>VWZF01006281.1:286990-304851 GCA_013396755.1 Sclerurus mexicanus | reverse complement strand
GAGGTGGAGGGGGGGGGAGATGTTGAGGAGGATGGGTGGGGAGGTGCTGAGGAGGATGGGTTGGGAGATGTTGAGGAGGATGGGTGGGGAGATGCTGAGGAGGATGGGTGGGGAGATGCTGAGGAGGATGGGTGGGGAGATGCTGAGGAGGATGGATGGGGAGATGCTGAGGAGGATGGGTGGGGAGATGCTGAGGAGGATGGAGGCAACAGAGCAGGGGTACTACAGAGCAGAAAACTTCCCCTTTGGAGGCAGAAACCTCCTGACTCACCCAGAAGGATGCTGGAAATGTAGAAGTAGATGATGTCTCTTCTTTCACCACTGATCTGCTGATTTACTGGGCCAGCACAGTGCCTGCCTTCCCCCATCCCTCACTTGGGGCGGCAGCTCCCACAGCACCCTGGGGCTTGGCTCCCTTACCTGGGAGCAGCACTCAGCAGGCGTAACACCCAAAGCACAATTTTGTGTCACCACGGGGTTGTCCATCCTCCCAAATCCTCCCTTTTGGGACTCACTTTGGACACGAGGAGCAGCAGCATCCCTGGGCACCTCCAGGGTGCTGCTTTTCACTGTGGAGCTCAGGAAAGGCTCCAGCAAAGGCATTTAGAAAGTCACTACCTGTGATTTATTCTGTTTGGTTTCCTGAAGGAAACCACGGGCGTGCACTGTGAGCCACAGCTGAGAGGGACGGCAGTCCCAGGTCCACATGTGTCCAGTAGCCATGGGAAGGTCTGCAGATGAACCTTTATGTGTGTTCTTGTTGAAAACAGCGTAGGAGAGTCTCGAGCCTTGCCTGCGGTTTTCAGCAGCTCAGCATCCAGGGGAATGTGGAGACTGGTGGGTCACCAACCTGGCTGGAGGTCTGGACTGGCCCCAAGCCAGTTCTGGATAGATGTGGGCATCTGGAGGACCTGGATGGAGGCGGGGTGGTGGACAGTGGCAATAGACAAGTTAAATTTGGGAAGCACTGGAGAAAAGGCATCCTGGAGCAGCAGCAGGGAGCCCTGCAAGGGGCCCTTTGTGTGAGCTGCTGCCAGGGCTGAATCCCAGTGTGCCCACAGTCAGTCCCATCCAGAGGAGGGTCCGTGTGGGCTGTGCCAGGCTCTGAGCAGGGCACATGCTGGTCTCCATCACAGGGATGCTGCTGTGGCGTGGGCAAGCCAGCCCAGCCCTTCCCTGCCTCCTTCCACACACCTTTATCCCCCCCCTCTCAGGAGAGGACAGAGCAGGAAACTCGCTTCGTGCTCCCGGCAGGGTAGTTTTGAGCAGGACAATCCCTTGGTCAGGCGTCAAACGGCAGCATGTGACCCCTCTGCTTCTTTGCCTAAAACACCCCGAGAAAAGCTGCTGGATTGGAGGAAGGATATTAATCTGAAAAGCGTTCAACAAAGCGACTGCAGGGTGTTTCCCCCCCCCGAGCCGGAGCGAGCGAGGGAAAGCTGATTACCATGACACACAGGAGCCCTGATCTAATATTCCACTTCAAGATTTGCAAATAATGTGCCCATTAACATTCATTAGCTCCTTAAATAATACCTGCCAGACCTCGCAGGCAAGGAGGAAAGGCCCCTGCGCCCGGGAATCAATCACAGAGCAGCCTCTAATTGCGCATTTTCCACGTCTACGCGAAGTTTCAATGAAAACAAGGCCGGCCGGGAGAGCGAAGCCGGAGCTGTCGCTGCTGTCGCGGAGCCGCTCCGGCTGCCGCACCGCGGGCTCGGCGCATCAGCGGCTTCTCCGCCGCGGTGCCAGGGCTGCCGGGGGAGAATCTCCGCAGGAATGTGTCAAGGCAGCCTTTCACCACCCAAAATAGTTCCTGGTATTCCGGCTCGTCAGGGCAGCCTGCAGGGATAAGGGCCAGGGGAAGGAAAGGGCTGGTGTGGTGCCCGTCGTGTCCCCGGGGGTGAGATTTTGGGAATCCCGCCTTCGTACCTGGACGTGGCCAGGTTCGAGGGGCCCTCCTGCAGCCCCTGCCGGAGTAACACCCCGGGAGAGGTGGAAAACTAAAGGTTCGATGGCCACGGAGCTGTGATTCCACCCACACGCCTCGCTGCTCTCTGTTTGTCACCTGGGCTTTCTGCCCTCCCGCCCCCTTCCCAAAGGGCAGATCCTCTGCCGAAGGCAAGGGGGGATCTGGGAAAAGGGGCCACGCGACTCTTTGGTTGTATTGGTCTCAGATGCCCAAACTAGCACCCTTAGACACCTTTGATAATCAAGTTTCCCAGCTGTTAATTGCGAAATTGCTGCACTGAAAACTGACCCAGCCAAGAGTCTCCATGGTCAGGCTCTGCAGGGGGACCTTGCCCTGTGACCACTGTGACCGTGACCCAGGCAGAGCAGAGGGATGAGCGTTAGAGGGTCCATCAGCACGAGCACAGAGGTCATGGACGCCGGTAAAACCACTTTTATTCTTGGGCTGTGCCTGTGCTGCGCAGGCAACTCCCAACCCTAAAGCAAGGGGACATGTCCTTGCAGAATTATGAGCTGTGGGAATTACGGCCTTGGGGCCACGAGGCAGGTCAAGCAAGGCTTGCCAAGAGAAGGCAGCTTTCTGAGAAGGCTGGAGGTGTGGAGCAGCAATGCCACTGTCACCCTCTCTGCAGCTGATCTACAGTGATGGACACAGGTCCTTGGGTCACCCCCCCAGCTACAGCGTGACCTGGCTCCAGGACCCACCTTTGCTTCCAGCCTGTGCCGAGCTGTTCGGATACACCAAGTCTAAAGCAAGCAAACAAACAAAAAATCAACCTACCGAAGAGCAAATAACTTCTCAGCAAGACCAAAGCGAGCAGGTCCTACCACAGCGGTGAGCAGGTCAGCGGTGGCTTTCTGGGTTAGTCATCGCCACCCAGCTTCGGCACTGAGTCACCTGCCGGTGCTCAGCAAGCGCTCTGAGGCACCAAAAAGCTCAAGCTGGCTGTCCACACAAGCACTCTGCGTCTTCTCTGGTGTGTTTTAGTGCTCCTTAGGAAAACTCCACCCTCCCAGAAGTAGGTCCCTTTGCTCAAGGCCACGAGCAAGCCCGGAGGCATTGAGGGGTCTGCAGCACGTCTTTGTGCTCCTTAGGAAATGGCTCTGGTTGTCACAGATGCTCCAGTCAGAGGGAAAACAGTTTGGGAAAGGCAGACTTGCCTTGGGAAGAACTGTGCAGCACGGAGACAGCTCTTCAGAGCTGGTTAATCAGCCCCAAATGGGTTTGGGCAGTTAACGCAACGCAGCGTGACTTGTGTGCTCCGACCAGCCAGGTCAAGGAGGGGCAGCCAAAGAAGAATAGGGATGGAAAAAAGGTCTGCAGGATTAGTGAAAACTCTCCCCCAAACAAGAATATTCTTGAGCAAAGAGAGGACGGAAGGAATTCCTTCGAAGTGTGAAGGTGAAATACAAAGAGAAATGGGGGACAAACACTTTTTTAATGTGCAAATGACGACAGTGCCATGGAGAAGCGCACAGGAAAAAGGAATAGTTTTGCCTAAGTGCCCCTCTCTGTAGATATTGCAAAGAAATGCAGGAGCAAAATGAGTTTATGAGCGTACTTAAAGGGCAGTGATCTGGTGAGGAGGAGAAATACAGAATTAATGTTCTGGCCTGGATTTCTTCACAGATTTACCGAGCAGGATTTTGCTGGATTGCTTCACATCTCTGGAGATACAGTAAAGCAAAGGGAATTTCCAGGTGCAGAGAGGAGCAGTGGATGTTACCACCACGCTGGTATGTGAAACAGAGGGTGGCCAGCACTGCTCAGGTAGAGAAGAGATTATCTTTAGGCCAATCCTTCCCCAGCCTAAGTGTCAGGTGTGCTCTCCCCAATTTATTGAGTGACAATTCCCACCTCAGACCTGCTCTGCATTATTGCTGAGTTCCCACTAATCCTCCCTGCTATCTCTCACCAGCTCCCACCTAATTTGTCCCACCAGCTTCCACAACCCTCTTTTAAATCTAAAACTCCTGTAAAGTAAAAAGTAAAAATCTGGCATTCCCTCCTCCAACACCTGTGTGAACATGGATAAAATCACTATTTAATAGTGCTGGTCAAGCCTGGCTGCTCGTTCCTGCCAGGCTGTTTGATCAGCTATTAAAAGTTTGTAGGAAACTTGTGAACATGTTGTTGTGGGAAGAGAGGGAGGGATGGAAGTGCCTGGCGCTCAGGAACAGCCTGAGGGCACTGACTGATGTGTGGGGAAATACAGGGAGGTGGGGATCTTATCCCGGGATCAACATTCCAAGAGTCTCCCACATTCATGATGGAGACAAAGCCAGAGGAAGTGGGGATATGACCCAGCCCTTAAGAGCTGGACTTGATCCTTGTGGGTCCTTCCAACTCAGAATATTCTGGGATTTCTAAGAGCTCTTTCTTCCTGGGAGGGGCTGGGTGGGGTCCCTGGGTGCACCCACCTCTTTCAGCTGCCAAGGAGACAGGGCAACATCATCCCAAACTGAGCTGCTGCCCACCAGGCTCATTGATCCACCTGGGCCAGGTGGGACCAGGGCAGGATGAGTCACAGGGAACAGGCACTGGCTTAAGACGACTCCACGGTGTCTCTCTAGAGGTGGGAAAAGCTCAGCCTGGATCAATTTCACGAAGGTTAAATTTATCCCAGAACAAGCATGTGAGCAGTTTCCAGCTCTTTTTCCCCACAGGTTTGGTTTTTTCCCTATTCCTCCTGCACTACCTTGAATCACCAGCCTCTAATTATTGCCTGCAGTTATAAACAGGCACTTCTCCCTGGAAAAAGTCCATTATTTTCCCTAAAATGGAGGGCACTTAGCAGATGCTTGGGTAGTGTGAACACTTGCACTGTATTATTAAAAAAAACCCTCGCCCCTCTGCTCTGAAATAGCCACAAACCAGGGCTTTCTGTCCCACTTCTCCGGCTTTTTGGGAAGTTTCTGTGGTCCCGAGCGGGTAGGCTGAGGAACACCAGACCATGTAATTTTCCAGCACTAAAATCAGGGAGCTGATGACAATTCTGGTGCAGAGCCACAGCTAATCCCTCTCGCAGCCTTGAGAGCAGGAGGGGAAGAGCAGAGACGTAAGGGAGCCCTTTCAGATTTCACAATTATCTCGTATCGCTCGAGCTCGGTCCCTGTGGAGCATCAACGAGCGCTGCAAACTCAAGGCCCAAAGGCAGAAGATCTTCAGACAAAAGGCAGTTCCCATCGTGTCCTCACACCTTTAGAACATCAGTGCCTGTCATCTCTAAAAGCTGGAACGGGGACTGGATTAAACCACCCGCAACAAATCACCCCGATACGATTTTGGGATGAAAAAAAAAAAATCTTCGTGTCATTGTTGGCCATGAATAAAAAGTTATTGTAGAAAAGGTTATTTTTGAAACCAAAAGCCATCGCTGTGGCTTTCCTTGATTAAATCCTGACAGCATTTAAAGAGCCCCACTCCAGTTTAAAGCTTCATTTTTGGCAAAGCAGCATTTTGATAGGGAAAATGTCTTCTAAAAACTAGCTGGCTCCAGTGGTTGAGAACTCATAAAAGGGCAGGAAAATAAAGCGCTCGTATTAATTTTAATATATAACCTATTAAATATAAGCAATAAAATGTTAAACAGACCTAAAATATTATATTATTATTAGCATAAGGACCAATATCCACAGCAGCATTGGATGTTCACAGAACAGTAAAAGGGCTGGTTTACTGCAATGAGCTTCCCAATAATGTCACTAATGCTTCTGCCACAGAAATGGCCAAACGCAGCCTTTGCCAACATGGTTTTCACTGTCCAGGGCCTGGGAATGTCTGGGAATGTCTGGGAATGTCTGAGGCTCGCTGGGCTCAGCTCGGCCCATGAGCTGATGTGGCTGCAGCCACCACTGAGCAGTGGCTGTCGCCTGACTTGTTTCATCTTCACTCTGCAAATCACAGAATCAGGATGGTTTGGGTTGGAGGGACCTTAAAACCACCTCGTTCCGTCCCTTGCCACTGGCAGGGACACCTTCCACTAGCCCAGGTCGTTCCAAGCCCTGTCCAACCTGGCCGTGCCAAACCGAATGGAACCCGAGGGTGCAGCAAACCTTGGTGGTAACTCCACAGCAACCAACCCTTTACAATAATCTAACCCTGGGGGGCTTCTGTGTGAAGGTGACACCAAGAAGTTCAGGGAAGGGGCCCTTCCAGCCACTCTGAGCTCATCCTGGTGAAGTTCTTGAGCTGCCGTGCACCCATTTGACCCGTTTTCTGCTCCAGGAGCACCGGTGCCACCAGGCTTAGGAGCAGTAGAAGGATGGTCATAACCCGAGACAGACACAGGGATTTTATGGCTACATTATCAATGATCCTTTGCCATGTGAATTCAGGGTGCTGGTATTGTTGTAACTGGGATAATAACTGTTTGTTATAATTTGATTGGACTGTTAAGGTGGTAATCAGACTAACTGTAAGTCCACAGCTCCGCAGGGGTTCCGGTTCTACCCCTAATAACAATTTGGGTCTAACAGGCAGGTGAAGGGGCAGCAGGGCAGACACAGCTCCTGGCTCCCAGCAAACAGGGAGAAAATCATCAGGGGACCTTGTTACGGCTTTGAAATGGAGATCCTGGGCCAGTACCGGTGTCTGAAGGATGTCCCAGGTCATCACGGCTGCACCTTGCACAGATCGTTATTGCTCCAGCCTCAATTAACAGCCATTCCAGGATCACTTGTAGCTGTACCGTTAATTAGAGGTCAGGGGTGGCTGGAGCTGTGTTACCCAGACTGGTGGGATGCACCTCCTTTCACATTCCCAGAGACACAGAGCAGCCAAAATACAGCACATGCTTGGTTCCCTTCCTGAGGAGGACCAGGAGGGGACGAGTCCCAGGTGGGCAATTGCTCATTTTAACCCCTCTGATCACTTTCTGATTAACAAGTGCCAGGACAACAGGCATTGCCCAGGAGAGACTGGCAGGCCCTTTGCTCTCCCTGGAGCACAAAACATCCCAGTGAAACCAGTGAGGGGGAGCAGCCATCAATCCATCTGGCAATGCCTTAAATCCCATCCAGCATGAACATCCCAAAGACTTCCTCTGAAATCCTCTTTAGGGAACCGCCTCGTGAGATGTAGAGCAACAACAATGTGACTTTCATATCACTTTGAGAGAAAATACTTGAATGCACTCTTGGTTTATCTTGAGAAACCAGTCACTGCGACTGCGAGCCGGAGCTGGGGAACTCACTTTCATGCTGGTTCCAATTGATAAGCCCCAAACCGAGCCTGATAGTTGTGTCTTGTTTACCCAAGTGACAAGGCGACTCTTTGTGTCCAAAATACTTCTCTGAAAGCGCACACCTTAGTTGAAGCCTTGCAAGGGCCTTCAGGTTTTAATGCTGTCCTTGATTTACAAGGAGGAGCTGCTCCTGTGAGGGAGCAATTCCAATGCCGAGAACGACTGCTAAGCTTGGAGCTGGCGGAGATCACACGCCTGGTTTGCCTGGTTCTATCTGTTAAGAGTTGTTGCCTCCTCAACACCTCAGTTCTCAGAGGCAAATCCTGCTTTCACAAGAAGTCACAGCCCATCCACACACTGGTTGTGCTGTGAAGGTGCTGAACCACCACGGTGTGGCCAAGAGGTCCTGGCCGCTGGTGGGTTATCCCACAAGGACCCTGAGCCAGGAGGGAAGCCCTGGAGGGAGGCAAATGTGCAGTCCTGTTGCCCGTTCTGGTTATAGGTGCTTTATTAAGCACTGCTTGTGAGCTTGCTGCTCATCCCGGGAGTAACAAACTACCTGGAGGCAAAGGATGTGTTTGTGGCCTCAGGCAAGGATGGGATTTGCCCTTTGCCCCCCTGAGCGCTCTGAGAACAGAGTTATTTTGGGAAGTATGGACTGAAGAGATGGGGGATTCTCCAGCCATCGTTTGGGAACACACAGAGGATGCTGGGTCTGGTATGGAATCACAGAATCCCAGAATATGCTGAGTTGGAAGGGACCCCCAAGGATCACCCAGTCCAGCTCCTGGCCCTGCACAGGACCAGCCCCAAGAGTCACCCCCTGTGCCCCAGAGCATCATCCAAACCCTCCTGGAGCTCTGGCAGCCTTGGGGCTGTGCCCACTGCCCTGGGGAGCCTGGGCAGTGCCCACCACCCTCTGGGGGAAGCACCTTTTGCTGAGATCCAACCTCAGCCTGCCCTGACCCAGCTCCAGCCCTTCCCTGGGTGCTGTCCCTGGTCCCACAGAGCAGAGATCAGTGCCTGCCCCTCCTCTGCCCCTCCCCAGGGAGTTGTCCCTGCAATGAGGTCTCCCCTCAGTCTCCTCTTCTCCAGCTGGACACCCCAAGTGCCCTCAGTGTCCTCACACCCTTCCCCTCAGGGCCCTTCACCTTTTTGTCATTTAAGGGAAAGCACTCCAGTCTAATTAGCCCCTCTCATTATTATCTGTTATTGGTTGTTCAAACTGGCAGCAAAAAAATAAAGAAGAAAAGTTGGAGGGCAAACAAAAGAGACTTCAGGGCCCTGGCACATTGGTAGAGGGACCAGGAGCACAAGTGGTGATTTCCTCAATCCTTCCAGGAACAAGGAATAATATTGCTAGGAACAGGCAGATCCATCAGGTCAACAAGTGTCTCTGAGGCTGGTGTAGTTGGAAGAATTTTGGGTTGATCTACTCAATGCCTGGTCTGCTGACACCTGATGGGGTTCACTGATCTCAGAGGGGATAAAGGGTTCCAGAAGAGGAGCCAGCAGGGCTTGGTGGTGGATCTTTAAACCAGCTTGGAACAAAACCGGGCTCGGCTGTGATGAGTGATGGGAGGGAGTGCCAAAACTTGAGGAAACCGGCATTAACGGGATCCCTCCGCCTGCTTTATGGACCACACCTGGAACGTTCCTACAGCGATGCTGCAGTGTGAGGGACAAACAGGAGGAGCTCGAAGCTTTGGCCCTGCCCCAGAGGTTTGGCATCATGGGCATAGGAGAGCGCTGGTGGGACGAGCTCTGTGACTGGAGTGCCCTGTTGGATGGTCACAGGCTCTGCAGGTGGGACGGGGAGCGGTGGCCCTGTGTGGAACAGAGGGGTCAGCTTGCCTGGAGCTCACAGGTGACAAGGGCACAGTTGTTGGGCAGGACTGGCAGATTACATCCCACTGGGAAGGCAGCTGGATGCAAACTGGTGGTACAGCTCCAGTCCTGGTCCCACTTCCAGGCCAGGCTGATGTGGGACAGGGCATGCAGGCACAGAGCAATGAGCCCACAGGGTGGGCACAGCAATGAGCCCATGGGGTGGGCACATCAATGAGCCCACGGGGTGGGCACAGCAACGAGCCCACAGGGTGGGCACAGCAATGAGCCCACAGAGGTGCTGCTGAGGGCTCTGCACCATTCCAGAAGTTCCTGCCCCTCCAGCAGATTGCAGGTACAGCTCACCCTGGCTGTGCGGCTGATTTAATTCCCTACAACTGATTTATTTCCATATATCCATCTGTTTTAACAACTAGAGTTACACTTGTCATCTTACAGGTTGCAAGCATGGTCGGGTGGCCCGTGTTTTGTTCACTGTGACTTCTTATTTTCTTTGTTAATTCTATTTTGTCTAATAAAGTGCTTTAATTTACTCTAATTTCCATATTGTACTGTAGCTAAAGAACAGAGATAAAGAGAGCTACAAGAAACTTTGAATAGATAATTGGTTAATTAAAACAACTTAACTGGTATGTGGTTTATAACATATTGTTCTCACAGAAGCAACAATATGGTGAACTGCTCTGGATAGGTAATTCCAACTTCCAGCTGCCTTTTATGAGTGTGTACTATAAAAGGGCTGGTAATTATGAAATTCAGATAACTAGGCTCCCTATCTCAAACAGATTTGAGCTGCTTTGTATTAAATCCTTATCCAGTCTTGTCTCTTTATCCACTGAAGGCAATTTATAGTTGTCATGGAAATTTATCCACTGCACACCCACCACCCTCTGCTACTGCGGGGCCTCTGTGAAGCGTCTCGTGTGGAAAAGTCACAGTCACAGCTGTGTCCCCTTCCTGAAAGAGGTTTGGGTCAGGTGGGATACTGTGGAGAGAGGGCAAGTCCCTGCTCGGGGCAGGACGGGGTGGGAGCAGAGTTGGGCTGTAAGGTTGGGAACCTGCAAACTCAGGCGGTGCCAGAGAGCCCCCAGTGACAGGGATCCAAGGGAACAGACCTGGGAGAAGGTGGGAAGGGAAGATCTGGGGTGAGAAGCGGCTGTGCAGAGTTTGCTGCAACCCCAAAATCAATGAATCATTTGCCTAAACCAAGTCTGGAAGCAAGAACCTGCCTCAAAGACATCCCGAGCAGGGCAAGGGCAGTTAATGAGCCTTTTAAACGTTCTCCTTTGTCCCATCTGCTTCCTTTCAATCACTTTGTGTGTTTTCTCCCTAATGTTTAATTTGGGTCTTCTTTTCAGCAAGTGGGAGGTCTGGGCAGATCCACCTCAAAGCTCTGGGCAGCTCAGGATGTGTGTCCCAGCAGTGTGGGGTGGGCAGAGATGCTGCTGTGGGCTGTGCCTTTGGGTCACTGCTGAGCCTCTGGCTGGGACCTCTCAAAAAAAATTGGTCTGCCGGGTTCTGAGAACATCCCTCTTGCTTTCCATGGGAGAAACACAGCCCATACTGGAAAGATGTGTTTGAGCTGGAGATTATGGACTGACATTTATCTTCCTGATGTGTCTGTGTGCCCTGTGAACCTCACTGTGGTCATTGTAGCAGCAGTCCAGACACTCAGGTACCTGCAGCAGTGCCCTACATTTAAATTGAAGGCCACCTGCAATGGAGGAGTGGGTGGGAAACAGCAGCTTGGCATCAGCCAAGTGCTCTCTGGAGGAAGCAAAACAGGACCTAAAGCTCCGCTCAAAACAAACAGAATAAAACAAGAAATAACAGGGAACTCGGGTTTATTTCTCAGTTCCAGGTGATTTAAGTAATTGGAAAATCATAGTTGTGAAACAACTCTTTGCAGAGCATCATAATCAGCCTCGCAGCTCAGCGGGCCCCAGTGCAGCACAGCGGCTTTAAAGACCCCCTGAGCAACGTGCTTTTTTTGGGGGGGGATGCGTCATTTTGACACGGCATCTCTGGGAGCAGCGGTTCCTCCAGGGAAATCCGGAGTCTGCGGGACCACGAGGATGCAGGGATTGGGGAATGGCTCAGAAAGTTCTCCAGCTCGCTGACAGACCCCATGCTGCTGCTGCAGGAACGCCAACTGCAAATCACGTGTGACACTTTCATGGGGCAAAGAGAACTGCGAGCACGGGGAACACCCTCTCCCCCCACACCATCCGGGAGGTTTAGGGAGGCACCGTGGGCTTGGGGAAGGGAGCTGACTGCTCACACAGCTGAAGCCAAGGCAGGCTCGAGCGACACCTCCAGAAGGGCTGCGTCTCCCCGAGTGATGTATTCGGATCGCAAAAACTCCCCTTCATGTTATTAATTTTGACTCAGTGCTTTGAATTCTGCTCTGAGCAATCCATAATCTCCAACCAAATAATCATAAAGGCCCTACTGGCCTTAAAACATATGTCTCTGACAAGAGCAATAAACCTATTTATTACTATTGTGGCCACTGAAGGAGAGCCCTTGCGATGTGAGCATCACATCATCCAGACTTTCCTGCACAGGGAGCCATGCCCAGCGTTTACTGCATGGGTGAGAGGAAAATATTGCTTTTAAGATCTACTGATCATGTATGTGGACATTTAAATACCAGAGACAGTTCCTGCTATGAAGACTAGGAGAGGAAAAAAAAAGACATAAAGTGAGATTAAGACAGAAGGATATAAGGTACTACCATAAAAGCAACTCAATAAATGAGATGCTGAGCTCAAGTCTGTGCATCCACGAGCATCCCACAACTATAAACCCAGGGATATATTAGGATCAGGTCAAAAAAGCTCAAGGAAGGGAAAAATGTTTCTTCAGCAGGCACAGGTTTTGCCAAAATGCCCCAGAGAGGGCACCTACAAAAGCTTTAGGGCTAGCAAGTGTCTCTCTGTGGTGCTCACTGGAGCAGAGCAGCCACTGCCCCAGAGGTTCCGAAGCAATAAATGTATTGGCAGAGTAATGATAACATGTTTGCAGGGGAAAATTGCCCCTATTCAGAGAGTGTCATGCTATAACTCCCCAACAATAACAGGCAGCCTCAGAAAGAGGCAAAGAAACAGATTTGGGGAGATTTTCAGCTTCTAAAGAAAATTAAACAGAATGGAAATCACCAGCAATGCACAAACTAAAACAGGGCTGCGTGAGAATAGAGGAGCAGGACGGGCTCCACTGGGGGGTCTTTACATATTTAAGAACACAAATGTGGGCAGGAGCAAACAAGCTTTACAACCTCAGCTTTCCCCACACTGATACATAAAAATCAAGAGACTTGTAGGAACGGAGTTAATTCACCATTGCATATGCAGAGAGAACGGCTGCAATAAAAATGAATGTGCTCCTTGGCCACTATTTATTCTTCAAATGTCCCCACTAAAATCCCAGGTACAAGAGCAGCACGAGTGCAAGAGGACACTTCAGGCTTTTATGGGGGGAAAGAAAGGAAGTCATAAGAGAGGCAGAGCAGAGGAAATGAAAGAGATGGCATTCCCCTGTGGAAAGAAATATATGATCAATGCCAGAGCAAGGAAGCTCTGCTGGTGTTACAGATTATAAAACCAGTTTTAGGATCTTTCCCCCTTCCACCCAGATAATCATTGGAGCTCGTAATGTCTGCAGCTGGAATAGGCTCCTGTGGATGCTCCCAGAGCAGCGGATGTCAGGGAATATTGGTCCACCGGGAGTACTCAAATCCCATTTTGCCCCTCAGCCCATTTTGTCCCTCACCTCACAGTGAGGATAAACACGGTGACACACAAGAACGTTTTGAACCCTGAAGTCAGGGCGAGTCCTGACAAACAGAATAACACAGCCCGCCCTGCATTTAAAAATATCTATTTATTGGTCAGCAAATGGCCTTTACTATGTACATATAATTTCATTTGCTCACGTCCTTCCATAAAAGTGTTTATTCTGCCTAAAATACTTCCCATAAGCTTATCAAAGGTAATAATACTGATGTGATCTGAGTGGGTCTGAGGTGCTTCAGGCCCTACCTATTGCCACCAGTGGCAGAGGGAGAGGCTGAGAATTCCAAAGGAAGGGATGGGGAGCCTCTGGCACCAGCAGCAATAAAGCACAGAAGGGAGGGTACAGCCACTTTCACAGCAGCCTGTTTGGGATGTTAAGAGTGACTCTTCAGCATCAAAGCTGTCCTACTTCCAGAGCCTTATCATATTTGCCAAAGCACAAGTCAGGGAAAAGGACTTCAGCACAAATCACACTCCACTGGAAGACTTGGTAATAAATAAATTACATCCCTCTTCTAGAAACAATTTCCCATGATCAATAATGAATAAAAAAAAGGAGTCGGGTCCAAAGAAGTGTTGTGACAGCGTGGCACAGGAGTGAATGGCAGCGAGGATTTTGCTGCAGCAGCAAAATCAGTGCCTGATAAAACATCACATTTCCCCAGGACTCTAAAGGTACTGGAAAACAGGAGGAAATATTCCACCCCCTCCCCACCAAACAAGAGCAGGGCAACTTGTTTTGAATAAAGAGCCTTTTCCTGGGCTCGGAGCTGCTCCTCTGCACTGGCGAAACACTGGCACGCGGGTACAAGGATGGGTGGAGTAAGCCGTGAGTGCCAAGGACCAGGGCACTGCCATCTGTGCACGAAGTGGGTTGGGATAAGGAGGCAAGGTCATGAAAATGCTCCCTGGCAATCCCTGTGCTCAGGCAGCAACTCAGCTGAGTATTAGCAAACTGGAGGCCTTCTGATCATCAGGTGTAGCCCTTGAGGGTGAGAGCAGAGGTGGGATATCCTTATACCCAGGTCCTTCACCATCTCACCCACCTCCCGACGTGCAGCCCGTTCTCCTCTCCGTGTTTTGGGGACGTGCCAAGATGTAATTGTCACTTGCTAGAGGCATTTTCAATTTGCAGCTCATGCACATCTGAATTTCAACTCCTCCACCTGTCCTGAGAGGTCCCAGCTCAGCAACCAACCATACCCGGTCCCTGAAGGAGCTAAGGGGAGTAGGTGTGGTAGGAGACAGCAGTCCAAGGGGCTGCTCTGGAACACACACAGTGGTTGAAGAGTTTGTCTAATGGGGAGGAACTGCTCCAATCTGCACCTGAATAACCTGGGCAGGAGCTGTTAGAGGGTCCAAAAAGGTCACAGAATGGTCTGGGTTAGAAGGATAAAGAAAATCCAGTCCCACCCCCTGCCATGGGCAGGGACACCTCCCACCAGCCCAGGTTGCTCCAAGCCCCCTCCAACTTGGCCTTGGACACTTCCAGGGATGGGGCAGCCACAGCTTCTCTGGGCACCCTGTGCCAGGGCCTGCCCACCCTCCCAGGGAAGATTTTTCCCCAGTATCCCATCTAACCCTGCCCTCTGGCAGTGGGAAGCCATTCCCCCTTGTCCTGTCACTCCACTTCCTGAGGAGGAGTCCCTCTGGCTTCCCTGTCGCCCCTTCGGGCACTGGAAAGTGCTCGGAGGTCTCCACACAACCTTTTCTTCTCCAGGCTGAGCAGCCCCAGCTCTCTCAGCCTTTCTTCCCAGCAGAGCTGCTCCAGATCCCTGTGACTCTTTGGCCCCACCAAGGCAGGGCTGTCCTCAGGAGGTGACCTGTTCCTTCTCTAGAAAAGCCCTTTGATTTTCTGAGGACAGTCTTGACTCTTGCTCAGGCATAACCAAACCTCCTGCTGGCCAGGAGGAACGTGGAGCTCAGTCGCTGGACCGGCCACCTCTCAGCCTTAAGACCTTGCTGTCCTGCTCGTTTCTGAGCTCTGAGGCTGCCAGGGCTCAGGTAATCGTAGAGTCATGATTATTATGGGCTGCCACTTCATGTAAAGAGTGTCATCTCAGCTCTAAACCAGGCAGGGGAAAACAGAGACAGGAGCACGTTTTCGATGGCCACAGTTTGCAGTTTCAGTGACTCAGCTACAAGAAGAACGAAGAACAAATCCATCTGGATGAGGATCTACTTTAAAGCCTCGTAAGAACCCGTTGCACAAAACTAAGGGCACTTGTGCCCAACTCTCTGAGAAAAACCACAAATTTAAAAACCAGGAGAAAAGGGGTAGAACTTGGAACTGCCTGAAGAGCAGTTGATGTGAGGCCAAGACTCCACGATGCCCAGCTCCGAAGGGAGCTGTGCTGCTCTGGCAGCACCTCTGATGGCTCTCAGAGCTGGAGCAGAGCTGGCCCAGCGTGCGAAGGACTGGGGACATGGGCATATGCCCATCTGCTCTCACCCCTATCTTACACCCCCGGGCCAGCTTTGGTTTCCAGCCCTCCTCAAACACTGAGTCCTCATCAAAACGTGACAATTAAAGAGCTGAGTTTACAACCAGCTCCTGTCCCACCTCCCACGGGTGAGTCAGCTCCGAGAGCAGCCCTGAGCTGGAGACCAAGGAGGGGGAAAACTGGGATGAGGAGCAGGCAACAGGCAGCTGCTCCTCCGCCAGCATGGAGCTGTAAGACTTTTAATTCCCTCCCTGTGGCTTCGTGGTGAGACCAAGCACAGCCCCACGTGAGCCACCCCCTCCCTCTGGGGCTGCTCCCACCAGGGACATGTACCCAGAACTTTGCACGGCCCCCAAACCCGTCCACCTCACCCAGACACCTCGGGACACCCCACTCCAGCCCTTCTCCTCCTCCACGCGAGGAACGGTGAGGAACTGCCACCTGGGTGTTTTCACCGAGCCAACACCCTCTGGCTGCACTGACACATCCACAGCCTCTCCAGCTTTCTGCTTCTGACTCACCGGATTTCGTAGAATTTGGGATTTTAGCCTTGGAGTTAAGTACATTAAGGCATCTTGGAGGTTTATCTGTGGCTTGTGAAGCTCCGGGATGTTTCTCCGAACCCCTGGATTTAATTTCTTTTCCAGATTTTCCTGGGCTTGTTGGGCCCTTGCAGTTGTCCGTCCCCCTGTTCCACCAGCCACACAACACGCCATATGATGGAGAGAGCTACCCAAGAAAGTCACTCCCGGGATTATCCTTCCTGATTTACGCCAATTTACTGGGAGCACTCAGAAAGCCTGCGGAGTGGCCCTAATATACTGTTATAATAATGCTCTCAATTAATTATTAGCTATATTTTTACCTGCTATTTTATGGAGGATCAGCAAAATAACTTCAGCAGTTTCCTTCAGTTCTCTGTTTTGCCAGCGATCCCTTCTCTCCAGCCGCCGTAGCTTTCTCAGTATTCCACATTGTCACAGAGCTCATTATGGAGCCACAAGTTCCCCAGGAGTTTCTCCCCAACATTTGTAAGCCTATTGCACGGCAGCTCTAATTTAAATGCATTTGACTCGATAATACAATTTAATAACTACCGTAGTTACACTTTAGAATGAAAAATATCTCATTAGCTCTGTAAACTTGCAATATACCGTCCTTTTGGCTTTTTTTAATTACTAAGCAGAAATATTTTTGGAACATATTTAACTTTTCAGCAGAACTACCATCAATTTTATCATTCCCACTTAGCAGTGGGCCTTACACCGGCATTAGATCCCTTTTAATTCCTATTATCAGATTTCTTTTACTCCAAACACTTTGTTATCTTCTTTTGTTCTTTACTTCCCTAACCACATACTTTCAAACAACATAATAGCTCAGCTTTAAAGGTAAAGCCCAGATAATTGGTGCTATATTAATTGTTTTCTCCTCCCTCCTTCGTATAGGTGTGTCTGCACTAACAGCCACTGCCTGTCACCTCCACTCAAAGGGACATCTTTACCTACAGCAACCTTATAAATGCACAGAGACCCTTCATGCACATTTGGTGTCCGGGCACTGGCATCCATCCAGCTGCCAACCTTATCCAAAGCGACAGGGAAGCTGGAGAGGGGACAATCACCTCACAGACCCCTTTTGGGCAGGACAGGGCATTTTTGTTTTCCAACACACCAAATTATCTGTATTTCTTTCTTTCTCACAGCAGAATCGTGGCCTTTGGTGTCTGAGGAGGCAAGAAAAACCTCTCTGGGAACAAACAAGTTCTCCTTCACGCCACTTTGGCTCAGCACTAACCTTGTCATGAGGAAGCAAGACATCATTTCCCCACCCTGGTCCTCCTCTGCCCCCTCGGGCCATGCCCTTCCCTCCCCCAGGAAAAATTAGGGCAACCTTTTTCATGCCCTATGAGAATGTGGGCTCTGGATCACTGTCATACCCCACATCAGCCTCTTGCTGGTGCCACCCTGGCACATCCCTCCCAGCTGTGCCCCAAGGGCGGCTCCAGCTGACCAGGAGAAGACATGCTGTGACCAGGAGTTGTCTCCCCACTGGAAGGACAGGAAGGGGATGCTCCTGGATCAAAGAGTTTTTAAGGGCAAGGACAAATTTTAAAGGCTGCAGATGTGTCATAGCTGAGGCCGCTGAAATTATGAGCTTTCCCAGCTCCTTCCTGGCATTTGGGCTCCTCCAACAGCCACCTGGTCCAGCCCAGCATCTGCTGCTCCTCGTGTGGGCAAACCCTGAGCCTGCCTGTCCCTATGCCAGCCCTGAGGGAAGTGGGACTCACCTTTAGGGGGTGGTGGGGCTCATTTGTAGGGGTAAGTGGGGCTCATTTTTGTGGGGAGGTGGGACTCATCTTTAGAGGAAGAGAGAACTCATCTCTAGGGGGTGGTGGGGCTGCTGCTGCCTTGCTGGAGAAGCCAGGTTGGAGCAGAGCAGTGGATTTGACCAGACGAGCTGTGCCAGCAGCCTTCAGGAAAGCAACAGCGTTTTCTGGGATGATTAAGGGCTTCTCTGCATCCATCCAGGCACGTTGAGGCATTGATTTCATAAATGCTGCCTTTATTTGGATGAGCTCCCCAGCTGCATTGCCCTGCCGTGCCTGAGTCTCT
>VWZF01006281.1:265262-286208 GCA_013396755.1 Sclerurus mexicanus | reverse complement strand
CTATAATCAAATCATAACTTTTATTAAATTCGAGATTACTTTTTAATGGAATCAATTTCTTGTGTGGTTCTTCTCCCTTCTGCCCCACGGCTCAGCCACGCTCTGCACTGCTGTGGTTTTACTCTGGCTTTTCCCTCTGCTGCTGCCCTAACACCAGACCCTGGGTGTGGGCTGAGCCCCCACGACCCCATCCTGACATGTCAGTGGGACAACACTTGTCCCTTAGCCTGGTGTCACCAGAGCAGATATTCTTGCTGAGGAGCATCAGTATTTGTCTCCCCTTGGAGCTGGCAGTGGGGATGGAATCAGCACCTCTGGGTTTAAGTTTTCCCGCAGAGAGAAAAGCCCTCACCTTCTCCTTGGCTTTGGTGCTGCGTTGGAAAACCTCTGCTAGACCCAGCTGCTGGGAAGCTCCTGGAACTCAGACAGGTTGAAGGCACCTGACAGGGGTTCCCATCCTCTTCATCATCCCTGACCAGGGATAACCAGAGCCTCACCAAGCTCTGTGAGGATTTCCACTCTGGGACAGTCTCTCTTCATGTAACATGGGCCACAGGGATGTCACCAAGCACAGCAGCTCAACCCTTCCCACCTTCATGGCTTTTCCCTTTCCTGATAACTGTATTCACAGAACCCCAGAATATGCTGAGCTGGAAGGGACCCACAAGGATCATCCAGTCCAGCTCCTGGCCCTGCACAGGATTGTCCCCAAGAGTCACCCCCTGTGCCCCAGAGCATCATCCAAACCCTCCTGGAGCTCTGGCAGCCTTGGGGCTGTGCCCACTGCCCTGGGGAGCCTGGGCAGTGCCCACCACCCTCTGGGGGAAGAATCTTTTGCTGAGATCCAACCTCAGCCTGCCCTGACCCAGCTCCAGCCCTTCCCTGGGTGCTGTCCCTGGTCCCACAGAGCAGAAATTGCCCCAAATGGCTTCAACTTTGCAGGTTTATGTAACTTTTCCCTCATTTTCCCCACCTCCCCTTCTGCTGATTCTTTTCTTTCTCTTCAACAACACCTACAGATTGTATTATATCCTCTGATGCAAAAGCCCCATTCTGCTTTCACTTGTAACTGTATAATGACAACAAGAAAAATAACAGTGACAGCTTTTATTTGGTCCTCCTCCTGCTGATGTTCTTGAAAAGGAATTGCAGATCCTGACTTTGGATCTCACGTATAAATATCCCGGGTTTTGCAGCTCTCTTGGTTAGCAACTGCATCTTCTGAATCCTGGTTTAGGAACAACAGGTCAGGCTGTGACCTTGGTGGTTCAAGACCTGCTTCAAGTCCAGGCATCTTTCTCACAAAAACCTCCTCTCAGCCTGTAATTCCTGAGATTTGAAAAGATGGATGTTCTGGTCTGAAGGCACGGGGAGTGTGGGCTCGTGGGCTCCGTGCTGTCTATTAGAGAGTTGCATTGAATTTCTCTGGGAATTTAAATTTAATTCCACCAAAACAAATAAAGATGCATTATCTGAAGTGGTTCCTTCAGATGAAGCCAGAGCAGCAGGTCCTGAGCCCAGGGATGAGCAGAGGGGCCCTGGGGCTGGAGGAGCTCAGGACCAGCCTGTGCCCAGCGTGCAGCAGTCGAGGCTGTCAGGGGGTACAGATCCCACTGGTGATTATTAATCGAGACACCGACCCAAAACAATTCTCTAACCTGACCTTTTGCTTCCTTCAGCCTGTTTGATGTTCATGTCACTCCGTGACATCCTAAATATTTGTTGTGAGCACAACCCCTGCTGCTGTGTTCGTCCCAGCACAGGAAGGACATGGAGCTGCTGGAGAGAGCCCAGAGGAGGCACCAGGATGGTCAGAGGGCTGGAGCAACTCTGCTGGGAGGAAAGGCTGGGAGAACTGGGATCGTCCAGCCTGGAGAAGTTTTGGGGTGACCTCATTGTGGCCTTCAGGACCTGAAGGAGCCAACAGAAAAGACAGAGAGAGACTATTTCCAAGGGCCTGGAGTGACAGGACAAGGGGAATGGCTTCCCACTGCCAGAGGGCAGGGATAGATGGGATATTGGGAAGGAAATCCTCCCTGTGAGGGTGGGCAGGCCCTGGCACAGGGTGCCCAGAGAAGCTGTGGCTGCCCCTGGATCCCTGGAAGTGTCCAAGGCCAGGTTGGACGGGGCTTGGAGCAACCTGGGCTGGTGGAAGGTGTCCCTGCCCATGGCAGGGGGTGGGACTGGATGTTCTTTATGGTCCCTTCCAACTCCAACCATTCCATGATCTTATGCACCTGCTCTCCTTCTTTAGAAAGAAAGTTGAGTTCTGCTGTTCGGTTTGGTCAGGAATAAACAATATAATCCTATCCCTCCAATCCTGGCACTCTCCTTCAGAAAGAGCATAGGAGTCCACCTATTGACTGGAGTCTTGATGTGCCTGCTCCTGCCGTCACTAAAATATCTTCCATGGCTGAGCATCCATGCGGCTGCAAGTGGCTTCTCCATAATTAACACATCTCTGGAAGTGTTCACAGCATTTAACTACTTCCCAAACAGCATCAAAGGGCTCTTCTCATTCAGAATTTGAAGGAGACTTGATATTGTTCTTCACATCCTTCCTAAGATGGGAATCCAGAGCCCTTTCTCCCAACTGGAGAAACATCTCATGCAGTGACAAGGAGGTCTAAGCCTGTAGTTATTCAGGTAACTTTCTTCTGTCTCCTTCTTTCAAAGTCTTATTTTATTCTTCAGCCAAGTCCATTTTGTCTGTATCTGTTCTTGGGAACAAAAGGATGTTATTCTCCGAGATTCATTTGAAATTCTCTTCCATGGTCATTTACTAAAGCATAAAAATAGATTCAGTCCTGAAGCATGAGACGCATCAACAAAAGCTATATATATATTCATATATATATATATATATATATATGTATAGGTTTTTGTTTGTGTGTGTGTCTGGGTGTGTGTAGTCTTTTAAGGATGACATTCCCCTTTTTGGCTGTGCATATGGGGTTTATTTCTGCAAAGGGCGAAGTTTTTTCCAGTCTCACACAAATCACCAGGACTGAGGGAACTGCAGTTCTGCTGTAACTCTGCCTGTAATTAATAAATCATCTAAAGAGCAGAGAGTAACAGGTCCACTTTGAGGTCCAACAAGAGACTTCTAAGTATAGAAGTCTTTAAAAAATTAAAATAAGAAGTCCATTTTGGTGTCCTCTCTCAGCTCCTGTGTTTCTCTTGCTGGAATCTGTGGGGAGGCTCAAGTTCTGTAAATGTGAACCCTCCTGCAGGTTCAGCAGACGAGAGTGGGAACTGGGCACAGCTCCAGTTTCCTGGAGCTCGGGGATGGACGAGCCTCCTTTCCCAAGGCTGGAGTTGGTGGTATTGCCGTGGCTTTTCCCATGCTCTGTTGGAGCAGCCAGGTCAGTGACAGCAGCATTTCAAACCCTGACTTCTGACTTGTTTTGAAGCCTCAGGTTGCAGTAAGTCATCAGCTCTCTCGGTGTTACACTCCTCAATCAAACAGATAAATGCCGGCTGCTTCCATCCAGTTCCATTACGCCGAATTCGAACAAAAGATCGTTTCCTGCAGAACCACCCTCGTCACCACGGGAATGTTCCTCCTCCTTGCTGACCTGTGCAGCCTGTTCAGCTGCCCTGCTTTCATGACACCTGGCTCCCAGAGAACCTCCCTGCCCCGCACCCTGGCTCCTTCAGAAACACACATTTCCTTATCCAAGGCACCTGGGCTTTGCCTGCCTGGGGCTGGTGGCTCCTGTTTCCAGCTGTGTTTGCCCTCTGACTGCTCCCACCTCTCCTGGCACCTCACTGGCACAGAGGTCCCAGCTCCTTCCAGACTGGGATGTGCCTGGGAAGGGGCTCAGCCCCTTCCCTGCTGTCCCAAGGCGTGCTCACCTGACAAATGTCTCACCAAGCAGCCTCTGGGCTGCTTGTTTCCCACCAAACAAGGAATACAAATGCTGTCCCTTAGGAAAGCACATTTTTCAGTGACACTTTCAGGAGGACAGCGTGTCCTTCCTTTAAAGCCATCCCAGCGTATCGCAGACAAACATTATGTAAATGTTTCTCCAGCCACAGCCAGAAAGGAGCCTCTGCTTGTGCTTCATTAGGCCATTGGCAGAAAACGTCAGTGCGGGCTCAGAGATTTGCATCCTCCCCAGCAGAGACACACGTCTGTTTTCCAGTTCCTGGTTGTTTTCCTTTCTGGAGTTTTTAAAAGCCTGGACTAGTTCTCTGCTGTCGAGGACCTCACTGATGGCCCGGATCTCCACACTGAGCTATGTCTCCATTCAGGAACCATCCACACCTCCAGTGAAGCTGCATCTGGAAGAGAAGAGAGGAACAATACTTGCAGAGACTGAATGGAGCTGACCCCAGGTTGGTCCTGGGTCTCACAGCACCCTCAGGATCCTACTTGTGTCTCCACTGTGGTCCCAGCTCAATTGTCCTTAGCTGGCCTGGGTTCTGTTCATGGGTTGCTCCAGGACTCCAAGACAGGGATGAGAATGATGTTCCCAGAATCTGCCAGTCTGCTCAGGACAGACCCAGCCCCTGGGGAAGTGTTCACTGATTTCAAACAGTAAGTGCACCCAGTAGGCTCCACGAAGCAATAAAAACATGAAGTTTTCTTAAAAATGAAGTTTTCCTGTGAGAAGTCCTTGAATTTCCATCTAATGGCCCTTGTATCCTGCTGTTTCCAAGGGTGCTCGTAGGATGTGGCATTCCCAGTTGTTCATGGCTTATGGGCAGGTCTTTATGTGGTGTTTCTGCATGTCCTGAGGCCACTTCTACCATTTCTGTGTGGATTTCCCCGAGCTCAGCCCCTGCCGTGGCTGCTGCTGAGCTCTTCCTCCCAGTCTGCCCAGTCCAGACTGTGCTGGTCTCCCTGTAACTCCAGCTCCTGGGATTTCTTCCCTGAACCTTTGTCCAAGCTGTCTGCACCCCCAACCAATCATGGAGCAGAAGGGTGAGGACTTTCAGCACTTTCTGCCATGGGAGATCTCACTTGGAAGGAGCATCACACTTCTCATCCTGTGTCACTCCCTTTGTGAGGAATTCCCTCCCATTCCAGTATGGGGGAAAAAGAACAACAATNTCTGGACACAATCCTGTGCCGTGTGCTCTGGGCTGGCCCTGCTGGAGCAGGGAGGTGGCACCAGGTGAGCCACTGTGGGACCTTCCAATCTGACCCAATCTGGGATTCAGTGACTTTTCAGTGCTTTGTAAGAAGAAGGTGCCTACTCCCTTTGCTGTGCCTGAAAACCTCTCCCCTCTCCTCACTGGGAGACTCTTCTCACAGTTAAGGTGAGGAAGCTGATCCAGACAGCTGGGCTGTCCTTCCTGGGACACTCTTGGGCAGGAGACCCTCACCGTGTGCTCCCAGGATGAGAGGAACCCACCCACTACATGTCCAGGGTGATGCTTCTGCATCCCCTAACATGATGTGCCTGTAATGCCATTTTCTTAAAATATGAAAAGCAGAGGCAATATATAAGTAAATCTAGTGCATATATAGCAATATATAAGTAAATATAGTGCTTCCTTGGAGGGGAGCACTGGAGGAATACTAAAAGTGAGTTGTTGGGTTTGACAGAGTACAATGCACACCTGACTTCATTACTCTGTTGAAATATAGACTGCTCGAAGGCATTTTGATAATTATTTGTGTCATCCACTTATTTATTTATTTATTCTGACTTTAAACTGGGCTAGGTGCACTAATATCTTGCGGAGAGATACCCACACCGTGGTGGGGGTGGGTGTGTAGGAAGCTGCAATGGTTTCCTCTTTCTTTGTGAAATGAAAATAATCATCAGAACCCAGTTCTTGTTTTGCTTATTTTTAATCCTGAAAATGAACATTTGTAATCACTGCTCTGCTGAGAAGCATCTTAACACATTCCTGCAAACTCTGCTGAAAACAAACGCAGGAAATCTCACCCTGGCAAACATTTTGCCAAAAAGAATGGGTGAATTTGAACACACTAAATCAATTTTTTTTGCATCCTTGGCAGCAAGAGCCTTACTCAAATTTCTATTAAGCTCTGGGAAGGCTGTTTTGTGTCGAGAAAGACAAAGTCAGCCCCTTGGATTTTCTTTCACAGTTGCCAGGCTTCTAATGAAAAGCCCAGACGGTAACAAGCCCTCACTAAACCCATGGGCTTCAAAGGGCTCCTTCTGCACACAGTTGGGAACGAAAAATTTGCAAAACCAGGACAACAAAAAATTAAGACAGGTTTAGGCCAAAAATTTAGTAGAAAAACTGAATCCTCAGCCCATGAGGACACTGAGCCCTGTCCTTCAGTGGTCTCCCTGCAGACCACGCAAGCCAGGAATTTCCAGCGTGGGATGCACTGAAGGTTGTGGGATGGCCACGGGAATTAGGGAATTAGGGCTAATACAGCTTCTGAATCAAAGCCACGTGTCAGCAGCAGGGCTGCAGTTCCCGGGTGTGGAGGCACCGAGGGGGCAGTGTGGGATGGAACTGGAGCTGCCCTGTGTCTCTGCACCTTTTGTTTCCAAAATCCCCATTATTTTCTTTTATATTTTGGCCGGTTTGAGATACTTCTTCAAGGCAGGAGAGAACAGGAGGGATGCACTGCCCGGTGTCAGGCTGAGTGTGTGCCAGTGTGCTGTGTTTGTGTGTGCACACGTGTGTGGGTGTGTTGGGAAGGCATCAGAAGCCTTTGATGCTCAGGTTTGCCGTGGGCGACACATCCACAGGGACACAGGGGCTGAGTATGGGAAGGGAACCTACAAGGAACATGGACACAGTCTGCTTACAAGGGCCTGGAGTCACAGGATGAGGGGGAATGGTTTCCCACTGCCAGACGGCAGGGCTGGATGGGATATTGGGAAGGAATCCTTCCCTGGGAGGGCGGTGAGGACCCTGGATCCCTGGAAGTGTTCAAGTCCAGTGTGGATGGGGCTTGGAGCAACCAGGTCCAGTGGAAGTTGTCCCTGCCCATGGCAAGGTGTTGGACTCGATGATCTTTAAGGTCTCCTAACCCAAGCTTTTCTATGATCCTATGATTCCAACTGCAAATCTCCCAAAGTCTCTGGGAGGCTGCAGATGGGTCTCCCCATGGATCCATCACTCCCTGCTGGGGTATGAGCCCCCCAGACTTGTGCTCTCACTGCTCTGAATGTTTTCCCTGAGACACTTGAGGCAGTGAGAGCTTTCCCCTCATCACCTCCCATGGGCATCAGCCAGGCTGGTGCTCCATGGGGTGGCAGGGTCCACGCTGGCACGGTGGTGCTGGCCCTGGCTCCCCCGGCTGCACTGCTCCGAGGCTCCAGGGCACTCTGGTATTGCCTGTCAGGGAGATTGGTGGGATCTGAGCTGCCAAACTTCCCGAGTCATTTACAAAGCGCTGTTTGCCCACCCCTGCTCGGCGGTGATGAATGGAGTTATTATATCTGCACAATCTTATCCTGCCCCCCAGCAAAACTCAGTGGTGGATTGAATGTTGCTGGGGAAGGCTAGTGAAGCATACGGAGCAGTGATCACATTTGTCTTGCAGGGAGAGGAGGAACTGAGGGCTGCAAAAAGCAGCATTAAATAGCCAAGTGTGCTGGATTACAGCTCGGCAGCTCCCACCTGCTGTGGTTTTCCAGCGGGTTTCCATTGCCTTCCCATCAAGCTTGGGCATCCTGGGGATGGGGAGCAGTCACTGGGCTCTCCTCCCAACTTCTCCCGCTCTTCTTGTGCAGCTCAGGGGAAAATCAGCTGGAATGTCCCTGCTCTGTGATGGAGTCACCTCGTCCCACAGGCAGGACCCTCTCCTGGCTGGGGGCAGCGGGTGATATCCACAGGCTCTTCTCTCTCCACCCCACCGCTTCCCTTCTTTGGGAGTGTTGTCTCCACAGCAAAGACAAGGTATATGGGCACCTGGTGGAAATGACCTTTCCTGCAGGCACACTGTCCTACTCAGCCACATGCTGCCCAGATAGGGCTAATTAATGAGTAAGAATTAGTTAATACTACCAAAGCACTTGGAAACAATGAATCAGCACTTGCTGAACCCTTACAACCTGCATTCCCTCTGCAGCTGCGCTCAGGATGGACATTTCTGGAGCAGACGAGTCACTCCCAGTTAGCATGAGGGTGCAGGGCTGGAGATGGGCTGGCAGAAACTGCTGTGGACCCCCAAAAGCTGGTGCATGACCTCCCATGTTCCTCCAGCATCTCTATGGATGCTCTGCACTGTGGTGTGCGTGGCAGAACATACCAGGACTGTGACTGAGGTGTGTTTGTGGGCAGGGGAACACTGATCAAGGGGTGACACTGGCACAGGTTGCCAGGAGAAGCCGTGGCTGCCCATCCCTGGAAGTGTTCAAGGCCAGGTTGGAGCAGCCTGGTCTAGTGGAAGGTGTTGCTGCCCATGGCAGGGGGTTGGAACGAGGGGACCGTTCAGGTCCCTTTCCATGCTGTGCTTCCCTGATTCCATCATTTGGCGGTGGCTGGGCAGAGTTCCACCAGCATGGGGGGGTTTAGGGGAGGATGGGGAATAGAGGGTGTTGAAGAGGAATGTGGACAGTGTCACACACGTGCTCCGTGTGCATCTGACCCCGCAGCCCCCACGAGGGAGCCGTGGCTGCGCTCGGGGGTACGAGCCGTGCCGGGGCCGGTGGGAGCGGCTGCAGGGGGGCTGCGTTTGGGGGACTGCCCTCCCTCCTCCTCCCCGGCGTGGGCACTGGGAACCTCCGGCCCGCCCGGCCCGCTGCTCCGTGGGCGGACAGAGCCGGTCCCCGGCCCCCTTCGCGGGGTCGCGCTCGGTGCGATGCTCCGGGATCCCGGCGGAGGGACAGTGTGGGAAGAACTGCTGGGAAAGGCACGGCCGCGTCCCCCCGGAGCCCGGGGCAGGGCAGCAGCTCAAGCACGACCCACCCGGGAATGGCCAGAACGCGGTTTAACCCTGCGCAGGCTGAGTTAGGCTGGGACTGGGGCTGCAGGACGTCACTGGCGCCTGTCCCTGCACAAGCAAGGGGCACTGGGGACACCCTTGGGCAGCCCTACCCAAGCAGGGGGCACGGGGGACACCCTTGGCCAGCCCTCCCCAAGCAAGGGGCACTGGGGGCATCCTTGGCCAGCCCTACCCAAGCAAGGGGCACTGGGGACACCCTTGGCCAGCCCTCCCCAAGCAAGGGGCACTGGGGGCATCCTTGGCCAGCCCTACCCAAGCAAGGGGCACTGGGGACACCCTTGGCCAGCCCTCCCCAAGCAAGGGGCACTGGGGACACCCTTGCCCAGCCCTCCCCAAACAAGGGGCACTGGGGACACCCTTGCCCACAGGAGCATCCTCGCAGTGATGCCACCGGCATCAGCTCATTAAAAGCATTGAGTGACCGGACAGCAAGTCCCAGAGAGGGCTGGAAGAGGCTTTTTCTGTCGTGTCAAGGTGGGATCAGAGGCTGGAGAGCGAACAAAGCAGTTTCTCCTCATGTAAAACCACCACAGGCCCCTGTTCCTCTCCCGGCAGCACAGACTGACAGCCCTGCCAAGGCACTGTCACAGATTTCCTGTGCAGTATTAGAGGAGCAGGGAGAGATCTCAGAGAATTTGCATTAAAAATGGTCACGTTGGCATTTGCTTCTTGCTGAACATTTCTGCTCTTCAAAGAACCACATATTTTCACAGGCAAAGGCGAGTAAGGAGCACACTGTCCCCCGTATCAGGCCGATGCCTTTGTCCCGAGCAATTTTCATCTTAAGAATAAAAGAACTGCATAAAGGAAAATACTGCTGAGCACACTTGGTTTGCAATTTTCCAGCCTTTAAAGGCTGGTCCCATCACTTTTCTCCCAGAGCGGCTTGTTCGCTGGCCCCTGAGGACACTGTTTCCTTGCCAGATACTAATTTTCAAACCTCAGCTCTTTCAGCCCGTTCCAATAAACATCACAAGAATGTTTCTAAATAAGGAATGTGCTTTTTTTTTTCTTTTTTCCTTTTTTTTTTTTTTTGTTCTCCTTAAACCTTAAGATTTTGTTAAATGTTAAAAAAAGGATTACTGGGTGATGAGGCACAGTTTGCCCAAGCAGTGGGAGTTTGGGGGAGGTAACGAAGGGTTAAACCTCTTGGAGCTGGGTAAGTGGCCCTGGATGAGACTGGAAAATCAAGGAATACTGCCCTGGTAGTGGTGCTGAAATCAGGGGGCTGTTTGCTCCCCTTCCATCAGGGGTTATGTGTTCTGTGCCCCTCCGTGCCAGCTCCAGATGGATGGGCACGTGCTGGGATGCTCTGGAAAGGAACGTTCTCATCAGGTTGTTTCAGGCAGCCTAAAGATGTGTCTCTTGCTTCTCCTTCCTTCGTTCCAGCAGCCCTGGGAAACCAAGGCAATGGCTTTAGGCACCGGGAGCACACGACCCTCCGAGGCTGCCTGAAGAGTACAGGCTGCCCCTGCTGAGCTGGCAGACTTATTAGCGATTATTTGAATTAAATGAAAGCCTGTAAACGGCTGTATAAACAAAGAAGGCACTGGAAAGCTCCCTGCCTCTCAACTGCACCGTGCTGGGCACTCTGGGCTTTGCTGAGGTCACTTGCGGTGCCCGTGACTTCCTCACCCACGTCCCAGCAGCTCTGGAATGGCCTCTGGCAGCTCCAAAAGGATGCACTGAATAGTTGAGCGTGCAACCCAAAAGTAAAAGAGAAACAAAAAACCCTTGAGCAGAAGCTGCTGCAGGAGCAGAGCCCTTTACCCTCCCAGCAGGGAGGTTGAGAGGTGAGTCGATTGCAGTGTGGAAATGCCCCAAGATCTGCAAGTCAAAGAGAGACAAACGAATTGTAAGAGATCGATGCTGTTCTGGGTCAGGGGCTTTAGCCAGGTATAAATTACCAGCTTGTTTCCAGGATGTGGGAATTCAGGTTTTGCTCTCTGATCTGATGAGATGTCCTGGCTTGAGGTGTGCCCTCCGAATCCCTAGAAATGATGGGAACGGAGAAGTGCTAATCCACAGATAACACCTCCCGTATTTCATGCCTCCCAAATTTCATACAATGCCACGTGTAACACAGCAAATGATTTAATGTGTTCATATATCTAATGATCATAGAGGTACACGTAGCCTGTCTTCATAAAATAATATGAATTCAATGCAAAATGAAGTAGAGGTGTGGGGGTGTTTTGATCACTGATATATCTACCCATTCCAGAAGATTCCAGAGTTGGGAAATATTTCTGTTCCTTACTTCCCCATCGTGATGTTGAACCTCATTTAACTCACTTGAGATTTTCTTCTTTCTTTTTCCTGATGATCCTCTATTTGCAATTTCAGTCAGCCAGCACTCGCCACGCACAGAGACATCCCTTTAACTCCCCTTTCCTGGATGTAATTTCTTAGAATTTTTGTGAAATCCATCTGCATGGATCCCAGTGCATACAAATCCAATGACACCATTATAATCAGGCTTAAATGCTGCAGCAGCCCGCTCCCATTTAAGCTAATAGCTCCCAGCAGGCAAAGGTTGTTATCCTTTATGGACCAGCCCTCTGGGGAGCCACACGGAACAGCTTGAAACGACGGGTTATGCATTTGGAAGTTGCCAAACTTTACTTACTGCCTCCCGGCATCTTGGGATTTGGTAATTTTTAATTTTATTTTTTTAATTTCATTTTTATTTTTTTCCCCTTCTCTAAACTCCCTGCAGAGGATTTTGAGCCTGGGTGTGTTTGTGTAATACGAGCATTTCACTTGGTAATTCTTTTCTCGAATTCCTGGCATTATTGGTGCTCACCTGTGTAGGCATCTGGAAGATCTTTGATTATGGGGTTTTTTTTCAGACAACAAGCAGAGGAATAAACTCGAGGGATCTCCAGCCTGAGAAATCGTGGAGATAAACACATGGGCTTCCAGGCAGGGAGGTTTGAGGCAAAATCCTTGGGAAATGCCAAAGGTTTGCTAACACCTTTGTAAATGGAGGTGCTTTTGTTTAAAAGAGTTGATATTTATTAGACATGCCAGTAGAATAAAAACAAGCACAGATGGAGGATAAATCTTCCTGAACAGCCAGTGCAGTACTCCTTGATCATTCAATAAACATCATATTTTAGCACCTTTAGTCCTTCCCAGGCAGCTCTGTGCCTGTTACAAGAGGGGCTCACCCAAGGCAGGATTAGTTGCCAGCTCCTGTTCAGCCACGGCCATTTCCATCTGCTTTTAATTTTTTCAGGCTCTTTCTCTGACACGGAGATTTCTTCACACTGGTCTCTGCTAGAAGGGCAGGGCTTTTGAATGAAGGGAAATATTGCACAGAATCACAGAATCTTAAAACTGGAAAGGACCTCCAAGCTCATCCTGTGCCCACCTTGTCCCCCAGCCCAGAGCACTGAGTGCCACATCCAGCTGTTCCTTGGGCACCTCCAGGGCTGGGCACTCCAACCCTCCCTGGGCAGCCCCTGCCAAGGCCTGACCACCCTTTCCAGGCACAAATTCCTCCCCATGTCCCCCTTCTCCCTGCCCTGTCCCACCTGAGACTGTTCCCTCTGCTCCTGTCCCTGTTCCCTGGGAGCAGAGCCCATCCTGGATCCATCAGGGACTTGCAGAGCCAGAAGGTCCCCCCTGAGCCTCCTTTTCTCCAGGCTGAGCCCCCCCAGCTCCCTCAGCCCCTCCTGCTGCTCCAGCCCCTTCCCAGCTCCGTCCCCTTCTCTGGACTCCCTGCTGCTCCATAAATTTCTTTATATCCTCAGAAATCTTCCCCATGAACACCCTGGAGACTGCCAGAAACAGCCAGTTCATGTTCCTTTCCTTGTGTGCGACACATCCAGTGGGAAAGCTGAGCAGGGCAGCAACGGGGGCACGTTTACAGCAAACAGGTTCAAATGTGGGTTGGGCATTGGCTGCCCCTCGGTGGAGCCCCGAGGGTATCTGGGCATCTCACCTGCACAGCCTGGGTCTCTCCATCAGTCTTTCCGTCTTGCCTTGTTCATCCCGGACACCCAGAGCCTGCGTTTCTGATTGAGGCAAAGCTGTGGTGGCTGTGGCTGGAAGCCTGAGGAGTTTGCACACCCTGCAGAGGATCTGCAGGCTGGCTCTGGCTCGGTATCTAACCCTATCAAAGCCTACGTTCACCCCAGCTCTCTCCTGAGCTGAGTCGGAAAGGGAAGGAAATGGGATATTTCCATGGAAATCCTTCTTGACTGCAGACTAATTCGGGACAGAGAAGAAGAAATCTAAGCATTTCACCTCTAAAAACAAGTCTTGCAGCCATGGGTTTTGTATTTGGTTTTCCTGACAGGAGTGTACAAGGAGCCGTGCAGAGATCCTTCTCTATGAGGAGCCAGGAGAACATCAGAAACCCTGCCCCCTTCGCTGAAAGAGCTTCCCCTTCTTCAAATCTCCCTCCTGCTCTGCCTTAGCGTTGGAAAACAAGCACTGCCCCTGCAGCAGATGCTCCTGTCACCCACCTGGATGCTCGGGAACGTCGAGGGGCAGAGGTCTCCAGCTCAGGGTGGCCGGAGGATCACCTGGGGATCTGAGATGGGCATTTCTGGTCCACCAGAGGCAAAGGCAGACTCCTTTGAAGTCTTCTGGCAGCATCCACCCTTACTCAAGCTGAGGCTTGTGTGTTTGAGGGGGAATGAAACCTCATGTTCCTGCATTTTCAAGGGCTCTGGCACTTGAGTGGCCTCCAGATGCAGCCTTGGTAAGGAGCAGTTACACTAAGCCACTGTGGAGGACACAGGGGGGTGATGCTGGCGAGATCTCTGAGTGCTGGAATCAAACTGTGTGTCCAGCTCTGGGGTCCCACCATCAGAAGGACGTGGAGCTGTTGGAGCAAGTCCAGAGGAGGCCACAGAGATGCTCTGAATGCAGGAGCCCCTCTGCTCTGGAGACAGGCTGGGAGAGCTGGGTGGAAGGGTTCACCTGGAGAAGAGAAGGCTCTGGGGAGACCTGAGAGCCCCTTCCAGCGCCTAAAGGGGCTCCAGGAGAGCTGGAGAGGGCCTTTGGATCAGGGCATGGAGTGAAAGGACAAGGGAGAATGGCCTCAAGCAGAAAGAGGACAGGGTTAGGTGGGATACTGGGGAGGAATCCTTCCCTGTGAGGGTGGGCAGGCCCTGGCACAGGGTGCCCAGAGAAGCTGTGGCTGCCCCATCCCTGGAAGTGTCCAAGGCCAGTTTGGACAAGGCTTGGAACAACCTGGGCTAGTGGAAGGTGTCCCTGCCCACGGCATTGGGATTGGCACTTGATGATTTTTGAGGTCCCTTCCAACCCAAACCATTCCGTGATTCTCTGGAATTGCTTTGGTGGGATTGGTATGCAGCTGCACTCGCCCCCACCACATCTCTGTGCTGCCTGGATATTCCAGGAACAGCTGATCTCCAGAGAGGACGGCTGGTCCCCACGAGCTTGTTCCTGTTCTCCCTGGTGAGCAGCTGCTGCTTAACAAGGATTAGAGTTCTTGGAGTTATTACCCGGGAAAACACAGCGTTTAAAAGAGCCAGACCAATCCTTCGGCTGCAGATCGATGCCAGGCGAGGTGGGACACATCCCAATTAGGGGGCTTTGCAGAGCCTTAATGAAGACCCCACGTGTGGGCACCGCACACAACCTGTGCTGGCGAACACGTCCAGCCCCTGTGAGGCACAGCCTGAGCCTGTGCTGGAGTGAAAGGCACTCCCTGCAGGAGCCATCCCTCAGCGTCCCGCTCCAGCTTTATTGTCTGGGACGGGCCCTTGTCTTATGGACTGCTCTCTGTACAAATCTTCTTCTGGGGACAGAATTATTCATCTCCTCGGCCTAGATAGCATTAATGGGACGCTAACTAATGGACTGATTTTTCACAACACTCCCTAAGATGAATGGGCTTCTTAATCCTCATTTTATCTGGGAAGAGTTGAAGTGCAGTGCATTTCAGCCCCAAAGACTCCTCTGTACGTGGCTGTGCACTCGCAGGCTCCGGGGACCTGCGTTAGGTGGTGCCTGGGGTTCGATGGGCGGATTGCTTGGCATTAGATGAGCTAATCTCCCCCTTGCAGCAGCAGCTGTGGGATGTGGAATCTCCAGATGTGCAGCCAGAGCACCTCAGAAGAACCCACAGATGGGGCCAGTGGCTTCTCCATGAGCTCTGGATGTCATTGCCACCTTCCCCACCAACGCTCAGAAAAGAGCCCACCTCTGAGACCAGGAGAGGAGAGGAGAGCAGAATATTCCACAGAATACTCCCTAAGTGCTGACTGCAGTTGCTGCTGGTTGTTTGTTGTGTTCCCCTGCTCCAGGATCCACGTGGATGGGCCCCTCCCACCTCAGCAACAGGTCTCAGTTGCCCAGTGCAGGAGATGTGGAGCTGTGTTTGTCACAGAAATGGGAAAATGTTCGGTATGGGAAGAGTAGGACAGTGCTGGCAGCTTCTTCCACCGTGGCATGGATTTTGTGGCACAGCAGCAGGTGCCTGCTTGGTCCAGATCATAGAACTGTTTAGGCTGGAAGAGACCTTTAAGATCATCGAGTCCAGCTGTTGAACAGCTGGAGATCTACAAATGTTCCTGGGGGTTCTTTAATGGTGAGTGTATGAAATTCCCACTGAGACCAGCGAGGTTTTGGTGTGTGGTGTGGCCATACAGCACCTCTGAGAACAGCTGGGTGACCACCGTGTGCTCCGGAAGATCTTCATCCAAAAAACAAAGGTGATCTACAGGGTGCTGGACCAGCTGAACCAGAGCATCCATTCCCCACAGTCACCTCTGTTTTCTCCTCTGCTTATCTGGAGATCACTGGGGCTGTGAAAGCCTCTCACCAAGTCACTGCTATTCACATGGTCCTGGAGACACTTCTACATGTGACCCAACATGTTTGCCACCTCACCTCCCCATCTGCCTGCCCTGAGTTTGGCCGTCTTTGCCCCCAGATTTCTACCCCAAAAGCCCCAGCTCCAAAACTCTACTTAATTTTACAGACTGCACTTTCTCAGGCCGGAGGCTGCTCTTCTACATATGCACACACGTTTTCTCTTTTATCCCATCTAGTTCTACCTTCCAGTCTCCCTTGTGAACTTCCCTTGTGCCATCAGCTGCTTTTCCCACCGGCTACAGTCACAGGCTGTCTGTCAGAGCCTCTGGGAGGGGAATTAGAATGGGATAAAATGTCCATCTCCTCACAGCACATCACAAATCCCTGACTTAGCTTGGGAAGCGAGGAGGGATTTCCAAAAGAGCCGACATTTCAGGCCTCCTCATTCAGCTCTTCTCAAAACACGTGGTTTGCCCTCTTCTCTGCCATCAACCCGAACACACACGGACCTATTTCTTCACCGGTGCCGTGTTGCACCGTGCTCTACAAACCAACCACATCCACTTCTGTGCCCACCTAAACTCTGTTTCTTTATTTTCACCACGTGCTCTTTGTTCTTGGCTGCTCTGGAAAGGGAAGTGGTGCATGATGCTTATATATGGAACCCCTCGCTTTGCATCTCGTCCTTCTTTCCCTTGTTCCCAACGTCTTCCCTTTAGTGACGGCTCCGCCAGCTGAGCTCGTGGCTCCTCTGAACTCTCTTCCACGATCCTAGAAGGTTTTTTCCTCCCTTCCTGGGAGATTACAACTAATTCAGTGCCCAACCATGCGTGCAAAAATTTAAATAATAAATCATCTCTCTCTGCCAGCGAACATGGATGCAAAGCCCCACTTCTGCCTGGCAAAGTGGGGCTCTGTCACAGCCTTACCACTCATTTTGTGAAAACTCTGGGAATTGTGGATTGTGGGGCTTCCCACCTGCCTGAACAACCTCCCCCACTTCCCTGCTTGTTTTGGCTCTGCTCTGAAGGAAATGATTGCTTTGGGATTCTCCAAATGACAGGGAGGGGGAGCAGGGAAGCCCAGAGGAGCCGATACGGGGTGAGGATTGAAGGGAAGAAATGGGAGCAGAGAACAAAATATGGGGTGTGGGGAGCTAAAAGAGTTGGTGTGTGACCCATGTGCACAGAGCCAGTGTGCTAAATTCTCTTCTACACCAACGTAAAAGGTTTTTATCCTTTAACTAACACAGTGGTGAGAGGTTTATTCAAGTAGAAAATTTTTAATTGCATTCTCTTGTAGTCAAATATTAATGGAAGGACCTTGTACAAATAAAAGTGAATAATGCAACAGCTTAGCTGACAACATTGTTTCACATTCATTGCAGATTGTGAACCTTCATTAAAATGGATTATTTTTGCTTTGGAGATTTAACCAGCAACATGACTTTCCCCTCTCGCTGGCCCTGTTATGCCTGAGCCCGCAGAGAGCTCGGTCCAAGGAGGAGCTTGCAAAATTAATTCCAAAATAAGAGGCTGAAACTTCCAGGACGTGAATTCTTCTCATCCCCCCGGCTCAGAGGAGAGCTCAGCACAGAAATCATTAGGCAAAGAGTTTCAGCAGACCCCTGTGATGGGGGAGGGCTCAGAGGACGTGGGCGAGGCAACGTGCTTGGGAAATGCAGGGAGGAATATGAGCAGTGACTTGTTGTAAAGAAAGCTGGAGTTATCCCAAGACCGAGGGGGCTGGAAAATGGCCTTTGCAGCTCCACCAGTTGGGAGGATCAGCTGGTGTTTCTGATCGAGCCAGAGTGGCTCGAGGGGTGAGGACACGTCTGTGGCTCAGCCCAGGACAGAGCAACCAGCAGAAGAACTTTGAGGAGACCCATGGGCTGGAGCTGAGTTTGAACCACGTTCCTCTTCCTGGTCAGCAGGGACAGTGGGAACAGGGAGACCAGCAACAGGCACTGGTTAGTGAGGGGTTTGCCTCCCCAAAGCGCCTCAGCTCCTCTCAGCACCCTGAGCAAGGAGGACTTGCTGATGCTCCCCTGAGATGCCCCAAGATGGCATTGACCACCCTCTGCTCAGTTTGTAAATATTTTAAAGCATCCTTAGAGAAGGATTGTTAGTCCTGTGCCCTGTTAGACAATCACAGAATGGTTTGGGTTGGAAGGGACCTTAAAAATGAGCTTGTTCCAGCCCCCTCCCACCAGCCCAGGTTACTCCAAGCCCCATCCAACCCGGCCTTGGACACTTCCAGGGATGGAGCAGCCACAGCTTCTCTGGGCACCCTGTGTCAGGGCCTGCCCAAAAACCCTCACAGGGAAGAATTTCTTCCCGATGTCCCATCTAACCCTTCCCCCTGTCAGTGGGAAACCATTCCCCCTTGTCCTGGCACTCCAGGCCCCTGTAGATAGTCTCTCTCCATGTTTCTTGTCAACTCCTTCAGGCACTGGAAGCCACAATTAAGTCACCCTGAAGCTTCTCTTCTCCAGGCTGAACAATCCGAGCTCTCCCATCCTTTCCTCCCAGCAGAGCTGCTCCATCCCTCTGACCATGCTGGTGCCTCCTCTGGACTCTCTCCAGCAGCTCCATGTCCTTGCTGTGCTGCCCCCAGGGCTGGAGGCAGCTCTGCAGGTGGGGTCTCACCGGAGGGGGCAGAGGGGCAGAATCCCCCCCTGCCCTGGTGCCCACGCTGTGGGATCAGCCCAGGGCACAGGGCTGTGGCTTTCCTGTGCCACCACAAGGGTTTGCCCCACTTCCAGCTCTCCAGGCTGCTTTACCTGTGATTTCCCAGAGCTTTGGTGCCTCCATGCAACAATGGCCATGCTGCTCCTGCAGCCTTGGCTCCCATCTCCAAGCCCAGCTGGATGGCTCCGTGGCCAAGCCCAGGCAGCCCCAGCAAAGAAACCAAAGCCCATCTGCAGGAAGGGCTCCAAGAACCAGAGGAGCTGTCTGAAACTCCCTCGGTATTTTGGCCCAGGGGACGGGGCAGCTTCCCACGGGGAGCACACAGCAGGACACTCCTGTCAAGAGCAGGAATGCAGCTCTGACATCCCAAAGCATCGCTTTTTTATCGAAAATTCCAGAGAGATGCAACCCAGGCACTCAAGTGGCCACAGCATTTCGGTGTTTGTGGTCCCAAATGAACTCAAGCTAATTTTCCCCCCCAAATTTCCCCTCACTAATCTGCATCTTGCCTGGATGGGGAGCTGAAGCTGTTCCCGAGCGCTCACCGTGAATCTCTGCAGCTGCACATTTTCATCCTGCCTAACCCAGGATTAATTGGGTTTGGAGCTGCAGCTCTGGAAAGCTCTGATGTCCCCACTACTGTTTGACTCTCAACTTCCTTCGCATTTCTAATTCCTCGCTTACATTTTGAACAGCAATTCCTTGTTATTTTTAGTCCTAAAACATTATGAACATAGAGGAAACGAGACACCTACAGAAGTTGCCCCTGTGCAAAATTATGAATGATTCAAAAGTGCTGCTGCAATTGCCAACCTCTCCTTTTCTCAACAGCTCTGTAATATTAACAGTGTGGGGTTGGCTCGCTCCTGAGCCATGCAAAACACCTGAGCGAAATTAATTGTTGAACCCTGGATTTATCCTCAGTGACTCGGGGGTAAAAGCACCAGGGGAGGATAAGGAAAACCTACCCTCAACCCCGAACTGCGCTCCTGCCTCAGTTTCCCCCCTCTCTGGGATTTGGGAAAGTAGAAATATTTGCACCATGGGAGCCCTGTGTCTCCTGCTGCTCAGCCTAGAAACTTTAAAGGATTGGATCAATTAATTTGCTGCTGGTGGCTCATAGTGCAGGTGTTCAGTGTCCCCTGTGCATCCCGATCATTGTGAGGCCACTTGCTGGAGCTGGAGCTCGCAGGAGCCTCTGAAGAGCTGTTTGGTGACTGGGGGATTTATATTTGTACAATGGCCTCACTGTAGAGTTAGACGAGCTACTGACATGGCAGTACTTATAGTCTATAAAACAGCAATTATGCTTGTTATTAGATCATCCCATTTACAGCCTGAATCCTTTGCCTATGGTGCATGCAAAGCAACCCAGGGCCTCTCGGAACGCTGGGCTAATCTGTGCTAATCCATTATGTAAATCACCAGGACAATAACCAGAGACAAATGGTAAATGTCTTCGAAGCATCCGGCCCTCCTTAATGAAATTTGACCACAAAAAATGATGGTTTGGTCTGCAGGTTGCTGGGAGAACTGTGCGGGAAGAACATCTGCACTTGGCAATTTGTGGAGCAGTTTGGAGCCCTGGGGCACCTCCTAATCTGAGCCTTTTCATGGGGCTGCCGCTGAATTGGTCCCTGCACATGCAGCAAAGTGCTCGGGCTCTTTGAAACAGGTCCCCTGCCCCCAACCCAGGGCATTCGGAAGCAGCTGCAGTTGCCTTGGGGCGACGCTCTGCACCGTGACTCCTTCCAAAACACGGTCTTTGCGACTAGGACCTTGGGGGAATCTCTGGGGCAACGAAACCTGGCTAGCACTCTTGTAGGTCGTGAGAGAGAGCGCGTATTTTTCTCACTTCAGGCCACTGTGGCATCTCTGGGTGGCAGCAGCAAGCGAGGCAACGGATGAGATCCTGAGAGACGAGCAGAGCATGCGGAGGACTGGAGCCCTGACCTCAGGAAGAGCAGATCCATGGTCTGTGCTGGAGACCTGCATCTGTGTGTCCATCCTGTCCCTGGACACAGCACACTGGGCATCTTTAGTGGTGCCCAGGTGGCTCTGAAGGTGTCACTAAAGGAGTTCGCCCAAACTGCCTGGCTCCTGCTCCTCGTTGCAGCTCTTAATAAGAGTATGGTTACCCCATACGGATCCTTTATTATGGATTCATCATTGTTGATTCCTTATCCCAGAACTCCATGCTACAGATATTGAAGAGATAACGACGTGAGGACACTCTCTTCTCTTCCATGAGATCTGGCAACAATCCACGAAGATTGAGGCGTCCTTTGCTTGTGTGACTTGCTCTCCCATCACAGCAGGGAGAAGCAAAGCCACAAGGGGATGCCAAATAGATTCTCATCTCTGCCTGGATTTCTGCTCCTTGGGAGAGAAACCGGGCTGTGGCAATGAATATTTTAAAATGTGGGGCTTAGGAATCTCAATGGCAACATGTTTTAGCAGCGCGCTTCAAAGCAAACACTCGATGGCTGTGTCTGTGCTCTCGCTGTCTATCGGCACGCCCGAGCTCCGATAGACTTCTCATGATCTGCAAGAGAGACACCGGCTCTG
>VWZF01006281.1:196158-264767 GCA_013396755.1 Sclerurus mexicanus | reverse complement strand
AGCTTTTTATTCAAATAAACCTTGGGATAATTACATGCAGAAACCCTGTGCTACTGCAATGTTGATATTGCACATTTGGGAATCGCTGCAGAGGGGATGCATGTAGGCAGAGCCATAAGGACGGTGGCAGCTGGCTGCCAGGCTGGCACCGCGCGCGCCGCGCCAGCCACCGCCGAGCCTCGGCGCTCCAGACGCTTCCCACAGTCTCACACTTCCCTCAAACACCAAATTTCCTTCCGTGCCTGAGGTACCCGCGCGTGCTGGGCCCCTCCTCGGGCGCCAGTGGCTCCGCACGGGCAGTTATTTTAGGCAAAGCCACTCGAGTTTGCTCTGGAGCAGATGCCAAGTGCTTGGGCACACCAGAGGCTGCTCCGGGCTCACCCGGGCAGGAGGCAGATCAGGACTGAGCCACCTGCATGGGCCAGGACAGCTGGGGCATCTGGGGTGGGCACGGCTGGCCAGAGGAGAAGAGGAGACTGAGGGGAGACCTCATTGCAGGGACAACTCCCTGGGGAGGGGCAGAGGAGGGGCAGGCACTGATCTCTGCTCTGTGGGACCAGGGACAGCACCCAGGGAAGGGCTGGAGCTGGGTCAGGGCAGGCTGAGGTTGGATCTCAGCAAAAGGTTCTTCCCCCAGAGGGTGGTGGGCACTGCCCAGGCTCCCCAGGGCAGTGGGCACAGCCCCAAGGCTGCCAGAGCTCCAGGAGGGTTTGGATGATGCTCTGGGGCACAGGGGGTGACTCTTGGGGCTGGTCCTGTGCAGGGCCAGGAGTTGGACTGGATGATCCTTGTGGGTCCCTTCCAACCCAGCATATTCTGGGATTCTGCTTTTGGGTGGGGCATCCTCTGCCTTTGCAGGCTGGAATTGTTGACTTGGAGTGGTCTAGAGCCTGAGGAGAAGCCCTCAACACCCGTGATGTTTGCATGGATGCAGACAGACAAGAGACCAGGGCCCCTCCAACAGCTCCAGACTCACTTGTGAGAGCACCTACAACCATCACTGGATCACTGCTGGCCCCCAGGACAGCTCAGACCCCCAGCTCACACCGTCACACTGACATTTAGCTGTCAGTGAGCCCTCGTCACAGGCTGGGAGCCAACAGTGACAAGGACACACTTCCTAAGGTGCATCAGTGGCCCATGCCCCCCACCCCCCATCCTCCTGCAGAGCCCGGAGCACCTTGGCTCGGTGGACACTCATGTTTGCCCTCTGTGGGTGTGATGTGGAAGGAGGCAGGTGGGCAACCTCCCCAATTTCAGCTCCAGGCAGGGTGGTTTGAGAGGAACTCAACCCGCTTGGACTTTGGGGGGAAACGGGAAGGACGTGAGGGGTTGGAGAGGAGAAGCCCAGGGAGCCGAAGGGATGTTGCGACGTCGTGTCTAGGCTGGATTTTACCAGCAAAAGGAACTTTCATGCCAGACACGCCTTCTGGGATCGTTTTTTTCTTTTCCACCTCGGCCAAATTTTCAAAAAGTTGTCCTAAAATAGGTGTATAAAAAAGAAGGGAATAAAACATGAAGAACCTCTTGGAAATAATGTTAGAGGCTTTGGAATTTTGAACAAAATGTGTTTTCTTAAAAAAGAAAGTAAAGCCCACAAAAAACCCAAACAAGCAATCTAGAACTCAGTTTTAAAATCTGTACTTATTTTATTTTTTTTTTTGCAGAACATTGTAATTTTGTGCCCAAATGATGATGTTTTTTATTAAATGAAACCTGTATTTACTTTTTTTTCTCTCAAAAAGAAGCAAAAGATCCAAAGGAAATTGTGACAAATTATCCAGGAAATAAGCATTTGCCATTTGCTGAGTGGTTCTGTAGTATCTTCCACCAGGAAAACAGGCAGATTTTCCTGGGACATCTGCAGGGACCCTGGGACAACTGCTCATCCAGTTTGTCCTGTCTGTGGGTGAGGAAATCATTAGGAAGCCCCAAAAATTGGCATTCAGACCAAGCTGGTCGCTCTGTGCAGCTGCACCAACATCTCCCCCGCTCCCCTCCCTTCAATGGCATTTTGTGCCACCTTTGGTTTCTTCCTTGTGCCTTAATCAAACCATGGGAAATGACTTTAAAAAAACCCAACCAAACGAAACCTACTTGGAGAGTTAACAGCAACATGAACACGGGTGTGATTTCTTGGGCTATCTTGGCGACTTTCTCTTCCACAAATAACCCACAAGTAGGGGGTGGGGGAAGGAATTACCAGAAGATTTGGGGAGCACCATTCCCATTGCAATAACTGGAGCTGGAAGGCGCCTCTTTCCTTTATTCCACTCCCTGTGGGGCAGGAATCTGTGTTATTTCATAAAATTATAGAATCATGGAATGCTTTGGGTTGGAAGGGACCTTAAAACTCATCCAGTCCAACCCCCTGCCATGGGCAGGGACACCTCCCACCAGCCCAGGTTTCTCCAAGCCCCGTCCAACCTGGCCTTGGACGCTTCCAGGGATGGGGCAGCCACAGCTTCTCTGGGCACCCTGTGCCAGGGCCTGCCCACCCTCACAGGGAAGCATTTCTTCCCAATATCCAAACTAAACCTACTCTCTGTCAGTTTGAAGCCTTTCCCCCTTGTCCTGTCACTCCAGTTCCTGATGAAGAATCCGTCTCCAACTTCCTTGTAAATATGCACTATTATTTCAGTGACATCGGCAGCACTGCCAGGCTGGAAACCCACCCGAGTGCCATCCTGCCCACCCCTCAGCTCCCTGCCCTTCTCTCTGCCCCCCTCCCAACAGCTGTTCCCAGAGGTTCGAAGGCAACTCACAGCTCCTTGTTCCCTATTAATTAATCTCTCCGTTTATAGCACAGTTTTATGGATAGGAAAAATCAGAGATTCAGAGAGTAATTTGGTTGGAAGGGACCTTTAAAGAACATCCAATCCAACGCCCCTGCAATGAGCAGGGACACCTTCCACTAGAGCAGGTGGCTCAGTGAAGGTGCCCTTAGAATCACAGAATCATGGAATGGTTTGGCCTAGAAGAGACCTTAAAGATCATCTACTTCCAACCCCCTTGGAAGGCAGACTCTAGATTTGGGAGGATCATACAATTTTGGGGGGGAAGAGGTGGGACAAACATGGGGGGAACCCTGACAGGGGCCGTGGGGGAAGATTTGCCAAGCATGGGGTCAGCGTGACAGTGAGCCAGGAGCTCATCCTGGTGCTCCAGGCTCCTGCAGGGATATCTCTGCTCCACGCACAGAGCAAGGTCTGCGATGGAAGCCCAGCGCCTTCAGGTAACACCTCCTGATGCTCAACTGGCCTTTGGTGGCCTGTGCTTTGATCAATGTTTCAAACTGAGTGTGCCCACATCAATAATTATGATGATCATTTTGCAGCTGCTCTGGGCCGATTTGGAGAGTTTCATTGTCCCCGCTGGTGACTTTCCTAAAGTCCTGTGTGGGGTTCTGTGTTTGTAGCTGTGCAATTAACTGTAAGGAGATAAGACAGGTGTCACTAACATTTAGACGGAGTAGAAGGAAACAGCAATTTGCATAAATTAATTAAGAAACTGACCTCGTTCCCCAGTACTCCTCGGAGAGCGAGCAAGCCCCCCCAGTTTATTAAGTCAATACCTAGTTTGACACCTGAATCAAGCTTTACAAAATCAAATGACAAAATTAATCCACAGGAAAATGTACCACAAGTCCCTTCACTTCAGTCATTTATTTTTTAAGCTATCCCAGCAATTTATTTTTAAACATATCAGAACGTTATGTTCCATGACATTTCACATCTACAAAACACCATATGTATTGGCAAGTGATTACTCATTGAAACTGCCATATCATGGATGCAACTATATCTGGCAGCCTGGGTTTTCCCACCTCTTTTGGGTCTGTGCCCTTATTGTTCCATGGACACATTTTTATTGGGAAAATCGGCTGAGTGTGTGTTTTATCCCATGTGAAAGACAGATTTGGATTTTTGGTGGACACTGGGACACCACACCTTCGTTTTGTGAGCCCTGGAGGGTGGTGGGCAGAGCCTACTAAAATTCACAGCAGTGCTTTGCCATTGGAGAAGTCACTGGAAGGTGATGCAATCCCAGCTGGCCCCAACATGCAGACAGCAGGTCTTCTCCGACCTCTGCCATTCCCATGGTGTGCTTTCCATAGTGGAATTACAGCTACTCCGCCAGGCACAGCTTGAGGACATTATTCACTGCAACTTAGCGATGATTTCAGAGCCATCCCTTGATGCTCACAACCCACAGGCAGTAACTTTAATAAGAGAGCTGCAAACCTCCACCAGTACCTGTCTCATGGCTGAGCTGACGGGAGCAAATTGGTCTGAAATATCCAGGCTGGGGGGAGAGAGCGAGTGAGTGGTGGTGTTACTGCGGGGCTGCTGACCTGCGTGTGGGAACACTGGGGCTGGGCTGAGTGCCCTCTACATCATAGAGCCATGGAATCATGGAATGGTTTGGGTTGGAAGGGACCTTAAACATCATCCAGTCCCACCCCCTGCCATGGGCAGGGACACCTTCCACCAGCCCAGGTTGCTCCAAGCCCCGTCCAACCTGGCCTTGGACACATCCAGGGATGGAGCAGCCACAGCTTCTCTGGGCACCCTGTGCCAGGGCCTCACCGCTCTCAAAGGGAACAATTTCTTACTAATACCTCATCTAAACCTACTCTCTGTCAGTTTGAAGCCATTGCCCCTTGTCCTTTCACTCCAGGCCCTTGTAAATAATGTCTCTACATCTTTCTTGTTGACTCCTTCAGGCACTGGAAGGCCACAATTAAGTCACCCTGAAGCTTCTCTTCTCCAGGCTGAACAATCCAAATTCTCCCAGCCTTTCCTCCCAGCAGAGCTGCTCCATCCCTCTGACCATGCTGGTGCCTCCTCTGGACTCTCTCCAGCAGCTCCATGTCCTTGCTGTGCTGCCCCCAGGGCTGGAGGCAGCTCTGCAGGTGGGGTCTCACCTGAGGGGGCAGAGGGGCAGAATCCCCCCCTGCCCTGCTCCCCACGCTGTGGGATCAGCCCATCAAGATCTCCTTCCTCTTTGGGAAGCTGCTGTGATCCATTTTCCCTCTGCGTATCATTCATCCAAGCAAGTCCTCAGGAAAATTACTCCAAAGAAACCTGGGAATGGTCATGGAATTGGCCCCCACAGGGCAAAGTAGCTGAGCAAGAAGTGTCCTTGCCTACTGCACACCTTTGACACCTTCCCATCTCTGCTTCTGGCCCAGCTGCTGCACGGGAGGAGCAGAAAGCAGGAGTACAGCACTTTTTAGCAAATCATCATCAGTAATAGACAGGATGAAAAAATGAATCCAGGTGCTTGAAGACAGAGTGCAAACCGTAATTAAAACCTACCAGTGCCGCTCTGACAGATGGTACAATACGTACCCTGAAAATGGTCCACGAACATTTATTTAATATCTGAGAACACTAACTGCCAGCAGGCTGTGGTGCTATTACTGCATCACCACTCCATCGGTGACATCCAGGAAGAAACTCTCGGATTGCCTCCTGATTCCCATAAAACCCACAGACCATCCTGTAACTGATGTGAGGAAGACCAACTTCATACTGTTGTGGATGCAAATAGAATACCCAAGGCATCATGCTTTGCAAAGATATTAAAACTTAGCATTGAAATGTGGCTGGAAAAAATGACAACAAGGTGTTTTGTTTTGTTTTGTTTTGTTTTGTTTTGTTTTGTTTTGTTTTGTTTTGTTTTGTTTTGTTTTGTTTTGTTTTGTTGTAGGGACATGTTGTGGTATTTTGAAGTGGGATTTGCAGCCCTGGAGTGGAACAGCAGGTTCTGCAGCACTGACTGGAAAAGGTTGTTTAACCTGTTCCTTGTTTCAGCTTTAAAAAGGCAGCACAAGGGTAAGTTCTGCACCTCCATCACTCTGCCTTTGTGCAGGTCATGGCAAGACCCAAATTCTTCTGCTTTCCCACTAATGAAGTTCAACAAGGGGAAGTGCCAGGTTCTGCCCCTGGGATGGGGCAAGCCTGGATTTATGGACAGACTGGGAATGAGAGGATGGAAAGCAGTGCTGGGAAAGGGCCCTGGGGGTCCTGGTCAGGGGCCAGTTGGCCACAAGTCAGCAGTGCCCTGAAGCCAGGAGGGACATCCCTGTCCTGGGGGCATCAGGGGAGGGAGGGGATTGTCCCGCTCTGCTCTGCACTGGGGCGGCCTCACCTGCAATGGTGGGGCAGGTTGGGGGGACACAATGGAAGGGAGAGATGGAGCCACTGGAGAGTGTCCAGAGGAGGGACAGAGCTCCAGGAGGGTTTGGATGATGCTCTGGGGCACAGGGGGTGACTTTTGGGAATGGGCCTGTGCAGGACCAGGAGCTGGACTGGATGATCCTTGTGGGTCCCTTCCAACTCGGCATATTCTGTCATTCTGTGCAATATTCCTTCTGCTTTCATTTGCTGGCATCTCTTTATCCCTCGTCCATTTCTCCCACCCTGCTTACACCTCTTACGTGATTTTTCCTGGCTTGGGTGAGGCAGAGCAGCTCTGTAGCTCCCGGGTAGAAATGCCAGGAGTCCAGTGGTCCCCGGAGAGCCCCCGGGCTCCGCTCCCGCGGCAGCCGCAGAAGCCTCTTGCGTGGGGCCAGCTCTGCAGAGCAATGCTCTGCAAATGTTCCTGCTATTTGTAATCAGCCGTGGTTGTCACACTTTGATATTTGTTCTTTATAAGCACTCCTGCAGAGCTTGCCAACAGGAATGTTTTCCACACAAAGATGCAGCAGCATGTGTTTCAGACATGAATTTTGAACTTATGAGCATTCACGTCGGAAACCTGAGGAGTCTGATGTGATTAAGAAGCAGATCCACATCACATGGCTTGTTTGCAGTCAAAACAGTCCCAATTCTGAATTGCGAAAATCATTAAGCCTGGGTGTGATCGGCCAGCAACTCCTGGCAAGGCGCGTGTCCCCATTCCCAAATTCACCCCAGCATTAATCCATCCCAACCAGGGCCAGCCGAGCAGGCAGAACGCTGCTCCGAGCAGAGTTATTCTGCACAGCGAGTGAGGTTAATAAAACCCCAGGCTGAGGAGAGGAAAGCTCTAAAGTGAAAAAAAGCTTTAATGCTTGCAGAAGATATGATCTGTGGGATCGCTGCGGGATGCTGAGCCTGCAGGAAATGCTGGGAAAGGCCCAGTGAAGTGGTGATGGTTGGCCATAATCATGCTTGGGTTTAGTAGGATGGAGATTTCTTAGCCGAGGCCACCCTGTAACTCTGATCTGAACACATCGAAGAGCCCTGGGCCCCACAGTGATCCTCCTCAGAGCTTTTCTCAGTGTGCCTCAGTTATGCTACAGTAAAGGCACCATTATCTCTGAACAATGGGTGTGGGGGCCCTCAAAGCAGGAGAAACTACACTGTGCTGTGAAGAAATAGGGGAGAGAAAGAGAAGAAATGTTCAGTAGTGCTGGTTGTGCCAACATGGAAAATGACCCCACCGTGCCAGTACTGTGGGAAAGAAAAGGTAGGCTCTCCTGGTCACTTGGATCAGGTGGGAACATTTAGGGATTTTGGCAGAGAAACGTCCTTGTGAAGAATACCATTATCTGTGTGATATTTGGCAGAAAGGCCAACCAAGAGGAATAACATCTCCTTGGTACGTGGTGCCCTTCACCAGGCACTCACTCTGGTGCCCCTGTAGGGATTTGCTGTGAGTTTTTTCCAGGGAGCTCTGCCAGGAGGACACAGGATTGTTCCTATAAATGATCCTCACCTTTATTGCTGAAAATGACTCGCATGAAATAGTGACCGGGGAGATCAGGCCGGTACCTCTGTGTCTGTAACTTAAAATGGGGCAACCAGGCATGGCAGAACCTTGATGTTGGCTGAAGCCATTGGAGGTGCCTGGAAAGCCCCTGGCCAGCGAGACTGGGGTCTGCTTCACGTCCCTCAGAGGGTCCAGCTCACAGGCAGGTGGTAGTTCCCATGAAACTGCAGCTTTTGGCACCATGGGCCAGAGCCGGGGTGGGATCCCTGCGTGCCTCATCCTTGTGCCCGTGCTCCAGTGCCTGATATCCAAAACCTGCGTGGGTTGAGTTGTCCCAGGTGCTGCTTTCTCTGCTTGTTCCCTGCATTCAGGTGCCTGCAGGCTGTCTGTCCTCTGTCACTGTGCAGTGCTTGCAGCTCGGTGACACCTCCGGCACAGGACTCTTTGGAGCAGGAGCGAGGCTGATGGATTGCCAAGGGAAGCGTTGGGGTGCACGGATGTGCCGGAAGAGCGCGAGGAATTATCTGGACTCCTCCCGGCAGTTCAGGGAACTGTTTCTCCTGTCACAGATGACAGCCCCCAGCTGAGACACAGCTGCTCTGCACGTGCTGCTCCTCTGCCCCGTGGCAGGGCGAGGCACAGTGGAAAAGGGAAGGTCAGGGCTCCCTCCCAGCCAAATCCCTGGCTCAGTTCGGCTCGGCTCTGCACTCAGCAGCTCTAGCAGTGGTTTTGAGGACCTGCTGCCTCCCACCTGCCCATCCCTGTGCCCAAGCAGAGGGGTCCTAAGCTTGGCCATGATACCTGGCCACACTTAGGGAATCCCAGAGTCACTGAGGTTGGAAAAGCCCTCCCAGCCCATCGAGCCCACCCTGTGCCCGATGCTCAGCTTTCCGCCCAGCCCAGAGCACTGAGTGCCACATCCGGTCCTTCCTTGGACACCTCCAGGGATGGGGACTCCGCCACCTCCCTGGACACCCCTTTCCAATGCCTGACAACCCTTCCCCTGGGGAAATTCCTCCTGATGTCCAACCTGAACCTCCCCTGATGCAGCTTGAGGCTGTGTCCTCTTGCCCTTAACACATGCTGAGCCTGCAGCCACGTGGGAGACATCACTAGGCACATGGGGCTCATCACTGAGTCAGAACGTGGGATTCTAGGGCCATCCTCATCCTCTGTCTCATTATTCTCCTGGCCACAAGGAACGATGGGCTCTTTGCACCCTGTCCATGAGTTCTCAGATCCTGCCCAGCCCTGAAGCGGCCACAGAGGGATCTCAGAGCATCCCAGCTGTGCCTTGACCAATGCAAACCAGCTGTCTCTTCATGCACATCCATCTCCACATCCATCTGCTGCTCGCTCATGGATATTAGAAACGCTGAGATGGACACAGAGGACAAATCATGGGCCGTCATGTAGTTATTTCTCTTCTCTTGACTACTCAACAAATGTTGCCTTCTGCTGTCTACCACCCATGGAGGACCTGTGAAGCTCCAGAGACCCAAGCACCTGCACTCATCTCATCTGCTCAGATGGTAGCTCAAAGACAGGCTGACTCTATGCAGAGCTGTAGGTACAGAGCCTTGGAAACGGCATCACAGACTCTCAGCCAGCTTAGTTCTGCATTTCAGCCCCTGGAAACACCTATAGGAAGGCAAACGTGTGGGAAAAGCTGACAGAGCCGCTGTGTTTGGCTGCTGGCACATACTTCTAATTAATTTCTGTGCTGCTCTTCCAAAGCAAAGCTCCTGTCCAGGATCAGCACTGCTTTCTGCTGGAGCTGCTCAGCCCTGGGACTCATGCCATGCTTTCACTTGGCCTGAGGACCCCGGCAACTCCTGAGTCACCGACCTGGAGCTGAGTGGGGACCTGAAGGTGTGCCCAGCTCTTCCCTGAATCAGCCAAGCCTGGTGCTGCTTTCCGGGCCGAACGTTGTGGGAGCAGCAGCAGAGTACACGGAAAAGCTGCGGGACAGGCTGGCCTCTGGCAGGTGGGAGCAGAGCCAGCTGTGGGCTGATGGCCCAGCTCCCACAGGAGCCCCCGAGGCTGGGTCCGACACTGCCCATCCTTTGCACTGGTGATCATTCCAAGAGGAGTAGGGTCAGTGCCGCCCTGGTAACACCTGCAGGGCACTGGGACAGCAGCTTGTGACACTCTGCTGTCCCTGGCTTGGTGGTGAAGTGGCAGGAACCACTTACTGAGGACCAGTCTGATGGCAGAACAGCTCGCTGGGCCCAAACTCACCCGGGAGTTCAGTGCCACTGTGGCTCCCCCCGACACTGCACGAGGGAGGCACAGTCAGCCTGGCACCTTTTCTGTGCAGGCAGAAGACCTATCCTTTGGTTGCCTCGTGGCCCTTGGCATTTTGCATATCCAGATATGAGAGGGACACTGCAGAAGCCAGATCAGAGCAGAGCTGCATGAAGCACATCTCAGCATCCTCATGAGCAGAAGCCTCATCCTACTCCAGGAACAGTTGCAGCCGCTGTGTAGGAGGTACCAGTTGCTGAGAAACCACCTCCTCACCATGTAGTCTGCAAATGAGAGTTATTCTGAGATACTTTACCTAATGGTCTTCATCGTGAATACCCACTAGAAAAAATGACTGTACTGGATACAAAGCTTCTGGCTACTCCCACTGTTACTTCTTTCCCTGCTGGAGGAACTCTGTGGCTGGAGCTGTGCAATCAAAACCAATTTTTCCTTCTCCATCTTGCTTTTCTTGCTTCTTCAAATTAATGGAGTGGTCGTGTGCTTTCAATGGAGTTGCCAGAGAATAAGACAACCCATTTTCCCCCATTAGCTTTGCAGTGTACAGGAGCCAGCCCTGGAGTGAAGCATCACCTCGGCTTCTCCCCAGCTGGGACTACGGGAAGGTATGGAGAGAGTAAAGCTGAAGTTTTTCTCTCCACACACTAATACTTCATTTCACATGTTCCTTCATGAAAGCAAAACAAATGAGCCTTGATAGCCTTACCCAAATGAGTTCTCATCTTCACGGTTTATCCCCCATTCCCCTTCATGGGCAGCTGCTTCCCTCAGAGGGAGGGGTGAGGAGTTCTGATTCCTGCAGGCAGGCAATGCTGGGTGAAGCATCATGGTGACACAGACAGGCCTCCCCTGGCCTCCTGTGCCACAGCTTCCCACGGCCACAACTTGCTCCATGAAGGAAAACTGCTTGGATGACATGCCAAGACACCCATTTAGTCACAGCACTGAGGTGGATCTGCCCAGACATTTTCCTTTCCCTCAAGAGAGTAAAAGGACATTTAGACTATTAAACCTGGCCTGTGGAGAACTATAATAATTAGGTGTTCCAATGGAAAAGATTCAAACTTACTGGGCCAGAGAGAATAGAAATTACACAGGGTTTGTATATAACCACCCCCTGCCCATCGACAGGTAATTGCTCCAGCTAACACTGCCCAGTCCCTTCCCTGGGACTGGTGTCCACAGAACAGAAATGTGACTGGTGGCGGCATTGCAGAAAGATTATCTGGTCAGCTGGTTCCATGTGGAATTGCTCTGGCAATGCCATAACTCTGCCAGGATCATGGCAGAGGCTTTGGGGTGGTACAAGAACGGAGTTCTGAGCAGCATTATCACATCTCAGCCTGAATCTTGAAAGGGCTGTTCTTCCCCTCCTTATGGGGGGAGAAAGGGAGAGTCACTCCTGCCTCCAATTTAGGACTCTACCAGCGAGGTCCCGATGGGTCTGTAGATCCCCACACCTGGGGCTGGGGATGTGGGGTGCTGCTGCTCTGTGCCCACGGGTGTCTGTGGGCCAGGGGCTGCCTCAGCAGGAGCACAGGAACGTGGGGATGGAGCAGCTCATCCCGCTGTGCCGGCAGAGGGGCCGAGGAGGAGAGCCTGGCCCTGCCAGTTTGTCTGCATCCTGGAAAAACCTCCAGGAGCACAAGCAGGAACAGAGCCAGGTCTTGGGGGCTCTGAAAGTCTTCTGACACAGAGCAAATCCTGAATTCCCGAATTCCTGAATCAGGAAAACCAGAATCCGGATTGAAAGCCGGAATTGAAGCCTGTCTTTGGTGCCGACCAGATTTTGCAGACATCAAGACCTCAGTTTTAACACCCATCCATCTGTCTCGCCCCACAACCTTTCTCCAATTCCTCCTCTCCTGCCCTTTCCCTCCTCTCTGCATTTTCCTGCTCTCATCCCCTCTCCACGTTTCCCTTCCCCAGCCCGGGCTGCAGCAGGAGGGGCACAAGTGAGGCGGAATCAGCCGCCCGAATCGCGAGCAGCGGGGAGCTGACACATCAATCACAGCTCTGCTGTTGGAATTAATGAGAGCGCCACAGGTTCGGGCTGTCACTCACTACCCTCACTTTGCTGCTTCCATATGGCTGCCAGCCGACAGCCTCACGCTTCCCAATCTCTGCCAATTACAGCCTCAGCACTCCCAACCTCCTCCTATTAGACTCACAGCTTCATTATTCTAATTAAGCCAAACAAGCTGAGCCCTCCCTTTTTCGCTGGTGATGCGTGTCCCTTGCATGCAGCAGAGCGCTGCTGCAGCGACCCCCCCCCAACTGGGGCACCTTTGGAGAAAAAGACAGCTGGACAACAGGATCATTGAGATGTCCTCTGTCCCGAACACCTCTGCAGTCCTTGCTCCCTGGGGGAAAGCCCCCTGTTTGGCAGCAAATCTCCAAGGGCTCCTTTCTCCTCAGAGTAATTGCAGGCAAGGCTGGCTGATCTCAGCTGATCTCAGCCAGCCTGGCCTCCAAAACTAATTAGTCAGGGGATCCTTCAAAGCTAGATTGCATTTCCACCTTTTTGGTTTTTTGTTTTGTTATTTATTTTTTTTTAAGTCTGCCTTCTGCCTCAGCAAGATGGGGGGAGGTGGCACCGTATGGGCAGGAGCCCCTTGGAAAGGAGGGAATGTTGCCTCTCTCCTCTCCTGCTGAAGGGAGCTGTGGTTGGGAGGGGTTTGGGTCTCCTGGGCCACAGCCATACCACTGCATCCCTAGATATCACCCCCACGCCCCAGGTTTTGCTCTTGACGCCCCCTGACTTGTTACTCTGGGCAACAAGTGGTTGTGACTCCAAAGGAGGTTTGGAGCAGCCATGGATGGGGAGGTGGAGCAGAGCAACCCATGCAGGTGACTGATGCTCTGTGTAACATCTGGGTGGTTCTCTGCCCTGGAAATGAATTGCTTGACACATCACGAGTGGGTTCATCCGCCTGTGTGCTGGCAGGGATGAGGGGCTGCAGGGAGCACTGGAAATGGGGACTGGAAATCCCATCCTTGCATGAGGGAACAGGACCCCACTCCTTCTGCAGCACCTCCTCCTCTCTGTCTGGGCTGCACTGGCACACACGGGCATTCCCAGGGGTGTCTGAGCCAAAAACAAGGACTGCTGGAAAGGACGACCTGGAGGATGCCCAATGCCGCCCATGGGTGTAATCAGCCATAGGCAATCCCAAATCCCTGACCTGGGAATCGGGGCAGCAACAGGATTTCACATGAACTCCACCTATCCTGGGGCTCTTGCTACCGTGAGATGCAGGTGGAGCCAGCCCTGGATGCATCATCCCCTGGTGGGATTTGGTGCCTGGGAGGGAAAGGCTCCTCCCGGTGTGTCCCGGTGCCGCAGCCCCGTTATCCCTCAGCCAGCACTTGGGATTTGCTGACCTCTGAATCCCTTCAGTGGGTTGCTCTCAGCGGCCAAGAGATGGGAGCGCTGGGTGTGGAGCCGGAGCAGAGCGTGGGCTCCAGCCGAGGGAGGGAAATGCCTCCCGCTGCTCGTGCTCGGGGGTGGAGAAACAGCAGCGATATTTCTCCATTCCTGCTCCCTGCCCGTGCTCGGTGACACCGAGCAGTCTCCGGAACAGCCTTTGTGAACAAGGCGGTGCTCTCTGCCTTAAGGCAGGTTTTGCTTCCCCTCTCCCCCGCCCCCCAAATTTTAAGTTACATTTTTCAAAAAGCTCGATATCTATTTCAATTTCCCCTTTTCTAAACAATCTTGAATTTTCTTGTAATTTCCTCAGTGTTTCGTCTCCTGCCTCAGACTGAAGTGGAAGCAGGAGGCTTTTCAGGCAAATTGGGAATGGTTTGTGTTACTAAGACACAGAACGTTTTTTAAAAATTCGAAATTGACCCCCAAACTACTTGTTATTCAGTTATCCCTGTCTTCACCAGGAGTTGAACTCGATGATCCCTGTGGTTCCCGTCCAGCTTAGAATATTCCGTGATTCCCTGCCTGCTCTGAGCTGGAGCTCAGTCCTGCGTCCCCTGACTCCACCAGCACCCACAGCCCGGTTCTTCCCCATTCCCTGCTCTCCCCAGTCACCATTATGAGATCACCTCCTGTCCCTGCCCAGCTCCATTCCCCGCCCAACACACCCCCAAAGGGCACCGTGGTGCCACATCCCTGCCCGGACAGGGGGCTGTGGGTAGGACCTGGCACCTGCCCGGGTGACAGAGCACACGACCCCGTGGAATTCCCGCTGCCTGGCAGGTGGAGGGGGAGGAAAGCAGTGCAGACATGTTGGCTATGACATTGTTAGCATTTTCCCAATGAGTTATTGCCAGGTTAAAGGGTTGTGATAGTGCCAATATCCCAAGCTGGGTTATTGTGTTATTAATGTGCGGCTGTCGCTGGCTATTAGCACCGTGATCAATCCCCGGTGACAAGGGCTGCTTAGCCTGTCACACTTTGTTTTATCTTCCATTCTTAGACTTTTACTAACTCAGAAATTGCTAATCCAATCTCCTATAACCCAGTTAGGGGAGGACATTGTCTGTGTGCTGCTCTGACGCCAGAGCTGGGCCCTGGGAGAGGGCGTGCTGCTGGCAGGGAAGGGTTCTCAGGGGTGGGGTGCTGCTTGGAAAGCTGTGGCTGCCCCATCCCTGGAAGTGTCCAAGGCCAAGTTGGATGGGGCTTGGAGCAACCTGGGCTGGTGGAAGGTGTCCCTGCCCATGGCAAGGGGTGGAACGAAATGATCTGTAAGGTCCCTTCCAACAAAAACCATTCTGTGGTTCTCTGATTCTCTTTGACCTCAAGCTTGTTTCATTGCCCATTTATTGGAAATGCTGCATTTCCTTTAGTTACTCTATTTGTGGTCACTGCTCACTGCCTTATCTTCTGCAGGAGAACTTAAGGCAACTAGAGAAGGAGGGATGTTGCATTTGTGTTCTAACAATCAGACACAGAGATTATGCTGACTTAATAATGGGGCCGCAAACTGCCCAGGAAACCTGCTCCAAAGACACCACAGCCCACAGCCCTTCTATTGAGCCAGAGATACGAGGAACTGGGATTATGAAGTAAGTTTCTCTCATTCTGCCCATGGCAGAAGTTGAAGGTAGAATGAAGTCTGACAAAGCTGGTGGAGATGCTCCACCAGCTTGGGGTTGTGTGGGTGGGGATTGTGGGATAGAATCATAGAATCATTGAGGTCGGAAAAGACCTCCAAGATCATTGAGCCCACCCTGTGCCCGATGCCCACCTTGTCCCCCAGCCCAGAGCACTCAGTGCCACGGCCAGTCCTGCCTTGGGCACCTCCAGGGCTGGGCACTCCAAACCTCCCTGGGCAGCCCCTGCCAAGGCCTGACCACCCTTTCCAGGCACAAATTCCTCCCCATGTCCCCCCTGCCCCTGCCCTGGCCCAGCCTGAGCCCGTTCCCTCTGCTCCTGTTCCTGTTCCCTGGGAGCAGAGCCCTACCCCTCCCTGGCTCCCCCCTCCTGGCAGGGAGTTGCAGAGTCAGAAGGTCCCCCCTGAGCCTCCTTTTCTCCAGGCTGAGCCCCCCCAGCTCCCTCAGCTGCTCCTGCTGCTCCAGCCCCTTCCCAGCTCTTTTCCCTAATAGGACTGGACAGGACTGGTGTGTCTGGCCAGTGGGGAAAAGCACAGGGTATGTGTGAGTGGGCAGGGATGAGGGAATCCAGGAGCTGGGGATGGTGTTGTGGTTGGACTAATGCTATTGCAATAATGCTCTGCACGGTGCACCCTGTGACGAGAGAAGCCCGAGGTGTTCCCACAGAGCCCTGCTCTGGCCACGGGAGTGTGTGTCATTCCTGCACAGGCTGCTCAGGCTGCGGAGCCATTAATTCTGCTGCAGCGGCTGCACACGCTGAGAAACTGCTTTTGCTTCCTGGCCAAGACAGTTTTGTATCATCTCCGTGTGCAGCAACTGCTCCTCTGCCATGGCGAGCCCAGCTCCTACGTGCACAGCCTGAAAGTCTGCACCAGTGCCCTGAGGCTTGCAAAAGGCATCTTATCAATAAATGATAATGATTCCCGAGCCAGAAAGCCAACAAGCAAGTTCAGGAGTCCCAGATGCTCCCGGCGCAGCGGGCAGAGCTCCCAGAGGATGAGCAGGGAAGGGATGGGGCCGTGCCCAGCGCTGGGGCACCGTGCTGGGCTCGGGGGCTGCAGCTGGGAAGGGAGGGGGGGGCAATTCCTGCAAGGCTCGACCTCCCCCTGCACACACAGAGGTGTTTGATGTGAGCTCTGAATTCCGCCGGGAGGGCAGGAGGACGCGGTGCCGAGATCTAATCCGTGCTGAGCTGTCAGCAGGACCAGGCACACTCATGGCCTTTCCTCCAGCTCCTCCAGGCCTCTCCACAGACCCCGAGCCCTATTTTTAGATTTCCATCTCTCAACAAGGCTCTGTGAAACAGCTTCAGATGCTACCATGGACTTGCAGCCCATTGTGTAAGTCCGTGGAACTCACGTTCCCAGAGCCCTCCAGCGTTTCTCAACCTTTGCTGTGTTGGACAGTTTTCCTTAGTAGGGATGACCTGGTGACCCCTCCATGTGTTTGTGTGTCAACATGTGGCATGCAACCACCACACCATGGTGCTGCTGAATGTGTTCAGTGCAAGAAGGTTGTGGAGCTGCTGGAGCAAGTCCAGAACAAGCCATGAAGATTTTCCAAGGGCTGGAGCTCCTCTGCTCTGGAGCCAGGCTGAGAGAGCTGGGAGCGTTCACCTGGAGAAGAGAAGGCTCTGGGGAAAACTTAGAGTCCCTTCTAGTGCCTAAAGGGGCTTCAAGAGAGCTGGAGAGGGACTTTAGACAATGGCTTGGAGTGACAGGATAAGAGGAAATTTAAGCTGAAGAAGAGTAAATTTATACATGATATTATGAAGAAATTCTTCCCTGGGAGGGTGGGCAGGCCCTGGCACAGGGTGCCCAGAGAAGATGTGGCTGCCCCATCCCTGGAAGTGTCCAAGGCCAAGTTGGACAGGGGTTGGAGCAACCTGGGCTGGTGGAAGGTGTCCCTACCCATGGCAGGGGGTGGAACAAGATGATCTGTAAGGTCCCTTCCAACCCAAACCATTCCATGATCCTATAGTGACATTCCAATCAGTTATCAGGGAATGGATGGTGCCACAGAAGCACAAGGAAACCCTTCGGGCCAGTGACAGCATCAGCAGGAGGAACAGGACTGTGCAGGCCCTGGTGTGACATCCATCAGGAAATCACAGGCACCTTCAGTCCAAACTCCCCGAGTGATAAATATGTCGAAATAGTTACAAATTGTTCACTTGCAGGTTGTTGAAGTCACACACGGAGGAAAAGGTGCAAATTGCTTGGAAATTTGTACGCTCTCTACTCTCAACATCCACAGACACGAATATAAATGCTAAATATTCCAGGGGGCAAAAGTTACAAGGTGGGCTCCCAGAGTCTTCCATCAGTGCTTGGTACACTTGGGAAGGCAGGGATTTTTTTTTCTTTTTATTTTTAATATCAGGATGTTATGACACCTGAGAATATCACATGGAAGACCAAAATCATTACCAACATATCTCAATTATTAAGTGAATTCACCCACTAGGCAAAGCATCTGGTGAGTCTAAGACACTTTGTATTTTGGTCACTGCATTTAGCTGTTTTCCTCTACCTGGACAGGTTTTCCAGCCAGGCTTCAACCATGAGGGACAATTACCTCCTTTTCCCAAGCCATTGCACTCATTGCACAAGTCCTCGGCTGCATTTGGGGGTGTTAAAAAGAGGAAAATCAAAGAAATTTAAATAAACAAAGTTTGATTAAAAAAAACCTCAACCAAACAATGGGCTTTCTCTGTGAGAATGGGGGAGAGAGTCACAGGACTGAGATAACTCAGAGTGGGTTTAGATGTGGCTTCATCCTGCTCTGGATGAAGGACTGTCCTCTGCTCTCATAGCTGGAGATTCCAGCAATTTCTCATGTTAGAGAGGGAAAGGTGCCAGCCAACCTTCCCTCCTGCTGGGCTGAGCAGGAAAGCACCATCAATAATCCAACCAGTGAGTGCTTTTCCCTTCAAAACTCTGCTTGTAACGACCAGCAGTGTCTGGCAAAAAGAAAATAAGGTGACAGTCCCCCCTGCCTTCGTGGCTGAGGACACTGTGCCCAGAGACCTTCCTGTCCCTGCAGAGCTGGTGCTGCCTGTGGTGCTGTGGGGAAGGAGGAGCACACCTGGAGCTGGCCAGGGATAATAGAAGGTCTTTTTTCCCCCAGGTTCTGCAAGGTCTGTTCGGGAAAAGAGCTTATGTGTCAGCCCTGGTGTCACATTCGGTGTGACAGGGCCAGCGTGGTGGTTCAGTCAACAACCAGGGCTAAGCACAGTTCAAGCACCCTGTGTTCCTGCGAGCTTTTAGATCAGCTTAAACTGTTTAAGCAGCTGCACTGCAGTTTAAGATTAAGCTGGTCTTTTGAGCGATCTAAGCAGTTTAAAATACTCTAAAGGCTTAACATTATAGCCAGTTTAAGTTGCTGTAGGGGCTTAAAGCAGTGATGTGCAGCCAGTATCTTAACGGGGTTTTCCACAAAATGTGTCTTTATAGGCTGTGATAAACCCTATGGATCAGGGGATGTATGTTTGCATAGGGCATACTCATCTCCTGCCTTGAAGGGCCTTCTTGCTGACCTTGCACAGCCCTGCTCACGTGCATGTTCCTGCCTCCTTGCTGGACCAATGTGCCTGTGCCAGCTGGAGAACGGCCTTCCTTTGTCCTGCACCATCCTCTTCCTCTACCAGATGCACCACAAGAACTTGCTTCTTTAAGGAAAGGGGGAAAACCAGCTTGGTTTGACCAGCTCCAGAAGTCCTTTGTCTACTGAGACACCCAAACCCGGTGAAGGAAGCAGACACCTCCTGCATGGATGCTGCAGGATGAGCCCAGCTGGGGTCAAACAGGGGTCTTTGGAGTAGCCTAGAAGAAGGGACCACTCTCTGAGAGCCTGGTCTAGTGGGGCCTTTAAAGCAGGAGCCCTTGGGGTGCTGTAGGACTGCCCTTCAAGGAGCAGAGAGGCTGACGGAGGCCTATGTTGCTTTAACTCTGCTTTATGACTTGCTACAACCTTAAGGCCTTTAAGTCCTTGTGTGACACTGAGGGTTTAAGTTCTTACACAGCTTTAAAAGTGGCTTAAATGCTCTCTCACCTTTCATGTGGGACACAGAACGCCTGGCACAAGTCAGGGGGATGGCAGGGCATCCTCATGGAAGGGGGCTTGGCTCCAGAGGTGCCATGCCATGAGGGTCCCCACAGCACAACCTTTGGGGTCTTGCTCCCGTGACCACACCATTCCTACAGGATGCAGGGAGTGGAAGTGTGGGGGGAAAATGGCCCTTCCAGCTCGCCAAAGGCTTTTACTGGAAGGCAACATCATGAACGCTGAGCATGAAGAGATGAGGACAGTGGTCTCACTGCCACCAGTGAGTGAGAGCATCACAGGAGATATTACGGATCAAATGCTTTCCCATGGGTTCTCTCCTCCATGCCTGGTGGGATCAGAGCTGGGATAATCCTGTGTTTCTGACAATAACCTGTCTCTAATGCTTTCTTTAGGACACTTCCCTACCGAGCCATCTGCGGTGCAGGTGTGGGTTTGGGTTATGTGATGGTGTTATCTGTGCTCAGACGGGAGGGAAATAACCCTCAGAAAGACTTCGGTGTTATTAACTTCTTGTGGGGTGGATACATCCCACCTATGGGGAAGGGAATTCAGATCCCAGGATCCTGCCATCCCCTGGCTGCACTTTGCACCCTCCCACCGAGGCTGGTACTGTTGTGTGACCTGTCACTGTACTGGGGTCAAAGCTCTGGGATTCCATAACCACTCAGAGAGACAGGCAGGGGCTTCCAGAGCCTTTTCCCTCCCTGCACTGGATGTGTCCAAAGCCAGCCTGGTGAAATCGCTCTCCAGGGTCCTCTGTTATGGAGAGGACCACCTCCAATTCTGGACACCGCCCAGCTGGCTGTGATACCTGCAGACGACCCTGGGCCCCTGTGCTTATTTTGGTGCTCAGTAGTCAATGTGCATTTCCCACCTCAGTCCCCAAATGGTGACCAGGAATCCAAACTTTGGTTACTCCACACCCTCCTCCTCCAAAAGCAAAAATCAGCCTCTGAGAGCAGCCGGTTGTGGCTTTAGAAATCCAGTGTTGGGAGAGGTTTTCCCCTGTCCAGGCCTGGCTCAGGTCATGGCAGGAGCAGGCGCCGGCTCCGTGCTGGAGCCAGAGGAGCTCCGAGGGCAGGCTGGGAGCCACCGGCGCGCCGAGGGCTCCGCACTGTCTCGCTGGACATCGGAGGTGACAGGTGTCAGCTTCGATCCTGCAGCCAGGGAGCTGATCCCCAGCTCGGGAGGAAGCACAACTCCAGGGCCAGGGCACGAGAGAGGGAGTCAGTGCCCAGGCTGGCTCGACAACCTGCATCTGCTCTGGAGCCCCACGCGTCTGCTGCGATTCTTAATTTCACTGGTGTGCAGCCCCTGCCGGGCCCTCCCAGGGAGCTGCATTAATCCTGGGATGCTGTGCCAGGATGCAGTGCCTTGTGAAGATGGATTAATGCAACTGACAGCGTTGTGCACCCTAAAATTCCAGAATCGTTGAGGTTGGAAAAGCCCTCCCAGCCTATCAAGTCCACCCTGTGCCCGATGCCCACCCTGTGCCCGATGCCCACCTTGTCCCCAGCCCAGAACACTCAGTGCCACGGCCAGTCCTGCCTTGGGCACCTCCAGGGCTGGGCACTCCAACCCTCCCTGGGCAGCCCCTGCCAAGGCCTGACCACCCTTTCCAAGGCAAAATCATTCCGGATGTCCAACCTGAACCTCCCCTGGTGCAGCTTGAAGCTGTGTCCTCTTGTCCTGTCACCAGTTGTCTCTCCAAGCTTGGATCTTCAAGTAGGATGAGGAGCTGCAGAATCCAAGAAACCCCTTTTGTTTAGGCAACAAATATTGCTTCCCTTCAGCTACTGAGGCTGCTTTTAGAGACTGATGACATGAGGATTCCTCACCGGTTGGGTTCCTCCTCTCTTAAAAAGTTGGATGAGAAGTTCAGACTGAGATGCAAATTCACCCCTTGATGAGGTTGGTGATGTCCATCAGAGATCCCCCCATACAATTCCCACCTCAGGAAGGATCATCCCTTCAGCACACTGGACTTGAGGGGCTGCCAGCCCCACAACCAACTGTTTGGGGTGTGGGCATGGGACACACAACTCCAGGGGTGGAAACTCCACGGGCAAAAGTGCCTGTGCACCTCTGCAGTGGCTGGGTGTTGCTTCCCTTGCTTTTGGGCAGCTCTGGCCTCTGTAGAGAGTGTACCATTGTTATGAATACCAGAGACCTGCTAATCCGCCTGGTTTTCCAAAGGCAGGGGGTGAGTTTGTTGATTCTGCAGTCCTGTGTCCTTCCTACCGAAAGAGAAGCGACTGAGATATCAAAACAAAGCAGCTGTAACCCAAAACTGCTTCAACTGCATTCCCACCCCCCCCCTTTTTTTAGAAACACAGAAAGTGGGGCTTGCAAATGTGCACCTGGCAGGAGCCTCATTTGCTGGTACAGCAGGTGAGGTGAGTGGCCCCCTCTGACAAATGCCACGTCGGATTTTTTCTACCCATCCTATTTCTCCTGCGTATGGAATTTGAATGTGGAGCTCCAGGCCCAGGCAGCCCAGCTGTGCTATTACAGAGTCCTGAGAGAGGCAGCTGAGTCAGGTCCAGATTATTTAGACCTGGTTTCAAATTAATTGCGCTGTGAGGTGTGCGGAGGCCCTCAGAGTCACTCATATATTTTGATTTTTCATGCTGGGGTTCTGCTCTTCATGTCACTATTCAAACAGCTACATTTGAAAGTGCCCATAATATATATAAAAAAAATTCTTTGTTATCTAAATAAAAGGTTGCATTTCAGCTAAAAAAGGAAAGTGTTTAATAACCATCATTTTCTCTTCACTCTGATAATTTGGCCAGTCGAAATGAGCAGCTTTTGTGCCGTGAGCTGTGGCAGAGGCTGCACAGGAACACTGGGAGCACCTGGCAAACCAAAATTGGTCATTCAGGTGCCTCAGTGTGGGTGGACTTTGGGCTCCTGTGATTTTAATTCTTGTACTTTGAGCAGATCTAGTTGCACCTAATGGATTTTGAGGGCAGGAGACTGCTTTCCATTTTACACATGAGTTGTGGTGTTTCTCAGCAGGATCTGGGCACCTCTGGACAGTTTTCACCCTTGAAGGGGCAATGGGGTGTGTCTGACACCTCGTTGGACAAATCCTGCTTAACAAAAAGACTTCATTTGTAGTTAAATTCTTTATTTCTTCTGTTCTCTTAACACCAATTTAAACCAAATCCTTGAGAAATACTTGGAAAAAACAACATATTTGTCAGAGATTTTGCACCAACCCCTACCTGCAGTGGGCACAGAAAGCTCGTTATCTGCTCCCTAATGAGCCATCCAACAGGTCCAGGGAACCTGAGACTAGCAAGATGCCAAAACTGAGCAGAATGAAACACTCCAGCTTTCAAAGAGGAAAAATTTGGAAGGGCTCAACAGCACAGGCACGGAATGGGTTCATGTGACCAGCTTTTCAAAACTTGCTCCTGCTTTCCAGTCATCCAACTGCACATCACACCTCACCGGGAGCTGCCACGGGCTCAGCTGCTCTCCTGCCAAGCAGGAGACACGGACCTGGAGCTCTGGGTGGGAAGTAAGGGGAAGATTAGATGGTGCCGCTTCCTGAGATACTTCCATCCTGGTTTGTGTCACTTTAGGATGTAACCGCCAGAGAAGAGCCCGTTGGACTCTTCAGATGGGTGCTCAGAGAGGTGCGTCCTCTCTGGGGAGGACAAGATAGATTGGGATGAAAGGGAGTCTCCACTAAGTCCCAAAGATCCTGGTGAGAAGTATTTCCAGGCGCCTGAGTTTTTCCATAGACGTTTCACCCTGGACTCTCCTTGGGGACCACACCTTCAGGGACCAGCAGGACCTTGGTGGACTTGCAGGAGGTTTCAGTTCCAGCACATCTGGGGTATGCCTAGAGAAGCTATAGACTTTGCTGGTGCTTTCTCCTCAGCTGTGCTGCCCTTCCTGGCTCCTCCAGTCCCCCATTTCACATCCTTGTTTCCCATCTCCCGAATCCAGCTGGCACCACAGACCTGCTCTGCGTGCTGGATTCACCCACCTGAGTTTCCCTAACGGGGAAGATTCACCTCTGCAGCTGTAAAGGCAGAAATACACCCAACATGTGTAAATGCAGAATCTGGGCACCTCTGTGGGAGCTCGGGGCATCTCAACATCCAGTGCCTGCCTCTGGAGCAGCTCCCACATCCTCTTCCTCAGGGATGGTTCAGGCCAACGTGCTGCATTTTCCAGGTGAAAGCTACACTTCACTCTGCTTGTTGCTGCGTTTCCTGCCAGCTCTACGCAGCTGAAGTGCAGCGGTCCCATGGGCAGCTCTGGGGTTTTCTTGCTTCTAAAGAAGCTTTGCCCCCAAAGCTTTTCGCTTTCTCGCTCATCCACCCGACCGTCCCCCCTGCCCTCGCAGTCACAGGCTTCCCGTGACCCCGTGGGCTGGACAAGGGAGACCTTGTCAGAAGGAGGATGTGGCTTGGATGTACAGTCACTCTAATGATGCCTGAGCCTCTGACAGAGGTTCGGCCTCACCCTCAGCAGAGAAGGACCATTCTGACCTCCCAGGTGCTCTCTGACCCAGTAGGAAGTGATTTTCTGGGTTCCCAATCAATGCCTTGCACAGGCTCCCTTCATCCAGCATCCACCTCGAGGACAGGCAGGGCCAAGGGCTGTAAAAGGCTGGTTTAACCCATCCCTCCTCGTTTTGTGATGCTGAGGCTCAGTGCTGATCCCGTGGGCAGAGGAAAACCAGGCAGAGGTGCAGGATGAGAGGGGCAGCTGCCACCAGCCAAATGCAGCACAGACCCTCCCAAGTGTCTGCCTCGTGTTAGGGGGACCTGGTCATCCCAGAGCAGTGACACAGCGATGACAGGGAGACACAGATGAGGAAAAGGGCTTGGAAAAGGAGAGAACTACCTGGAACATGCATTCCCTGCTTCACCCACATCCCTGCTCTCTCCCAGCCCCGCCACTGGGTTTATCCCCTTGGAAATGCAAGGACAAGGAGAAGTGATGTTCACCAGCGTGGGGATGATATACAGCCAGGATGTACCCCTTGGAGCACAGGTGTCTCCTAAATCCATGATCTCTGTCTCACAGGTGAGCAGCAGCTTCATGGAGGGGGTGGGGGTGATGCTGCTCCCTGCGTGCTTTGACTTCTCAAATGTCCACTGGCCTTTGCACACTGGGATGGACATTCCCATGCCTTGGCTGGGGGTATGAGGCTTCTCATTATCCCTTCAGGTGCTGGCACCCCCTCCCTGCCCTCAGACACAGGGCAGTGTTCAGCTGGAACACAGAAACAAGGGAGTGTGAAAAAGCTGAGTGTGAGCCCATCTCTGCCCATGTCCAGTGCAGTCCTTGAGCTATTGACAAGCTGAAAGGGAGATCTATTACTTTATTTTTGGTCTAAACACATCTGCCCAGGATGTTTGTACAGACTGGGAAAGGAGATGCTGGAAAGCAGTGCTGGGAAAGGGCCAGTTGGCCACGAGTCAGCAGTGCCCTGGAGCNGAGGGTTTGGATGATGCTCTGGGGCACAGGAGGTGACTCTTGGGGCTGATCCTGTGCAGGGCCAGGAGTTGGACTGGGTGATCCTTGGGGGTCCCTTCCAACCCAGCATATTTTGTGATTCTGTGATTCTATTCTGCTTGAGCACCATCTGGCTGGACAGAGCAGAGACGTGAATGCAGCACCCCCCAGCTCCCCACAAACATGCACAGATGTCCAGCCATGCACGTGCAGGGCGCACAGGAGCGTGGGAGTCCACACACATGGATATCTTTGTCCTGCTGTGCCCCTGCCTGCACCGGTCTGTGTGTGCACACACCTGAACACAACACACAGATACACATGCAAGTTCAGAGGGTGGGCAGCCCTGGCACAGGGTGCCCAGGGAAGCTGTGGCTGCCCCATCCCTGGAAGTGTCCAAGGCCAGGTTGGACTGGGCTTGGAGCAACCTGGGCTAGTGGGAGGTGTCCCTGCCCATGGCAGGGGTTGGAACAAGGTGATTTTTAAGGTCCAACCCAAATGATTTTGGGATTCTATGAATACACACACAGGCTTCCCCATGGGCAGTTCTGCCCTTGTTGACCTCTGGCTTTGAGCATGGCCCTTCCACATTCCAGCACGTTCTGACATTCCCAAGTTCATGATCCCCTCCAGAGTCCTGTAGGAGTAAATTCAGCTCCCTTCAGGCAGCACTGGGGCTGTTGGGTCACCATTCCCACCCTGTCCTTGGTATCGGACCCCACTGCATCCTCAGCCTGTGCTGGGCTTGGCAGGAGATGAGTTTTCTCCCCATCCCTGCTGACGTGGGATGCAGTTGCCATGGCAATCCATGAGCTGAGGTCCTGTGGAGGATAACCTTCCCTGCTCCCTCCCCACCCAAGAGGGACAACTCCCTGCACCCCTGGCTGAGGCAGAACCTGCAGGGTTTTGCACCACTGCAGCATCTTACTCTTCTGGTCACTATTTCACCTTCAGACTCTGGTGTACTGCAAACCTGAGGCTGCAGAGTGAAAACGCAGGGTGAGCTGAGGATGGTCATTTTTTACTTCCCAGAAATGTTACTGAGATGTCTGACAACACTAAAAAAAAAGCAACCCCATGCAAGCCGTGCATTAAAAGTGTTTCTGAACTCATTATATAATTGCTCTCTGTCATTAAGAAGGATCAAAGTTAGCCTGAACCATTTGAAAATGTGTCTGGAGACGTAGCCCATAAGCTTTGTCTCATAACAGACATTTAATAGGTAGGTGATTAATATAAAAGTGCTTCTTCCTTCAAATATCAATATTAACTTGAACTTTGCCTTAAGTAGGCTTGAGCCTATATTTGAAAAAGTATATTGGTTAATGCGTTAAATAAAAATCAGTCATTCCACACCGTGGTCTTTTCCTTTGACTCCTTCTCATTCTGGTCCCTCAAGTAATGGCTTGAGCCCATTTTTCTGCCCACGGATGTACAAAGGGAGCTGTGAGTTCTCGCAGCCTGCAGAGCTGAATTCCCAATTCCTGAGGCAACACAGCAAGCGCTGGGCTAAGAACACATGGGCTGAAGTGCTTTGACACGAGTGATTAACAAGAGCCGGTTCATCAACAAACACATGTGGATCAAAAAGAACACTGCAAACATTTCATAAGAAGAGAAGGGGCGAAATGAGTCGAATAAAGTGTTTGCTGAGACTTGCTTGACTGCCTGGCAGTGAAAGCCGCATTTGTGGGGCCCGACGTGCCTGTTTTGTTCCCTTTTCCTTTGAGCAGAACTGCCCCAGCCCGGGCACTCTTGCTGTGTGCTGCTGATTGCTTGGTGCGATATTTCTCTCTGTACCACTGGGCTGTTATTAATGAAGTGCCAAATATGTGGAGAAAAATTGAAGCTGAGTGTATCTGCATAGCTAAAGAGCTGCTTTCAATTTGCCTCAGGTCTACATGTTGCTCAGTTTATTTGTGAGGACAAACTTCCAGTCCCTTGCTCTCCAACGGGAGAAAAAGAGGGGCTGCAGCAGAGAATCAGGTGAAATATGGTAAATGGAGGCCAAAAATTAGCCTCAATAATTTCAGGGAAATTATTGAAGTGGGTGAAATGAATCCCTCTGCATCTCTTGGCTCCAGAGGGGTCACTGCAGGGCTGGGTTTGGGTCCTGGTGGCTGCAGAGTAGGTTGGGCAGGTCTCTGCAGGAGAGGGGAACAGCAGTCAAAGCAAAGCCCAGGGCTGGCACCTCACAGGGCTGGTGGTACCCAAGGAGCCAGGGCAGCCTGGCACTGGCAGCACTCTGCAGGAGAACAGGGATTGCATTTCCAGGATAAATGCTGCAGGCAATAAACACCTCGGTACCAGTTCCTGGGGAGTCTTCACTGTTGGGGAAGGACAGGGTGGATCATGCAGCCTCTTGGGAGCGTTTTAGGAGATTAAACTGGCTGCCAAACTGTACATCAGCTTAATTCAGGAGGGGAATGGGGTGCTCTGCTTTAATGATCTGAGAGGAAGGATGTTATTCCGCTTTCCTGGATGCTTCCACAGCAAAACAAGGAACACACCTGGAGAAGGAGCACCCCTGAGCATACCCCTCTGCTGCCCTTGGGGGTCCTGGTCAGGTGGGAGGGCAAGGTCGGCCCCAAGGTCCTACCCCAGCTGATATGGGGCAACAGATCTATATTCTCACCCTGAATTTCCTTCTCTTCTGTACCTGGAGTACTGAGGTGGTACCCAAACATTTGCACAAGCTCAGGGTAGCTGGGAAAAGCTTTTCCCCTACAGGTGCCCAGATGGCCCCTTGCTGGGGCCAGGCTTTGCCCAAGGGGTTGTCACTCAGAAGCCTAGAATCCCCAAATCCCAGGAAAGCTGAGGTTGGAGGGCACCTCTGGAGATGGTCTAGTCCAACCCTTGCACAAGCAGGGTTGCCCAGGGCAGGTTGTCCAGGGCTAAATCCAGGTGGGCTTTGAATATCTCCAAAGATGGGAACATCATAACTTCTTGGGACACTCTATGAACTCCAAGGGTTCAACCACCCTCATAATCAAATCTTCTTATGTTCAGACAAAATTTCCTGTATTTCAGTTTGTGCTTGTTGCCTCTTGTTCTGCCACTGGGCAACAGTGAGAAGCTTTACTGACCTCCACAAGGCTCCCACCAATTCTCCAGCCTGATGCCCCTCTGAAGGGCAATGTGCCTGCCAGGTATATCGTGGAAACCCAGACTGATTTAGGTTGGAAGGGACCTTAAAGCTCATCTCATTCCACCCCCTGCCATGGGCAGGGACACCTCCCACCAGCCCAGGTTCCTCCAAGCCCCATCCAATCTGGCCTTGGACACTCCCAGGGATGGGGCAGCCACAGCTTCTCTGGGCAACCTGTGCCAGGGCCTGCCCACCCTCCCAGGGAAGGATTTCTTCCTCATATTTGATGTAAACGTACCCTCTTCTGGCTTAAAGCCACTGCTCTTGCCCTGGGGAATAGACACCTTCCTCTGTCACCCACTGCTCCTGTTCATGCCAGCCATGAGTATAACAACTTCCACACTAAGGACATGGTGACTTTACTGGAGATGTTTTCTGCCTGCAGAGCTACAGCAAGGTCCTTCAGATGGTGGGTTCCTGCTGGGCCAGGAGCTGGTGTGATCCCTCTCAAAGAAGGTGTCATGTTTATCCAGGTTTACCAGATTAAAGAACACAAGAAGCAGTTGCCTCAACCTTGAAGCTGCGGAGCATTGAACAGCCTGGCACGTGCAAGGGCTGTGATTCCCACAGGTCCAGGGCATTTTGGGACAAAACCAGACAGTCTGGGTATAAACCAGTCTAGTGACAACTTCACTGGGATCCCCAGAGCATGAGAAATCTCATGGCTGCAATGCAAAGGCAGAAGATGCAAATCCATTGCCAGAGGAACATGAGATGGGAATCAAACGAACGATTCCCGTGCCTGGAGAAGGAACTCAACAGGTTTGGATACCTCTCCTTAAGTAGGGCTGGACTGAGCCCTGATGTCTCTCACAAGGTCCAAGGTGGGCAGACTTGGTCCTGCAAGGGGACATGACCTCCTCACGTGAATGGTCCTGGATGAACCAACACAAGAGGATTCAGGAGCCTGGAGAGCTTCCCCAGAGAGGGATTGCTGTACACAGGATGTGCCAGGACATGCCAGATGAATCCTCTCAGCCTGGACTCCTTCAGTTGAACACGTGGGGACACAGGAACTGTGTGGAGGAAGAGAGGAATGTGCCCTGGGTGCTGTTCATCTGGCACATTGCGACTGCGAGTGCAGTAATTGAACCGTGTCAATAATATACCAACAGAGCATTTCCACCAGAAAATGGCATTTAAATGGCATTCTGTTGTAATAAAGAATTTCCATGGGAATACATTGATTTCAAGGAAATTTAATTTGGGGGGGAAAAAGAAACCAAGAGAAGACATTTTGTAAGCTGGGAAAGCTCGAGCACCTCTATTTGCAGTAAATACATCATTTGTTACTCTGCAATTGACTTTATTTCTCAGCTTATTCACCATCAGGCAGTTATGGAATTTGATGGAAGCTGTTAGCTAATATTCAGCCTCGACTTCTGGCAGCTATTTCCAGCATGGAGGGAACTTGCAAAAGAGCCAGGTATTTCTGGTGGAATTCATTTTACATGCAAAAACACTGCTGGGGATGACCCTTCCCTTGAGCTCAGCACTGCTCTGGCAGGATGTAGATTCCACCAGACTTCCAGAGCCTCTTTTCCAAACATCTGCCCAAACCCCATGGTCTTTGCTTCCTCTGAACATGAGACTGCAAAGTGTTGCTTTGGCCACCCTTGGCTTTCTGATTATTTCTGCTGTGCCTCCCCAGCCTCAGAGAAGCCCACAGACCTCTCTGACAAAGCACCATCCCTGCAGCTCTTCCATGCTCTTAATTAGTTCTCCACGCGGCCCCTGCTTTGGGCGAGAGCTCCCGTTGGTTGTGTGAGAGAAATTAATTCTTTCCCTGCTCGCTCTGACTGAAGGATGGCAGCAACTCCCAGCTTTTGGAGTGCTCTCCTGACCATTCACGGAACAAGAGGGTCCTGGAGCCTCCACGTGCTCGGGGCTGCAGCCCCCAACCCCTTCCCAGGGGTGGATTGAGTCTTTCTTCTCCTTCAGCAAAATCCAGCAGAGCTGAAAGAACAAAGTGCGCAGTCTGAGTGCTCACATGAGATTTTTAGGGAGATATAAGTAAGCCACAGCTGTGCACAAACAACCAAAGTTGTACATAAACACCGAAGGTGCTCAGTCCACCCGAGGTGGAGACAGGTCAGTGGCATTTTGAGAGGAAACCGAGGAAAACAGACAAAGACTCCAGCTTTGAAACTGCCTCAGTCCCTCTAGACCATGGGAAAGGGCAGCCAACATATCTTGGCCATCAGGATTAGAATAAGGGGATTACTGCACCTGCTAAAGTCTCTCTGAACTTCAAAGGCTCATGGCACATCATATTTTTAAACGTGTCCCAGAGTAATTAAGCAAAGCAACTTTAAAAGAAAAGCATTTTGGCCGTCTGAGGAGCTCCCGTAGGGCCTTCCTTGCTGTGGAGAAGGTTGGCGTGCTCACAGCAGGAAGGCAGGTGTTTTACAGGCTCCCTGACACCACCACATCCAGCTGTGACACCGTATGACAGGGCCAGGCTATTGCAGCCCCCCCAGCAGCTGATGAACCCACCACCCGTGACAGCAGAATGAGGCTTGTGCTCCAGCTTGGTGACTCCTCCTGCAAAGGGTGTTATCACCTCATCCAGCTGTGGGGGCAAGGAAGGGGTCAGGATTCATGCAGAGCTGCCAGGTGGATGGATGGATGGATGGAAGGATGGATGATGCTGGAGTCCCTTTTACCCACATTCTCAATGTGCCTCTGCATGGAGCAAACAAGGGCAGGAGCAGCCACTTGTGATGGACACATGCCCAAAGCCCCAGAGATTAGGATGAGCTCTCCATCATTTGTGAACCCATCCCTGCTCCTGCTGGGCCAGCAAGGGTGGCAATGCCAGGACCTCCAAGACCTGCAAGACTCCTCAAGCCTCTCCAGCCTGGCACTGATTCAGCCCTAGGCTGAGAAAGCGGCTTTTCCTGGATGATTTCTGATTTCCAGCCTGGCTTCAGCGTTGCAGCAGGTAGAAGCAGCATCCTGCTGAGCTTTCTGTGACTCACTGTGCCACCCACTTCTCGAGGAAAGGGAATGTTCGGTCTTTAACAAGTGAGCCGAGCGCTGGAAATTGCTCGTGGAGTATTGATTGGTGTCCAGACTGCAGGGAAAAGGGATTTTCAGTTTTCTGGAAGATGGCATGGCCACGAGACTGATCTTAAAAAGGAGCAAAAGTAGAAATCGTTCCTCTTGTTTTGTTTGGGGTTTTTATTTCCTTGGCATTGAGTTCTTGGGTAACATTTACAGGATCCAACCTGGATGCTGCTGCAGAGGGGGAGGCACAGAAAATCAGCGCAAGAGCACATGGCCAGAGAAAGGGCCGGCAGCAGAAACACCAGGACATTTTCTTAGCCCATGTGGTCCAAATGACACGTGTGGCTGCCATGAGGTAAGGGGCTTCATCTTCCAGACCCAGGAGGAGCAGACTTGTGCAACTGGTAACCTGGGAAGCAATGCCTGCATCCCTCCCTCTCTCAGGAATGAGTCATGGAAAGCTCATGTCCGGCTCCCCAGCCTCTCCCAGCTCCTTCCCAACCGCTCGCCTCGCTCCAATTAGGCAAGAAAAATGTGTGGAAATGAAAGGAGCCGTGTGTAATTTCCAGCAGCTGTTAACTCCTTTGCTCTGCTCCCGAGATGGTTGAATTTAAATCGATCTGGCTGAGGAGCCCACGCTCGAGTCTGCACATCTTCGCTTAGTGCCTCGCCAAACATTCTGGCCGAAGCCCAAAGGCCGAGGACCACTGCCCGTGTGAGGGACGAGGGATGGGCAGGGGCAGGGGAGGGGACTCAGCAGCTGCAGTTCCTGGGCAAGGCTCCCAGGAGGAAACATTTCCAGCTCCTGTTGGCAGAGGTGAGCATTTCCAACCAAGCATTTCCACCTCTGCCTGGTCATTTTGCTTGAAACACAGCACCTTTTTAAGATCTGGTTTGGATTCCCACCAGCAGCCTGCTCGGATATTGCCTGGTGGCCGGCATTTTATCCCAGAGATTGTGTTCTGGGTGACTACACGGAGACACACAGGGACACAGGGCCCTGTCAGAGACCCCTGGACTTCAGGGGAGACCCAAATCAGCCACAAGTAACCGGGAATTTCCAATCCCATAGCCAGGAGCTTTTGAGATTCCAGAATTTCCTTATAATCTGCGTTAGAAAGCTCAGGCAGAGCCAGCCAGCTTTGTCCTGCCTCCAACCCTGTCCCCCCACAGCCATCCTGCAGGGTTTCGGGGTCCCTTCCAAGCTTCCCAGCTCCGATCCAGCTGCAATGCTCCGTGGATGGGTTGCAGGTACCCCTGGGGCTCCGAGCAGCTTTGCTCCTGCAATTCCCCTTTGTCCCCGGCACCCCCAGGATGTCTGAGCTCCCCGAAACCTCTCCAGTCCCAGCCTGCAGGTCCCACACCTCAGCTTGTGCGGCTCAGTGTTTCCCCCCACGCCACCATCCCCTGGGATCCACTCGGGATGTCTGACCCTCGTGGCACTTCTCTCACATCCCTGAGCTTCCACCTAAATGTGCCGATGATTTCTCTTGTGCAGATTTGCAGCTCGTGCCTTGGGGCACACGGATTTCAAGCCTCTGCAGTTCACGGAGCGCGGAGGAAACGCAGCCTTGGCATTTCTGCAGCACCCAACTCCCCTCCTGAGGGGCAGCCAGGCATTTCAGCTCTCTGCCGGCCAGGTGAGCCTGCCAGGGATGAAGAGAGCCATGGGGAACGTGCCCGAAGCAGGCTGAGCCCACCCCTCCCTCGCTGAGCCCTGCCAGAGGAGCCTTCAGTGAAATATCAATAACTCTCTGCTATCAAAAAAATAAATACAGCCTAAATGTGCCAATTCCTCCCCTGCACGTGCACACACACCAACTCACACTCACCCACAGATCGATCTCTGTTTAATTAAATACTGGCAATGACTGTCACGTGGGGGCAATTCTGCTGACTCGGGCACTTTGGGATTTTTATGCATCTATTTCTGCTTTGCTTTTCCATTAACTTATTTTTCCCTTTGTAATAAGGGGTTGTCAGTGTAATTTATACAGCGGTGCAGGAAGCACGGGCAGCCCGGGGAGCCATTCACAGCTTGCCAGGGATAAACACAATTACACATTTTTAAATGTCAGACTTCAGGAGAAGGAATGGAAAAGGTAAACTATATAAATCGCAGAGAGAGAGAGAGAGAGATGCTCTTTCTTTGAGGAAACAGCTTCCCAGGAACTCTCCATGCCCCCACATCCATGGCACAGCCGTGTCCTTCTGCATCTCTGAGGTGCAGAGACACGAAGGAAGGGCCACGAGGAATATATGGGAAGTGACAGCAGCACTTGTGTTTCCCAGACTGAGTCTTTTAAAAAGCAACTGTTCGAGTGTGATTCCCGGGCATGTGTTCCCCCAGCCTGTCCCCTCCTCACCCACTGCAGGCCAGATGCACAGGGGAGAGCCCTTGCTGCTCCCTCCTCATGTCCCAGGCAGCTGCTTTGATCTCATATGCGATTAAAAGAGGATAGTTCAGATGGATTAAACGAGAGCCACTTATATAATCTGTTTAAAATTCCAGTAGCACATATCAAGAGAAGAGGAGAACAGCCACCAACTCCCACTTGTTTTTCCAGCAAGGTGGGAGCTTCACGGCTGCTTCCCCATTCCTGGTGGGCTTGGGGCACGGGAGGAAACCACCCACAGGGTGAAAACATTGTGAGCCATCCGCTGGAAAGAGGGGAAAACTGGGGTGGAAAGGCGAGACTGGTAATGCCCAGGCCCTACTAATGGGCAGCTGTTTGAGCTCTAGAAAAGCTGATGGAGTGAGGTGGGCTGGTGTTTTGAGAAGGTGTTGCTATGGTGGAGGTCGCACCAGGAGGTCGTTGGCTGGGATGTCTCCTGCCCTGAGGCTGGAGCAGGTGGGATCCAGTACAGCTTTGTTCCTGCAGTTGCACCTGGTCCACCGAGTCTCCAGGATGTCTGAGGTCTCTGAAGCCCCTCCAGTCCCAGCCTGCAGGTCCCACACGTCAGCTTGTGCTGCTCAGTGTTTCTTCCCAAATGTCCAGGTCACCATCCCGCAGGAGGGACTCGGGGTGTCTGATCCTCGTGGCTCTTCACTCACCTCCCTGAGCCTCCATCTAATTGTGCCACTTCCCAAAGCATCCCAGGCTGTTTTGGGAGGCAATGGGATTTCTATCTCTCTGTTTCTGTGATTTCCCACCCTATTTGGGTGGGAGAAGGGAGTAGCTCAGTAGGGTCTCCTCTTCTGGCTTCCCTTAGGCTTGTAGCCTGGATGGAAGGAACGGAGGGTGAGGAAGGATCTAGAAACAACAGAATGGGGCTGAAAGTCTTGCAGGGGTAGGAGAGAAACTGGAGTTTCTTGTTCCCTGTATGTCAGGTTGAAGGGAGGCTGCCCCACCATCATGGAAGCTTGAAGGCTGTGGGGGAAGGAAGTGCAGCTGGTGGGTTCACAGGGCCCCAGAAAGAAGCTCTTTGAACATTGAGGTGCTTTTCCCACTGCGTTGGGAAGATGCTGCAGCAAAACAAGGTGAGAGATAGAAAGGGAGCACCTCTTGATGCAGGGGGAGGGAGGGAATGTTGAGGAAAGACCAAGCTGGTGTCTCACCTCAATGCTTGGATGGTGCTGCTGATGGGAAGCCACCAAAACAGGCACAGCCACTGTCGAAGGATTGGTGGGTGGAGGTTGTGGAAGTGGGCACTATGTCAGAGGGTGGAAAGGGGGAAGGTAGAGGATAACTGGTAAAGGCAGTGCATGCTGGACCTGGAGTGGGTGGGAAGCAGCAGGAGGAGGGGGAGCTGAGCCCCTGCAGGAGTGTTTCTGACTTTAGACCCCATGGACAGACTCAATGAGGTGGCAAACACATTTGGCCAGTGGCTGGAAGGTGGAAATGTGACCTGAGCATGCTGGGGATGGGGGACAGCAAGGAGAGATGGATCAGAGGTGGATCCAAGATCCCTTTCACAAGGCCACTGTAGGAAATGAGGTGCAGCCCTTTGCCAGAGGGAGGAGGTCCCCTGCAGGGGGCTGGAGGTGCTGTGTGGAAGTGCTTGCAGGGGAAAACTGGTCTGAGAGTGGAGCACAGGGCAAATTAAGAGGTGATGAGGCTTTTTGGCCTTTCTACAGGCTGTGGAACCTTTTTGCAGGAATGCTGCTGGGAGTATCAGAAAGGATGAACTCGCAGCTGTTTGAACTTGAAGGACACCAGTTGTGTTGGACTGGATTGACCTCAGCAGCATAAAGGCTTGACCTCTAACCTGGTTTTGGAAAATGGGATGCCAAGGGCATTTCAACTCCTGCGGTGCCATCCCTGTAACATCAATTTGGGCTGCAATTTCCAGGGTAGTGTTTCTTCACTAGGGTCATGCTAATGAGTTGCTCAGAGCTTCTGTGGCATCTGAGTGTTTCAAAGGGTGAGGGCCAGGCAGGGATAAGCAGGACATCTCCCAGAGCTGGTTGTAATTCATTGGTCTGATGGTTTCATGCCAGGGCAGGAAGACAAAATGAAACTGTGGCAACTTTGCATGCTAAACTCAACTTATTTACTAAGTTATAAAGGGTTTAACACAGCCTCTGATGTAGTCAAACTTCAGGCTAAATGCTAGTTATGCACAGAACAGCTCATGCTGAGGCAAAGGCAGATGTGAGTGATGCCTGGGTGCTGCTGAGAAAGCGCATTGAGGGTGAGAGAACATTGTCTGCATTGTGGGTGACAACAGGGCTCCCCAGGGACTGGAAGAGCCTTTCTGAGGTGCCAAGTCGGAGGTGAGACCCGGAGGGATGGGACTTCTGACAGCAGAATTGCTGTGAGTTTCCCTGTAGCAGAGGCTGGTATGATAACCAGGCTCTGGTGCGGGTTTTAAAACCAGTCTCTGAAGGTGTTTAAAGTGGCAGGGAGAGTCTGGCTGTTCTTGTTCCAGGTGGACTGTTTACAAGGCTCCATAATGACCCAGCAGATGTTGATCTTCCTTTCAGGATAGCAGGAGGTTTAAGGTGTTGCTTGCATAGCAATGGGAATTTGGCTGGGGATGAGGCTGATGGAAATGACACACAGTACATCATCCTTAGGAAAGCCTTGAGGTTCCACAGGAGGGAGAAGTGGTGGAGGCAATTTTTCCTATGCTATCTAAAGACCAGTGTGCCACATAAAGCAGCTGGTCAGCTCGGGGGCGAGGGGAAGCCATGGCTGCACCGAGGTGACAGTGCTTGGTGGGACCTGGCTTTCACAGCACGAGGTACATCACATGTTAGGGCAGCATCTCCATCTGATGTCCTTCACCAGTGGTGTCTGAGTGCAGGTGACAGAGGAGGCCCTCTTTGGTGGCACGAGAGGGGGCACGGTGATGTCGACAGTGTTTTTGAGGACTTTTGGGTGTTTTGATCTAGTTGGTTCTAGAGCTGAGATGTGATCACAGCAGGAGCCCGCGGGGGGCACATGTGCCATGGAAACCGCTCCCCCAGTGCGGGGATGGGTGATGTGGAAGGTGGCACAGCCCAGTGGTCCTCTGCCCACACTGATTGCCCCCTTGCTGCCAGCTCTGGGCCTGAGCCCCATAAAGGGCAGTAGTTGCTCTGCACCAAGAGAAGCTGCCAAGGTGGGTTTTACCTACGGTTGGATCCTGGTAGTAGAAAATACAGGGGTGAGGGAGTACCAGTTGCTGCCAAAGGATTATATATGGAAAGGAAAGGCCCTTCTGGAAGGGAAGTTGCACATTAGAGGTGGGAGTTTGTGGAGGAGGATTTGGAAGGAGGCTGGTGTGTCTCCATGGGGTGACACAACTACATATCCCTAAGGGAGAGCTGTGGTGGGTCAGACCAGCTTTTAGAGGTGAAGGATGTGAGCAGGGGGAGACTGGATTCACAGAGCTCACAGACCACTGGGGAGGCATTTCCATGGGGTGAGGGGACACCTGGGGGCCCTGAAAGCTAAACTGAAGAGCTGCAGGCTGGGGTGAACCACTGTGGGTGCCTCTCACCCTCTTGCTGTGGCCAATGCTCTTTACCTCTAAAAAAGACCTGCTGGTGTCCCTTGAGCTCGGATGCCAAGAAACTAAAAAATGCTGAACATACAGTTCATCAGGAACTGCAGTGACAGGACAAGGGGTGGTGGATTCAGACTGCCAGAGAGTAAATTTAGGTTAGATATTGGGAAGAAAGTCTTCCCTGGGAGGGTGGGCAGGCCCTGGCACAGGGTGCCCAGAGAAGCTGTGGCTGCCCCATCCCTGGAAGCATCCAAGGCCAGCTCTGAGCAACCCGATCTAGTGGAAGGTGTCCTTGGCCAGGGAAGAGGGTGGAGGAACAAGGTGAGCTTTAAGGTTCTTTCCAATGCAAACCGTTCTCTGGTTCAAGAGCAGCGCAAGATGTTTTGAGGCAAAGAAGAGAAGTGGTGTGAGAAGTGCAAGCTGGGACAGCAGCTCTGAAAGAAAACTGAGTTCCCCATCCCTGAGAATGCAACAAGAAATTCTTTATCATTTGGCCATTCAGAGTTGCCTGAACAGCCAGCCCCGCACTCCTGAATGCCTCTCCAGGTACAAGCGCCTCTTGAGCTGGATGTTTTTCATGACTCTGCTGTTCAGCCTTGAGAGAAAACTCCCCAGTCATTAAGTTTAGGACCCTGCTGGCAAAGAAGAAAGTGATGTGGGATCACAGCAGAGAGCAGAGTGTCTGTAATGAACAAACAAAGCAGCAACCGCGACCAGAGAAAACAAAATGCTGGTCCCAGACAGCTGAGCTTTCTAGACAAAGACTTTACTCGAGTAGGAAGCAAGGAGTTTGTTTACAGAGCTAATGCAAGGATGAAAGGGAGAAAATGAAACTAGAGCTTTTTATGGTATTGCTTGAGGAAAAAGACAAGGAAACAGTGCTGGCAGAAATCAACTTTGAAACACAAACAGCTGGTACTCCAGTCATCATGGCTGGACATAAAGCAAATGAGACTGCAGAGATGTCTGAAATTGGGTTTGCTGTTGGAAAGCTGTGGCATCTCTGTAAACACAGAAGGTTTCACAGTCACTTGTTCTATCCTTGGACTTGATTCTCCCTGCGATAAACGAAGCCATAGGTGGCCTGAGAACATGCTCTGAAAGGCAAAACTCAGCTGAGCTGTCCAGGGAAGGGCTGGAAACACGGGGTCACCAAGGCAGGCAAGCGCGGGTACCCCGGGCAGCGAGAGACAGGCTGGAAACACAAATACCCACTGGATGTGGGGAAGGAGAGAACTCACAGGGACAAATACACAGTTTGTGCGGTGGAATGTGGCCTGGGAAGGCACAACCTCACATCCTGTTACCTCAGCAGCCCCAGCAAGTGGAGGGGCTGCAGTGAAGGCTCCTGAGAACCTCTGCTATGTGGTGCTGTCCCTATCCTTCTGGAGGTCTGTCACTGGGCTTCACACAGGCTGAGCCTCGGGGCTGCAGAGCCCCCAGGGTGCTGTCCATTTGGGCTTGTCAGACGCCCTCACTGGGCTGAGTTCCTTTGTCTTTCACTTTTACCAGTAGCAGGGCAAAAAGCAGCATTGCAAGATGGTTGGCCATTGCTTTGGGCTGGCAGTAGGTAAAACTGGTCTGACATGTCCTTTAAAGCCAAGGAGTTAAGTCTGGCATCCCCTTTAAACCTTGGCGTAACCCTTGGTTAATCCAAGGATGATATTCTTCCATTTAGCTCCTCTGTAGCTGCCAAACACGTTGAACTTCCTGTACTTTGCCACCTGCAATCCCAGGAAAGCTTGGCTCGCATCCTGGTTGTTGGGACTTTCCCCTCTTGCAGCTCCCGTGCTTCAGCTGCAGTGACAGAAGATGTAACTCTGTTTAAAAGGCGCTTGTTGTTCCGTGACTGATGTGGCTCCAGGATCACAAGCAGCAATATTAGGCTGAGGAAACCAATCAATAGTTGAGATCATACCAAAATACATTCTGAATTCAACAGGCAAGTGCAGCCTGTCCTTTCCGAGCCTCAGAGATTTCGCTGCTTAACCCCACCGGGAAAGGCAGGGAATAACTTCTTCTAAAACTCCTTCTGAAACCAGCTCAGACCTCCCCACCTAAACACAATAAATGCCTCTGTTTTGTCAGGGAAGGTTTTTGTGTGCTCAAACGTGCTGCACTTCTGAAGGGAGGCAAAGGACTTGTGTCTGGAGACTCTCTTCGGTTCTTTTATCAAAATGTTACACGTATATAAGGCTGATCTCTGCCCAGAGGGCTCCAGGTGTCCTCCAGAAGCTGTTCCTGCCAGGATGATTGAGTTCTGGGGGCAAGCACTCCATCCTCACCTCCTCTGACACGTGCTGCTCTTGCTCGGCTGCTTCCTCGCGGAGTTTTCCAGGGGTTGGTGGCAGCCTCACCTTTGCTCCCGGAGTTAATGTGAGTGGCTCTGCAGCTCCAGCTGTTCTTGGCGTTCCCAGTCCCTTGTCTCAGTGGTGTTTTGTATTCTTTCAGATGCCTGGGCCCGGGTTGGAACATTTTCCCTGGCTGTCTCGAGAGCTGGCAGGCTTAGGAGCTGGTTCCAGCTGATTAGCTTTCCCTGCCTGTTTCCTGCACGTTCTTTTTTCCTTTCTGGCCACCAGGTTCTCAAGGTCTGCTGGAAGTCAACAGATGTTTGCTGCAATGGACTTCAGCTCCTGCTTGTGCTTCCATTATTCAGCGCTTGCTTAGGGGTGAGGGTAATTTAAGCAAGCACAAAGAAGAATCTTTCACTTATCCCATTGGATAGTGTCATTTTCGTTAAAAAAATCACCCTTTTCAGATTTATTTCGGGCCCTAATCCTGTCCTGCAAGATGTTTGCAGCTCCTTCCAGGCTAAAGCAGCCAATTTAATGAGCATCCTCCACAGGGCAGCATCCAGGTCACTAATGAAAAATTGAATAACATTGGACAGATGTACTTTGGAAAAGCCTCCTTGGTGTCTTTCATTCTGACAATGAGTCATTCAGAGCTCCTCTGAAAACCCAAGTTTTCAGCAAGTTTTGTGCTCGTTTTGTGCGAAATTCACCCCAAATGTTTTCCACATCTGTATATTTGCATGCACGAGTTTGCTGAAAGCTGGTCAAAGCCCACATTAAAATCGGTGGAGAAGGTATCATCTGCTGGTACTGCTTACCCTGCTGCCTTTAACAGCTGTGATAATCAGGAAAAATGAGATTCAAAGACTTCAATGTGGAAAAAGTCCATAGTTGACTCTTTTTTTTCTGAGCAGCATCTGCATCAGACTGTTAGAAAAATGAGTACAACTTTGCAAAAAGAATTCCTACGGAATACCTCATTTTGTTTGACCAAGAAAGCTCAAGAGACCTCTCCTAAGAAGCCTTCAAGTATCTTGGCTGGGCATTTAATAGTTATACATCCTCTCAGTTCTCACACCAAAGTAATTTTCTTTTCTCCAAATTTCATCTTAATGGTGGTTTATAGCATATGTTCAGAGTGTTATTCATTAGCTCCGGGTAAATAAACCTAAAAGTGAGGAGAAAACCTACAATAAATACGAGCAGCAAAAGACTGGCTGAAGAAAAATTCGAGGAGAAGTGAAACAGGAGAATTTCTTTTGCTACTTTGGCCATTAGTGTGTTGTTTGGAAATCACTCAGCCCTTCTTGTTTACTTTTACTGACAGGAATTATGTGATTACAGCACATTACTATCCCAATTTCTGGCAGAAAGGCTGTGAGAGGACACTTAGGTGAGGATTATGAGCAGAAAGCTGACTGTGCTTTTGAAAGCTGAGATGATGTGTGACATGGTGCACTGCCAGAGGCTCCTCACGTGTGTGCTCTCTGTTCTCAGGTGTCCACACAACGATGTTCCAGCTTCACGTGAAAACCCAGAAATTTAGGCTTTAACTGAGTCGTTGTGGAGATGCTGGTGAGAAGGAGTCTCTGCTTGGAGCAGGACCACTGCTTATGCCAGATCAGGTCAGGCTGTTGTCCAGCCAAGTCCAGCCCAGACATTCCCACTGTCCCTCTGGGCCCAGCACCTTCCTGGGGATGTGGACTGTCCAAGATCCAGCCTGTGCCTGCAATGCTGTGATGGCCAATATCATTTGACACCCCTGGGAAGTATCTCCATCTTCCTGCCTGTCCTTCAGGTGTGAAGGGCAGAGTTTGGTCACCCCTGAGCCTGCTCACGTCCAATCCTGTCTGACCTGTGTCCTCAGCCTGCCCTCATGGAAAGGAAAGGGTATGGAAAATTATATGGACTATATGGATTGTAATTCATAAGCCCCTGACCCCAATCATCTTAATGGTGTCTGTTGGCTCATCTCTGCTTTTCCTTCATCACTCTTGAACTTGGGGGCCCAGGAGTGGTCGTGGCATGAGCTGTGACCTCCCCAGCTCCGAGCACGGGGGTGGTGACTCCTCGTGGCCTCCTGGCCGTGCTCCCCACAGGCAGGATGAGGTTTGCATTGTTCAGCAGGAATGTGCCGCAGGCTCCTTTGCCTTGGCAGCCCCTCAGCTCCAGCCTGGCCCGATGCCGGGCATGATGACAATCCGCACGAGTCTGCACTTCTTGCTGAACTCCGCCGAGTTTCTGTTGGCCCCCCGCTCGGGTTTCTCAAGGTCCCCCTGGGCTGGAGCTCTCCCGTTTGCTGTGTCAATCACCCTCTCTCATTTAGTGGTGTCCACAAATGTGCTGAGGGTGCGCTCTGGCTCATCAGCCAGGTAGCTGATGAAGATATTGAACAATATCAGCCCCACTATTGACCCCCGAGGCACTCTGCTTATTACTGGCTGCCAACCAGATGTTGAGCCATTGATTACCAGCTTTGAGCCGAGCGGCCCAGCCAATTTTCAAGCCATCTAATAGCCCTTTCATGCAGCCAGTACCTCCTCAGCTTCCAAATGAGAATGCTGAGGGGAGATGGCGTCAAAAGCTTGATCAACCTGGCTGTGTTGAATTAAGGCCAAGTCTGAGGTTATTAAGTGAAACAGCAGACATGCCTCCACAACCAAATGAAGGAGTGATTGCAGTGTCTGCTGCCGTAGCCATGCTGGCTCTAGGGCACGGGAACAATAGCATTAACATGGGTATTAGCTCCTGCTAACAAGCACAGGAAAAGCTCCTGAGGAATTACACTCACGAGTGCTGCTTTCGAGCAGAAGCCCAAGTCCGGGCTCCTGCCTTTGCACAGAATTCCAGAATATGCTGAGTTGGAAGGGACCCCCAAGGATCATCCAGTCCAACTCCTGGCTCTGCACAGGACCAGCCCCAAGAGTCACCCCCTGTGCCCCAGAGCATCATCCAAACCCTTCTGGAGCTCTGGCAGCCTTGGGGCTGTGCCCACTGCCCTGGGGAGCCTGGGCAGTGCCCACCACCCTCTGGGGGAAGGACCTTTTGCTGAGATCCAACCTCACCCTGCCCTGACACAGCTCTAGCTGTTCCTTCAGATCCTGTCCCTGCTCACACAGAGCAGAGATCAGAGCTGTCCCTTGTGAGGAGCTGCAGAGCCCAGTGAGGTCTGACCTCAGTCTCCCCTTCTCCAGCTGGACACACTGAGGGCCCTCAGCCACTACTTGTGTGGCCCATCCAGCCCTTCACCATCCTCGTGTCCCTTCTTTGGACACTCTGACAGCTTTAAATCCCTTTTATACTGTGTCCCCCCAACCTGCCCCACCACTGCAGGTGAGGCCGCCCCAGTGCAGAGCAGAGCGGGACAATCCCCTCCCTCCCCTGATGCCCCCAGGACAGGGATGTCCCTCCTGGCTCCAGGGCACTGCTGACTCGTGGCCAACTGGCCCCTGACCAGGACCCCCAGGGCCCTTTCCCAGCACTGCTTTCCATCCTCTCATTCCCAGTCTGTCTGTACATCCAGGGTTGCCCCATCCCAGGCGCAGAATCCGGCACTTCCCCTTCTTGAACTCCCTATGGTTGGTGATTCCCAGCCCTCTGATGTGTTGAGGTCTCTCTGCAGATCCTGATCCTGCTGCCTGTGCCTGTTTGGTGGACCAAGGATGGGCACGTTGGCACAGCAGCCCCCTTTGCTTCTGCTGTGTAGCCAAAGCTCATCATTTTTGTGCTGACAGAGCTCACTTCTCAGGGACGTAAAGAAGCAATTAAAATCTGGATCTGAAATCATTATGTGAAGGCAAACCTTGCACCTCATGCTGCTGTGATGCTTTAGCTGGGCGAGCAAACCACTGGGGACGTGAGGAATTCAGATGGGAAAGTGAGGCCTTTGGGTGTTTATCCCCTTGTTTGTGATTTTCACTTTCACATACATTATGGATGTGTGACCTCCCATTCAGATGGACTCGTGCTGCCAGATATATTATGAAGAATTATGGTGATAAACAAAGAAGAAAACATTTAATTGACCCCAAATGACTATTGCTATTGATGTCAAATATATGAGAACAAAGCTGGTCAACTTGAATCACAAATCCACAGCTGGTAGAGGCATTTTAGTAAAGACCTGAGACAGCTGCGCCGTGCAATTTCTCTCACTAATGATTCCTAAATTAAGAAATTAACCCCCTTCTACAAGCATTTGGATTGCTCTGGAGTGGGAGACAGGAAAAATATTGGACCAGAGTCCGTGGAAATGGCAGCCATGGACTCTGCCAACAGTGCTTAGTGTTTTTGAGCCCCAGTGCTTGCAGAAATGAGGCACTTGAATGCCAGATGTGGCCCTGGAAGGGAGGGGACAGTCCCCAAAGGCTTTGGTGAGCCCTGTGGTGGATTGGTGGGTGAGGGGCTGGACAGGACCATTCCCAGAACCCCCCGTGCCCTGGGCTGATCCCACAGCGTGGGCAGCAGGGCAGGGGGGGGTTCTGCCCCTCTGCCCCCTCAGGTGAGACCCCACCTGCAGAGCTGCCTCCAGCCCTGGGGGCAGCACAGCAAGGACATGGAGCTGCTGGAGAGAGTCCAGAGGAGGCACCAGCATGGTCAGAGGGCTGGAGCAGCTCTGCTGGGAGGAAAGGCTGGGAGAGCTGGGATTGTTCAGCCTGGAGAAGAGAAGCTTTGGGGTTGACCTCATTGTGGCTTCCAGTGCCTGAAGGAGCCGACTGGTAAGATGGACAGAGACTCTTTCCAAGGGCCTGGAGTGACAGGACAGGGGGGAATGGCTTCCCACTGCCAGAGGGCAGGGTTAGATGGGATATTGGGAAGGAATTCTTCCCTATGAGGGTGGGGAGGCCCTGGCACAGGGTGCCCAGAGAAGCTGTGGCTGCCCCATCCCTGGGAGTGTCCAAGACCAGATTGGACTGGGCTTGGAGCAACCTGGGCTGGTGGAAGGTGTCCCTGCCCATGGAAGGGAGGTTGGAATGCGATGATCTTTAAGGTCCTTTCCAACCCAAGCCATTTCTCTGATTCTGTGGTAGTACTCATGTGCCACAGCACCTTCACCAGACGTGCCGGTCCCATCAGAGTTATGCCTTGCAATAGCTTTGAGCCAATAAAAGTAGTGCCTGACCATCTTCTGTCATCAGCTGACCCAAACCCCTGTGCTGCTGGAACACCTCCGGGTGCAAATCTCAGCTGGAACCATCAGACACAGCCCAGACCGTCGAGCAGGCTCAGAGCTTTATGGTGGCTCCATGGAATCCGTGTCTGGCATGGAGTGCCACAGGCAGAGAAGACCAGCCTGGAACCCACCAGCAGTTTTTTGTCAGGCCACGCGAAGCTCTTCAATGAATTTGTCCCGGCAGGGTGGGTTGGTGTCCGATCAGTGCTCTGCACCTGAAAGCTGCAGTGAGGAGCCCTCGCTCCGGGTTTGTCCCACTGTCCAGCCGTGCCCTTGCCGGGGGGTCTGTGATGTTCAGGCAGCTGCAATGATCAGAGCTTCTGGGAGGGAGCATCCCAGAGCAGCAGCCGGGCTGGGATGCCCTTCCCGAGCGGCTGAAGGGCCCCGGGCAGCCCTGCCTTGATTCCCCCTTCAATGAAAAACGCGTGCTGGGAGGGGAAGGAGACGGGCAGGGATTTCTTCAGCCCTCTCCTGAGTGAGTCCTTTCCTCGTGGCTTCACGGGCCGAGTTGAGCCGAGCTTTTTGGGTAGGCTCCATCACTGAACCATGTGATTCCAATAATTGCTACTGGTCATGTCACAGTCTCATCGAGGGCTGTCGTTGCCTTTGATTTGACTACCTTTGAATGTGAACTTGAGATCAGCGAGGTCAAGATGCTGCAATGTGACAGAAGCCTTCAGAGCTCTTGAAGAATCAGTAAATGCTGCTGGGTCTTGGACTGTGTCCTTAGACTGCCTGCAAAAACGCTGCTTTTTTTACCATTTCAGCTTCCTGTTCTTTCTGAAGGCATTCTGAAACGGGTGATGCCTGGAGATATGTTTTTTAGCTCTTGTGAGATGTTCATCCCCCATCAACACGAAATGTCTGATGTGTTTGTTTGTGTGTGTGTGATCTTCTAATAGATTGCTTTTACCCCTCTGAAGGAAAAGTCATTGCCTTTCTTGAGAGTTCATGCTCTTTCCTTCCATCCTCCCACAAGATCTTTGTTTCTATCTTCTGCAGTGATCTGCAAATTTGCATAATGTCTTTCCTTCATGCCTTTTCCAAGAATTCTCACTTATTCACCAGTTTTAACAGTTCTGTGGTGCTTTGAGAGATTCAGAAAGAGCAAAAGTTCCCTGAGCACAAAACCTTTGATATTTCCAGCCATTTCCTTATTTCTATCTGGGTCAACACCTGTTTGGAACTTAAAGCTCAGCTCATGGTGAGCTGCCTTTCCGGTCAGTCCACACAACCATTTCTGTTCTCCTGGAGTCCAGCACATTATCTGCTGTGTCAGATGTGACTGAGATGCCAGAATATATTAATTACCTTAAAGAAAGCTTACACAGAGCTTTGATTTCATAAACGTACAGATTTTCTTGTTTTCAGTGATTCCTTCTTTACCGGTTGCAGTGCCTTGTGCTGAGGGAAGTTTTTAGATATCTGTGGAGTCTTGGATCTATCCTTCACAGTAGTTGTAAGATTGAACTCTTGCCACTGAATAATGCTCAAAGAGGCACCTTTCTATAATCCATATTGCACACAGAAATCCTTTGGAACGCCGGAGCTGCTGACTATTTTATTCTCATTTTCACTTGGGACCTCTGGCTCATCTCCTCTCCCTGCAAACATTCCCCTGCTCCACGGCTGTGGTTAATGATGTAGTCAGGCTTAGTTCTCTGAAAACGGCTAATGAAAGAGAGCAGGATTAGATGGGATATCTGAAAGAAATTCTTCCCCATGAGGGTGGGCAGGCCCTGGCACAGGTTGCCCAGAGAAGCTGTGGCTGCCCCATCCCTGGGAGTGTCCAAGGCCAGGTTGAACAGGGCTTGGAGCAACCTGGGCTGGTGGGAGGTGTCCCTGTGCATGGCAGGGGGTGGCACTGGGGGATCTTTCAGGTCCCTTCCAACCCAAACCAGTCTGGGATTCTATGATAACGAAAATGTTGGATGATGGGGCACTTTAGAGATGCCTCCACTGTGTACTCAGATACACCTTTCCCCCTTGATCCAGATCAACTTATAATTAAGGATATTTGGTTCTTTGCATCCTCATGGCTTTTCCCATCTGGGAGCCCAGGATGGATCTGAAATTCCCTTTGTAGTTTGCCGAAACCAGCAGTCTCAAGGGTTTTCTTAGACTTTAAAACCTTCTTACCCTGCTTCCTCATTAGCAGATTTTCTTGCCTCATCTTGCAGGAGATGGTCCTACACAGGTCTTGGGTTTCCCTGTGTCAACATGAGCTGCCACCAGACACATCTCTATCATCCACAGAACAATTCCCTGAGAAACCTTTTGGGTTTGTGCCCCTTTCCTTTCCTAAGGGCCATTCCACCTGCTTCTGGAGTTATGCTTAGATTTTCCTGTTCCAGAGACTTTTTCATCACCTCCCGGGTTACGCATCACTCTTATTGAGCTGGACCATGCAACCACAGGCCTTTCTTCACAACACTTCAATCTCTTCTGTCTGGGGAGGTGAGCCTGTTTTGATTGACTCAGGCTTCTCTTGACGTATCTCCCTTCAGTCAGCAAAGTCTGCTTTGCCTGCCTACATTTTATCTTTTTTTATTATTATTATTCTGGGTAGGAATGATATGTTGTCTTTAAATCCTTGCTGACTGCTTAAAATTCTCCCACATCTTTGGAGTGTTTAATTATTCCCCTTCAGGAACGGGTTTAAATTGACTGACTTCCTTTCAGGCTGCGATTTCACATGTAATGGCAGAGCCGCTGAAATTATTCTAGGCTGGCTCACTGCCTCCCTCGTGCAGCTGACTGACCTGGGAAAAGCAACACTTCAAACCCAACCTTTCCTCCTCCAGCTGCGTTTAACTCCATGGGCTCCCTTGCCTTGGTCATTCCCCAGCCACAGGGATGCAGCAGGACAGGGACACGGAGCCTCCTCCTGCAGCAGAGGAACCAGTTTTCGGTGGCAGAAAAGCGTGGGTGGTATTTTGGTCCTCCTCGTGTCTCAAGCTCCCTTCACCAGGGGGATTGCTGATGTTCATTAGCTGCTAATTGGTGCTGGAGAGCTGCGACTTTCACCCCACAGCCTGGAAACTGCTCTGACTGCAGCAGCTGATGCTTAATTGCTAAGTCTGAGTGAAGCTGTGGGTTCACAGAGATTGCCCGAGTTCTGTTATCTGCCTTCGCTTGACAATTACATGTAGTTTTGATTAGTAAAATTTTGATGGGTTTTACTGTTCTGGCTCTTTGATGTTTTGAGAAAGCTTTAGCTGCGCTGCTGAGCTGCTCCTGCGTAGCATTCCAGAGCATTATTTAGGCACAGGGAAATGGAAAATCCAGCTGGAGCGAGAGGCCGTTTGCAAACCACCTCTCTGTTGCCAATGGTCACCATCTGAGGCTGACATATTTAGCCCAGGAACTGGTTTTAATTTATTGGTTTGCCTGATTGAATCAGATTTGACTGTAAAATGCCCCACTTTTGACTTCCTAATCTGTTTGCATGTGTATCTTTGTGGGTAAATGTGAAAACCAGGGTGAGGTGGTTGCTGCCTGACTGCTGGTTAGAAAGGCTCCAATGGGAAGGGCAGGCTCGTGTTTTTCCATGGTCTGTCCTGATCCTGAAGCTCTCCCTGTCCCAGTGCCCGAGACAATATTCAGCCACTTTCCCAGACTCAGAACTGCAGTGTAAGGATCCAGAAACTCGAATCCAGGGGCTCTGGTCACATGAAAACATTTTTTAGGACATTTTGAGATTGGGAAGAGGAGGGTTAGACCCTGATCTCTGCTCTGTGGGACCAGGGACAGCACCCAGGGAAGGGCTGGAGCTGTGTCAGGGCAGGCTGAGGTTGGATCTCAGCAAAAGGTCCTTCCCCCAGAGGGTGGTGGGCACTGCCCAGGCTCCCCAGGGCAGTGGGCACAGCCCCAAGGCTGCCAGAGCTCCAGGAGGGTTTGGATGATGCTCTGGGGCACAGGGGGTGACTCTTGGGGCTGGTCCTGTGCAGGGCCAGGAGCTGGACTGGCTGATCCCTGTGGGTCCCAATGCTCCTGTTCAGAGAATTGCAGCAAAGCGACCCAAAGCCTCAGCCGAGGTGTGGCTGAATCATCTCTGTGTCAGAGCAGCCCTGAAAGGGCAAACCCAGCACCTCAGGTGGTTGTGTCTCCCAATGCCAAGCTGTGCCATGCTGGTTGAGGTGCTGAACGTGCTCTGCTTCCCCCAAGCACACCCACACCTGCTGTGGGGCTTCAGATGCTGCAGAACAGAGGTCACGAGGAATATCCCCAGGTATGAGATATGTGTGCTGGTCCCTTCTGCCTGCTCCTCACTGGCACCTTTCCCTGTCTCTGAGGGTGACAGTTCTCTCTCGTTCATTCCTGGGGCTGAGGGCACCAGTGCTCCAAGACAGAATTGCACTGCTGTGTTTTCTTCCCACTTCCTCACTTGGTCCTTCCCAGCATTTTAGTTGTTTGGGTTTTTTCTTGCCTGTACACTACACCGATATTTTCAACCCCAAAGCAGTGATGGTCAGCCTACAGACTGCTGGTAAGTGGCATGTCCAACTCCCTGCACTCCCTGCCTTCCCCTTCATGTTCCCATGCCTTATTTCTTACATTTACAGTGTTGCCCAGAAGCTCTGTGTCTCTTGTCTTCATCCTGAAGAGCTTTAGTCTAAATATTTGCCTTCTCCTTACAATCCTTGTCACCTTCTCTAGGGGTTGATGCCAAAGTCCTGTGATTTCATCTTGCTCTTCCACGTCTCCCAGCTTTTTGCTCACTGTCTTTTCAAGTCCCGCTTACTGGGGCTTGTCTTGGTTTGGGTCAGATTTGTCCCCAGGATGCCAAATCACCCATCCTCTGCCTTGCCTTGGCACCCAGCCTGTGGCTCCTCTGGATGTCCTGCCTGAGCCTCCCGTGCTCTGTGATGCGAAACTCCTGTGCAGCACCTGGGCCAGGTGACTTCCCTGGCCAAGCAGACACGGATGGGGTGGCAGGAGCCGTTGGCCTCAGAGCCCACAGCTACACAGACATTGGATTTTTGTGCTGTTTTATCTTTAATAAGGAATCCCCTGGTTGCTGTGCTCTGGGAATTTTTTTTCCTGCTCTCCCAGCACCTCTGTGCCAGGCCAGGACTTGCACGTGCAGCTTCTTTCTGCCAACTTTCATAACATAAGCCTTGAGACTAGCTTAGCCCAGCTTCTTAAATCTAAAGCTTTGCTTTATTTCCTGTTAAATTTGTGAACTCCAACTGCCAGGCACTAAACTTCTTGAACCAGAGAAGGGATTTTTTGATAATCGTGATTATTTCCTGTGACTTGCAAGTTCCATAAGCTTCTCTGTACACCATTTATGGCCAAACCCATTGCAAAACTGGCTGAGCTCAGACCTGAGAGAAGTCTGAATTCTCTTGAGCAAGTGCTGTTTGAGATTAATGAAGTTCAAAGCCTCCAGCTTGAAAGTGTCCTACAGGATGCAGTTGCACTACAGGCAAAGATAGACTATGACATTTTAGTGGGAAAGAGGAAATGAGTTGGAGGCTTTTTTATCTGTGGCTCTGGCTGGTGTCTCCTTCCCCTGCTGCCCTCCCTCCTTGCTTGGGAAAACAGCTCTGACCTGCTTTTCCTTTTACACCCATGGCTGGTTCCTCCTCATGTTCCCACTATCCCATAGCACATTTCTGACAAGTCCAAGGGGCCTCGTGTGTATCAGATAAACGGGGAGAACACAGGGGAAAGGCAGCCAAAGTGCCTGCTGCTCTCCAAATCCAGGCAGGAGCAGAGCTGGGGTCCAGCATCATGTGCCACAGAAGGACATGAGAACCAAAGGGGGGGGCCAGGATAGATCCTCATATGAAGGTTGAAGATAACAATTTTAAAAAGAAAAATAACCTCCGTGGCCTTGATTTTGGCCCTTGAAGGTGCTGCACCACTGGTCTTGGATACCAAAAATTGTCCTGGTCCCAGAGATGGCTTATCCAAACTTTTGGAGAGGAATCTGGTGCTTTATTGCAAGAAGGGGTAAACCAGTGTGACCTCTCAGAGCTGCTCCCCCACCTCTGTCAGGCCTGGGATGCACCTGCAAGGAGGAACCTCAGCGAGTTGGGAAAGGAAGAATAACATCCCTGTGCCAGGTCTGATTCCCCTCTCCCTGTTTGGAAAACACGTTAATAAATCCCTTCCCAGGTGCCAGCAGCTTCCACTGGCAACCAGTTTGTTTAAGGGCTCACCTGGCAGAAGACCCCAAAGATGTGAATGCTGGTAAGATCCTCACCCTGAGGAAATAACGTGTTTCCTTTCCAGCCAAGGCTGAGGAATCTAATTGTGCTGTTCTTCCTAATTGAAATGAAAAATGCTGCCATATCAAGCCATTGAAAATATAGCAGGCTTATGTCTTATTAATTTACTGTGAGAGCTGTACCCTGAAATGTGAATAAAATCCTGAATGAGATTGTTTGAGTTAATTCACAGGTTTTGATTTGAAATATCCTCCCTTTTTGTTGAAATTTGTTGTTGCTGGGCAGGATGACAGTTTGAAGGTGATACCTCATTTTAGATTTTACAGATTCTATAAGTGTGAAAATGAATGAAACCTAAGAGTGTAATGTTGCATGTTATTCAATTATTATCCTTCAGCTGGGTCCACAGAGCTCCTCTAGCACTAAATCCAGGATGGAGAGGCAGGAGGTAGCACAGAGACTCAGAGGAACCACGGAGTGAAACTCGAGCATGGAAAGTACTGACCCCGCAAAGGATGGAGTTTCTCGAGCATTAAATGCTGCAAGCCCTGGGGTCCAGTCCAGGCTTTGCAAAGTAAATGCAGTTCCCATTGAGTGCAGTGGGTGTTTTCCCCTCAGGCTGCTCCTGAGGAGGAGCCTGGTGGATTCACTCACACTTCTCTCCATACAGAGAGAAGTAGCAGCCTCACAATGCATCAGGAGAAGGTTTTGCTTTCCATCGGGGTAGGAAATGCACGGAGTTGGCCTCCAAACCCATTGATGCTGCGTGTGTTTGGATGTTGCCATTGCCAAAGAGGCATCATCAGGGGGGACACTGGTTTGGGATTCATACTTGGAAGAGCAGCCTCTCCTTTCATTGTTGCCCAGAGAAGCTGTGTCTGCCCCATCCCTGGAAGTGTCCAAGGCCAGGCTGGACGGGGCTTGGAGCAGCCTGGGCTGGTGGAAGGTGTCCCTGCCCTTGGCAGGGGGTGGAACAACATGAACATCAACGTCACCTCCAACCCCTAACTATGATTTCAATATCAGCTTTTGCCACACTCTCACTGTTTCTCCTGGGGCTGGTGAGGGCGTTTGGTGCTGGGTGCACCTCCCCTCCAGGCAGAGCAGGATCCTACGCTGGTCATGCGCCCACACCACCCACCTCTGCTGCCAGAGGGACCCTCTCCATGTAGACGGAGCCTCAGAGCCCAGTTCCAGCAGTGGCTGGGGAAGGAGAGCAGCTCATGTGCACAGCGCTGTGGTTCTGGTTTCAGGCCACACAGGGGTGGCTGTTTGTTTTATGGTATTTTTTTCCCAAGCGCTACTCGATTTTTTTTGTTCAAAATCATACTTTGCCTTAAGGAGGCTGTTTGTCACCGGGTATCCCTGATGCTGCTCCCAGAGGAACCAGAACTGCAGGCGGTGGAGATGAATCAGGTCTGCCAAGATAATTGTGGCAGATAAGAGAGAATTGAAGCCTCCAGCGCAGTGTGAGAGAGAGAAGCCCGCCGAGGGCAGCTCACAGCGCTGGGAGCTGGGCTCTGCATCCAGCCTGGAGAGCAAGACCCAGCAAGCCCAGCCTGAGCCGGGGAGGCTCTTTGCACATGCCAGCCACGCACACACCTCAGCTGACAGCACTTGCTTTGCAGTGACAGGACCGAGGAGAAGAAAATCAGAGCTGGCTGGAGCATGGACTCCACAGCGAGAGCTCAGAACCAGCAGGAAAACCATCAGGAATGTGAGAGGGGAGACAAAAACGTTCCCTCCAGCTGCCGGTGTGACCGAGCAGGTCTTTGTGCCTCTGATAGTTCCCCCATCAGTCTGCCAGAGCTGTGCTTTGCTGCACGGAGCTCCCCAGCCCCGTGGTTATTGCTGGGTCACCTTTTGCAAAGGATTAGTGTCAATCTGAGCTGTGCTTGCGGGGTCACGCTGGAAGTGCCGGGACGTGGCCGTGTGTTGCTGGGTTGGGTTGGATTTTCCCAGCATTTGTTGCCAGCCACAGAATGTCCAGCCACCGAGATGCTGCCTCTTGGGCCAGTTTTTGTGGTAAAACTTCCCAAAACTGTGATCTGCTGCTTTTCGTCTGGCTAAGGGGAAGGATGTGCTGCTGATGCCTCTTGTGGGGCATCACCCAGCTGAGCACTAGGTTTTGGTCTTGGCCAACCCCTTTATTTGCTGCTTTGTAGCGTGGCACAGCAGCTCATTCGTGCTAATTGGTCAATAATGACAATCTGCCCCAGAATTGCCTCCTTGATGGCCGTCAGGGATCAGAACCTCTGTGTGCAGCCCCTCCCCAGCAGGGAGCAGGGCCCTGCACCCCATCCCCTGGCCTTCCTCACCTGGATGTGACTCTTCATCACTCTGCATGTGCTTCATGCTGTGTCTTCATGTCTCTTCCCTCAGCACTGGTCTTGTGACATCACGGCTTGACGCAGACCATGGTTCCATCAGTGCACACCACGAGGTGACCCTGCCAACTGCTCTGGCTCCTTGAGCCCAGAGATCACCCCTGGGTGCAGTGCTGAGCACCCGGGTGCTGCTGCCCCAGCAGGGGAGACCAGAGGGGCTGTTTCCCACTGTGGATGGGGGTGGTCTGCAGCGGGACCCTGTTTTCTTGCCTCACTGGGGGCTGGAGGAGTGGAAGGCGGGCAAGGTGTCTCTCAGAGGAGCTCAGTGACCTGAGGTTTGAGCAAAGATGGTGCAATCACAAAGGAAAAAGGATTAGGGAAGCTCTAGCAGTGTTCTGTCCCATCTTACACCTCAATACAAACTGCCATTGTGTATGAAGAGATGCCATAAAGGTGTTCTGTGCCTTTCCTCCTCCCAAGGCTGCTCTTCTACCTCTTCTCCAGGGGTGCAGAGGTTTCCTGAGAGCAGAGTCCTGCTGGACAGCAAGAGGAAACCCAGAACTACAAACCTGAGGCAGGAGGAGAAGGGAGGCCCTGGTGAAGCATTGTGCTGCTGGGCAAGGTCTTGTGATCCATCAGCTGAGGAGGGAGGGAGGGTGGGATGCAGGGAGATGATCAGCAGCCTGGTGCTGAGCAGGTGCCTGGAAAAAGGGGCGGTGGGTGCAGAGGGGACATGGTGTGATTGTCCCACTCTGCTCTGTGTGGGGGCAGCCTCACCTGCAATGCTTGGGCAGTGTGGGGAGATACCATGTTAAGAAAGATAGTCAGANATTCTGGGATTCTGTGATTCTGTGCCTGTGTGTGGAAGTGGGGCAGAGGCAGAGGCTGCAGTGCTGGCAGCTGTTGAGGCTTCCCAGCAGGAGCACTGGATTTTGCAGCACTCTCAGCTATTTCCTGGTGCCCTCCTGTGCTCCTGCCACCTGACTGGGGTGCACAGCAGCTCTGCTACAGCCCCTTTACGGCTGTTTGCCCACAACCTGCCCATCCCCACCGTGCTCCCCTCCCTGCCACCGTGCCACTGCAAAGAGCTCTCCCTGTGGTGATCCGTGCCCATCTCCTCAGCTGGCTGGGTTTGCTCCTGCCTGCTGATGCTTTTCCAGCAAGGAAAACTGCTCCAGGGAAGCCTGGCTGTACTGCCAGTGCCTTGCTGTGGGTTTGGATGATGAACGATGGGGTCTGGCGACGGTGTGATGCAAGGCAGGAGATGTTAATCCCAGGGTGAGCATCCAAGACAAAGTCGTCATGCTCGGAGAGCTGATGCAAACCCACTGCAAAGAGAAGCAAAAGAGACCCAGAGGAGAAAAGCCAAGCCCAGGGTGTCCTGCCCACGTCTAGGAGGGGATGGAGACATCAAGCCTGGTGTACCCAGCAGGCAGGAATAGGCTGGTGGAGGAGTTGATGGGATAACAGAGAGATTAAAGAGCGCTCTGGTGTGGACACAGTGCTTGGCCCAGCATGTGGTGAACCCGTCCACGTCTTTAAAGCAAATTTAAAGCAGCGGCGCGTTCCTGCTCTGCGTAAGCAATTAGCATCACATGGCCATGGTGATTTTCAGCTGGCACCTGCATCCCAGAGCCAATTTAGCATGAAAATGCTCAATGTGTAAACACAACCAGAATAGCCTCTTAGCTCCTGGGCCCTCTGTCCTTGGCGTGACATTCAGTATTTACCAAAGTCGGGTTTTTTACACCCCAGCAGGGAAGCACACAGATTTCTCTGGAATCAAAGCCTGATGACTATTCTGGTGTCCAAAATGACCATTTCTGCTCGGCTGCCACTGGACAAATATTGACTCCTGGCTACTGCGAGTCCATTCTTTCACTGATGAATGCTCAAGGCTACTTGGATAAACAAATGGGTTCTCATGAATATTCTTATTTTAACACATCCCTAGCATAGTAATATGTCCTGTATATAGTCTCATTATGCTTTTTCTTCTGCTGGAGGTTTGAGGTGACATTGTGGGGCACTTGGTTAGCACGGGAAAGGAGTGTCCCACTGTGGAGGGTCACTTGTCCAGGGCAGAGTTCAGCTGTACAACTCCTGGTCTCTGCTTGACCCTGAGCAATATAAAACAAAATCAGAATTATTACTCTTGCAAGGAGGAGTGGACAAGCACCCAGCACAACCCTATCCAGGACAAGGCTGCTGGATCATTCCTTTGGTGTCTGATAATCCTGGTGGCCACAGCGCAGTTGCTGCAGGGGATTAACAGCTGGACCGCTCCCCAAAATATCCTCTTCCATTAGAGAGGTTGGCTGGTTGCTGCTCAGCCCACGACATCTCCCTCAGCTGCCGGAGCCCTGGGGCTGCTTCCTGCCTTGCCAAGGAATGACTGCTGTGTGCCACCATGGTGTGGCAGTCCCACATTTCCTGCCCAAGTGGGACATACCAGCAGTTCCCTAGGAGAGGTGAATCATGGAATCACAGAATGGCTTGGGTTGGAAGGGACCATAAGCTCATCTTGTTCCACCCTCTGCCATGGGCAGGAACACCTTCCACTAGACCAGGTTGCTCCAAGCCCCGTCCAACCTGGCCTTGGACACTTCCAGGGTTGGAGCAGCCACAGCTTCTCTGGGCAACCTGTGCCAGGGCCTGCCCACCCTCACAGGGAGGAATTCCTTCCTGATATCACATCTCTCCCTGCCCTCTGGCAGCAGGAAGCCTTTCCCCTTGTCCTGTCCATCCAGGCTCTTGTAAGTAGTCTCTCTCCATCTTCCTTCAGGCACTCCAAGGCCACAGTCAGTCATTCTGAAGCTTCTCTTCTCCAGGCTGAACAATCCCAGCTCTCCCAGCCTTTCCTCCCAGCAGAGCTGCTCCATCCCTCTGACCATCCTGGTGCCTCCTCTGGACTCTCTCCAGCAGCTCCATGTCCTTGCTGTGCTGCCCCCAGGGCTGGAGGCAGCTCTGCAGGTGGGGGCTCACCTGAGGGGGCAGAGGGGCAGGATCCCCCCCTGCCCTGCTGCCCACGCTGTGGGATCAGCCCAGGATCCATTTGGCTTTCTGGGCTGTGAGCACACATGGCCAACTTATGTCCAGGCAAAGATGGGAAAAGATCGTCCTGGTTTCCCACTGTTGCTTTTGAGCCGCAACCCTAAAATGATCTTGTCATACTCACACCCTGGTTTAAGACAGACCTTACTAATCCTGGCAGCAAGGGGTCCTGTTGCCCATTTCTCCTTCCCACTGTTGAAACGAGGATGCAGCCCATGATCAGCGACCTTTGGAATAATTTTGGAATAATTGCTTCAGCTGAACCTGAAGTTACTGAGCACATGGGGACATCTCTTGCTCCTGCTGGTGACAGCAGGACCTTCATTTTGCTGCCATCAGTTACTCCAAAGTGGCAGGAAACACCACCATCCTGCGCTGGCATTGCTCCATGGGCACTTGGCATGGCTACAAACGGCTCCACAATGCTGAGCTGAAAGGGGGATGAGGCTGCCCAAATTATTTAGTGTAATCCAGGACCAGAAGCAGCAGAGAAGGAATTCTTCCAGAATAGCTCTTCCAGAATAGCTCCCTGTACAAATGTTCAGGTCCAGAATAAAGAGCAGCTTAATTCCAGGGTCATTACTCTAATTATTCGCAATGAATCTTTTCTCAAATTTTGGGAAATACCTAAAAAATTGTGCCTGTCTCTGTTACCCCGATGAGATCTCACTGCTTCACAAAATCCAGAGGAGATGAAGTTACTGACTCCACCAGGCAGCCTGCTTATTTTTTAATCCATTTACAGTGTTTTGATTCCACGGTGATAAGGACTTTATAAATGCTAATTGATAAATGAGATTGAGTTTATATTGCCTCATACAGGGCAGAAATAGTCAAATGCATACGAAATTGCTATTATTTAAAAACTCGACAAGATTTTCCATCCTGAAGCTGATGCAGCGAATAAACTCAGGGCAAGCACGTCCTGAGACGTGTCAGCACTGAGTGCTCTGAGCATCTGGGCTCTCAGCCTGGCGAGGGTGGATGGTCAGAAACCACCCAGGGATCCAGAAACATCTGCCACATGTCTCAGAGTTAATCTGGGCAGCTCCACAGGCTTTAATCTTCCCTTCTCATCTCTTTCCTCCTTTCCCTGTGAGGATCAGGCCAGCCCAGCAGCCATCCAGGCATCAGCTTGAGAAGAGGGAAAACACTGGTTTAACTCACCCCTTCAAAGGAGGAGTCTGGAGCTTTGGCTTCAGTCACTCAAAGGTGTTTTGTTACAGCAGTGGAAGATGGAGGCTCAGAGGAGACCTTAAAGCTCCTTCCAGCACCTAAAGGGGCTCCAGGAAAGCTGGAGAGGGACTTGGGACAAGGGATGGAGGGACAGGACAAGGGGGAATGGCTTCAAACTTCCAGAGAGCAGGGTTAGATGGGATATCGGGAAGGAATTCCTCCCTGTGAGGGTGGGCAGGCCCTGGCACAGGGTGCCCAGAGAAGCTGTGGCTGTCCCATCCCTGGGAGTGTCCAAGGCCAGCTTGGACGGAGCTTGGAGCAACCTGGGCTGGTGGAAGGTGTCCCTGCCCATGGCAGGGGGTGGAACAAGATGGTCTTTAAGGTCCCTTCCAACCCAAATCATTCTGCCATTCCATGAATACAAACATGATTTAGTGATTCTTAATACTTCTGTGCTGCTTATTTTTCTTAAGCACGTGGCCTGATTTAACTCCTGCTGAATCCATAGGCACCCTGGCGTTGAGCCAGCCTGCCCACAGAGGAGTGCACTGCTCTGAAGGAAGCGACTGGCTTACCAGAACCTGAGTTTACAGGCAGAAAAATACACAAAATTAATACAAACTATTGCAGGCTTGCTCAGGGCCTTAATGGAGGAGCCTGCAAAGTTAATGAAACGTGTCCAAAATTAAAAATCACCTTCTCTGTCACACCTGGAGGCTCCCACTCCATGTTTTACAGGTTTTGATGGCATTTTCTCCAAATCCTGCCACCAGAACCAACCAGAGCCTTCTACCACCTGATCCTTGCCCAGCATGATGCTGCGCCCTGGGCTGGTTGGCACTGCAGAGCCCCAACTTCACATGGATGTTCCCATTCCTGGAGCCCTGCGGAGCAGCGGCATCAGCACCCCAGGGATCCTGGGAGGCGAGCAGCCTGCAGAACCTTGATGAGCTCCTTCCTTTTCCTTTTGACTGTCTAGCCCAGCCTGGCTGTCTCTTAAGGCCGAGGGAACAAAGGCTCTGTGATGCCGGAGCACACATCAGTCCCTTCTCCCCCGTCAGTGGGGAACGCAGCACATTCTGCCTTGTTTTGTCTCTCCTTCTGGTCCTGCACCGGGTGACAGACACCGGTAATTAATTGCCTCGGTGGCTGTTTTAGCTGCAGTCTCTCACTGGAGCCACAGCATGAAAAATAGAAGTTGAATTCATGTCTCAGCCCCGCCGTACAATTCCCTCTCTCTGCTCTGCGAGCACAATGCGAGCGGCAGCTCCAGACGTCGGGCTGGGGAGCCAGGATGGCGCTGCTGCTATTTTTGCCAAGTGCTGACATTAGTCACACTAAAAAAAGGAACAACTGCCTCTCACCTCGCTGGAAAACCAGCACCCGGAGCCGCCCCAGCGCGCCTGGGAAGGCGCTCCCTGCCTTTGGGAGTCTGGCCACACACAGGCAGTGCGAAACTGGAAGGAAAAAAGCCACTTTCCTGCTCCGTGGGTGTTGTGCTTCCCAAGGAACCCCTGGAAAAAGGGGCGAGGGCACGTGGAGCAGCGCCATGGGAATGGCACATGGAGGGTCAGCCCTGAGTCTGACGGATTTTAAACCTTATATTGCCAAAAATTAAGGGTGAAACTTTTGTTTTCACCTGCCAGCAAGTCCCTGAAGATTTAGTCTGTGGTGAAGCGCGTTGCAGGCATTTTATACATAACTGCAAGCACGGTAATAAAACATGTTATATGTGCTACAAGACATGGTAATAAACAACCTCTGGTGATCTATCAGTCTAAAAGACCCCATCAGGATTTATTAAAACTTGTGTTAATCATTTCTACTTGCCTTTCTGGACCTAAAAGCCTGCGAGCAGGAAGCTCTGAACAAAAAGCCAGCACAAAAAAGCGCCACGTCGGGAAGATGGTTTATTGCCAGCCCTCCAGTCACTGGCAGCAAAGGTACACGTGCAATTTAGTGGGCATGGGATTGCTGTAAAGAGGTTTTTGGAGTGGCTGTGATGGTCTGGAGGGAGAAGCAGCCACTGACAGCCTGCAGGGAGGGTATTGATGCAGTGTGATGTCCCCCAACATCTGCTGCTGTTCTAGTGGCTGCATTAGAAGAAGCAGAACTGGTCATCTTCACCTTGTTTGCTTATAAAAATTGCTAAAATTGCTGTTAATGGGATCTGGGGAAGAGCCACACACAGCAATTATCCCAGCTTACTGCGATTGACTGAAGTTGTCCAAAAATCACTAAGACAAAGCAAATCTCCCCCTGCCATTAATCCTCTTGAAGCCAAGGCAAGATCTCACAAAGTCTATTCCCGTGGCTGTGTGGCTCTGTGCTGTCACTCAGAGGCTGAGGAGTTGTAAACAGCCCATCAAATCCCAGATTATATCCCCTCTGCCGTCCTCAGAGGTCTTTATGCTGTTTGCATTGCTGGAAGTAGAGACACTCCAGGAGAAAAATATCAACTGGGACCAGGCTTTGGCCCAGAGTCCTTCCAGTGGCACCAGTGCTCAGGCCAAACACTTTGTCAGCAGCAAAACAGGCTGGAAAAACAGTGAAATCAGGTGGATACACAGGCAATTTGGTACAAGGGCACTCTTTGGCAAAGGGACATTGTAATTTGTTCAAGGCAGCGATAAAACAAAGCCTTCTACTTCTGAAGGCTTGGAAATGCAGAGGAATATTGCTCAAGAAATAAGTGCTAGCCTGGCAAAGGAAATATGTACTTTCTGGCAGGAGGTTTGGTCATGATAGAACTGAAGTTCTTGCAGAAACCTTGAATTATGAAATATTTGTTCTGAGGAACAGATGACATCCAGAGCAATATTAGAGGGAAATCAGCCCCGCCGCTGATTTTCTCTCTCGCCATCCCAGGTGGAGAGCAGCAGGCATTGCCAATATTGATTTAGCAGGAAGGACCTCAGATGTACTGGAGGGTTTGCCTGGCAAAGGTTTTTTTCCCCTCTGATTTCGACGTGGTCTGTACTCAAGCACAAGCAATCTGCACTAGGCACAGGTCTGGCCCTTCCCCTCCGCTCCTCCATCCGCTCCAAAAGCTGATTTTTGCAAGGATCTGCTGGTACCCAGAGCTGCTGGCTGTCGGTGGAAGCAGATGCTGCTCTGCAATCCCCATGGGATCCACCTCTGCCCACGGCATTCCATGGAGCTCGGTCCCATCACAAATGCCTTCCTTCTACACGGGGCTGCAGGGAATGGGAGGTCATTGAATGGGCAGCTGTATCCCACTGCGCGGTGGGTCCTTCGTGGCCGTGGTGGGTCCCACCAGGATGTGGGAGAGTCCAAGAACACTCGTGCTGTTGTTGCTGTAAGCCCTGCCTTGAGAACGGGCCCTCACCCCAGGGCTCAGCCCAGAGGTGCCACCAGGAACAGAGGAGCTTTGGTGGGGCTGAATCCACGGCACAAGGACTGAAGAGACTTCTGCAGCCACCAGGAAGAGCTGGATGCATGAGGTGACATTCCTCCTTGGTTTGGTCATCCCAGGTGTCCCAGACACCCTGAGGGAGTGTGCTGCTTCAGACACACCCAATGCCTCCTTGGGATGAAGGACCCCGAGACACCTTCCTAAGTGTCCAGGTGTCTCCATCGCCATTGGAGCAGAGAAAGGGTGATCCCTGCCTGATGGAGAGGACCAGATGTGCAGTCAAAGCCACCAGGAGACCCAAATTTGAGCTCTTGACATCCTTATCCCAATGTTTTTGGGGTTTTTTTTGACAGGCTGAGAAAGCTGATGTAGTTCAATCTGGTCTGGACAAGAGAAGTCTTTGGGGAGACCTCATTGCAGCCTTCCAGTAGCTTAAGGGGGCTTACAAAAAGGAGGGAGAGGTGCTTTTTGTACGGGCAGATAGCGAAGGTCAAGGGGGAATGGCTTCCCACAACCAGAGCACAGGGTTAGAGGGGATATTGGGAAGAAATTCTTCTCTGTGAGGGTGGTGAGGCCCTGGCACAGGCTGAGCAAACCAAGTGCCCTCAGCTTCCCCTCAAGGCTCTTTACCAGCTTTGAAGCCCCCGGGGGTGTGAGGGGGGTGTGGTGTCTCTCCCATGTCTGCAGGTGTTCAAACACATGGAGTTTATCCTGTCTGCCCGTGGTGGTGTCATCACACAGCTGGACACACGCACATGAGCCCGGCCAGGGAGGTGTCAGCTCCTCAGAGGCACTTGCTGAGGGTTTCCTGTCCCTTTCCTCGTGACTAACGATGTCCTCAGCCAGAGCCTGGCATGTGTAGAGTTAATGCTGAGTGCACATGTTTGTGATAAAACAGTTGATTTATCAGAACTGTCACCCACTAATCGCGGCGGGAATTGGAGCTCTCGCACTTCCCACAGAGCTGCAGCACTAATGCCATGCTCCTAATGCAGATTTGTGATGCAGCACCGTGCCAAGAGAGCCCTGGGATGTACAGGGACAGGCAAGAACTGAGGAGAAACAGCACACCCCTGCACATCTGGCCAGCTGCAGCAGCCCACTGACCCCAGGGAAGGAGGTGGCTTCCATAGGAAAGGGAAGAGATAAGCAAAGAACTGCCACAGACAAAGGACATGACTTTCCTAAGACAAGTAAACAGCAGCTCTTGCTGTAGAATCATGGAATGGTTTGGGTTGGAAGGGACCTTAAAGCTCATCTTGTTCCAAACCCCCTGCCATGGGCAGGGACACCTTCCACTAGCCCAGGTTGCTCCAAGTCCTGTCCAGCCTGGCCTTGAACATATCCAGGGATGCAGAGGCAGCCACAGCTTCGCTGGGCAACCCTGGTGGGCCAATGTTGAAGGGAATTTTGGTGGTCCCAAAGCTGCCATCACTGACAGGAACACTTCTATGCATCATCACTGGGTTTGCAGAGCAGAGCTTTGCTGCAGCATGGACAATTTGGGAGGCTCAGCCCAGGCTTGGTCCAGGGAAAAAAAAATGATGGAGAAAGGGACAGCAAAGGCACTGGGATGCAGCAGAGCCTGCAGCCAGACAGCAGCTTCAGATGCAGGGAGCTGTGGTACCCAGGTACCAGTTACCAGGATCCTGCCTCAAGGCCACCATGGGCATCTGTCCCACCCTCCCTCAGGCGGCATCCCATGCCTGGGGCAGGGAACCATGGCAGGAATGGTGGTGGCATCCCAGGAGGCCATAAATCACCACGTCTCTCCGTGCACTGTGGCAACCCCTCGTCTGGAGTATGTATGTATTTGTGTATTCCTTCTGACGTTTTTATTAGTATGAGATAGTTCCCCTGAAGGGGGATGAATAATGAAAACACAGCCTCTGGATGTAGGAAAGTAGGGAAGCAGTGGCTGCTCTGCCTGAAGACACCTCTGTGCAGTACATGAGCCCTTCTGCTGTCCCCACCGCCGGCTCTGACCTCTCCCTGCCCAGAGCCACCACCACGCCCACCCTGTCCTCCTTCCACATCACGTCTGCCCTTCCCCTGACATCCCTCCAGTGGGTCTCTTCCCTGTCTCCAGACCCTCTCCTTCCAGAGAGATGCTCATGGGCATTCCATCTCCTCTGCTGCCCTTCCTGCCTGAGCACCAGATGTTCAGTTGAGGACACAGAGCAGGGAAAGGAACGACTTTACAGGCTCCTGGAAGTGATGTTTGCCAAGGGGGTGTTTTTGAGGGCGAGGAGGGGAAATGGGATATGAAAACCTGTGTGGGTTTCCAGGAAGCCTTGGAAAGCTTGGCCGTGCTCACACTCAGGGCTTGGATGGGCTTCACTGTGGGCAACTGTGAGGTTGTAGGGTGAGCAGGGGGAGTCACTGCCCCCCATGAGCTGCTGTTGGAGGAACCTCCCTGCAGGCACCACTGATGCCACGGGCTGGGTTTGGAGATCAGGAAAAATCAACAGTATCAGTTTCCGTGGCAACCCTGCTCTGGAGCGGGAACGGAGCACCACAGACCCATCACTGCTGCGTGTGGGGACGCCCTGCAGGGCTGGTGGGTTCCACACAAAACGGTGTCCCCGTGACTGCTTGGCACCAGGTGGGACGTGGAGACCTAGGGGCTGCAGTTGGTTCAGCAGAGATCGGGGTGTGGGGCTGAAGCCACCCATCCCATCGCATCCCCTCCCCTCCCCTCCCATCGCATCCCCTCCCATCCCATCCCATCCCATCCCATCCCATCCCATCCCATCCCATCCCATCCCCCAAACCCACAGCCCACACCCTTCACAGAATGCTGCTTTTTTTAACTGGGGATCCCCATTCCCACCCCAGGGGCAGGTGACTTGCAGAGGGATTTGAAGCCTGTGGACTTCCCGGGGTATCCTGGATGGATGGTGGGATGTGAAGTCCTGTGGTCACAGTGATCAATAGCACAACACAAAGCCATTTATATCCTTCTAAAGGGAGCACGTAGACCAGAATTAGTTACACTAAAATGTCTGTCGCGGAGTATTAATTGGGTTACTAAATATGTCACTGCGAATGTACTTTATAGGCAACATAAATTTCTGTGTTAATAAGGAGCATTTCTGGTCCTGGCTCTTGTGGGATCATGGTGGGAGATCTGCTGACTCAGGGCTCCCCTGACCTGGCTGGTGATGCTACGGGTCGCCCTTAGTGCCGCATCCCTGTCAATCCTGCTCCATGTTTGCCAGAGGTGTCCTGATGGCAACACCCTCTGTCCTCCCCAGGGAGCAGAGCCACAGCTCCGCCCTCTTGCCAGGAATTTTGGAAGGTCAGAATTTGGCCCTTCCTTACTGGGATAGGGAAGAAGGTCTCAGGGTGACAAGCCAGGTCCATTATGCAGGAGAAAAGGATGCACAAGGGAGCTGGGGGGGGGCTTTGAGGTTTCCCTGTGGGACTGTGCTGCTGCAGGGGACACCAGTACAATGGGACTGGGCAGGACTTGTGGTCCCTGAGCATCTTGTTCAGGCTCTGAGCCGCTGGGTTGGGCCCTTCAGGGACAGTGGCTGGAGGTCAAAGTCACCACCGAAGATCCAGTCACCTGTTTAAATGCAGATCGACAGGCACAGAATGTAGCTCTGGACCTCACACGGTGCTTTGCCCTGTTTGTTCCATTTCAGCATTTCTGCCCCTTCCCTTGTGCATCCTCTGCTATGAAGTCATAGAACCATAGAATGGTTTGGGTTGGGAGGGGCCTCAAAGCTCATCTTGTTCCACCCCCTGCCACGGGCAGGGACACCTCCCAGCAGCCCAGGTTGCTCCAAGCCCTGTCCAACCTGGCCTTGGACACTCCCAGGGATCCAGGGGCAGCCACAGCTTCTCTGGGCACCCTGTGCCAGGGCCTCCCCACCCGCCCAAGGAGGAATTCTTTCTCAATATCCCATCTAACCCTGCCCTCTGGCAGTGGGAAGCCATTCCCCCTTGTCCTGTCCCTCCACCCCTTGTCCCAAGTCCCTCTGCAGCTCTGTTGGAGCCCCTTTAGGCACTGGAAGGGCCTCAAATCCCTCTTTAAACAGAGACATTCACCTTCTTGGTTTCTTCAGATTATTTTCAGTTCTCATGACAAATAAGTTAAAAAAAAAAGGGAGAGATAAGCCTTCCCAGAAATGTGAGCTCCTGCCTCCATACTGCCCAAGGGGCTCCTGAAGGCACCGGCAGTCGGAGAGTGGAATCTCATCTGTAAGTCACCCTGCCCCTGGCTGTTGTGGGGTGGTCACAGAAGGGAAGCAATCCTGGTTTTGACATGAAATATTTAGCTGGATCTAAGTTACAGCTGGCACACATCCACTGCAAACAAACAGCCGTGCAAGAGCTGAACTGTCAGTAAATGCCTATGAAATGCCTAGGAAGAGAAGGGAGAAAAACACAGCTTTCGACATTAAATGTATCACTGCAACATGCTCCCTTTAGTTTAAAAAGTCTCTAAGAGCAGGTCTTTGACCTGGCAGCCCCGTTGCTCAGAGTCATCTTGGACAGGGACATAGTGAAAGGGCAATTATCGAATTGGTGACACTTGATTTTGAATTTCTGTTAGGTTGGTTTTTTTAGTGAGGCAAACGAAGACAGAACAAATAGACATGAGAAAAGAAAAGGGCATAGAGAAAAAAAGGTAAAAATATCATTTGCCGTATACTTTGGCTTAGTTGCTGAAAAATGTCAAGCCTACAACCTGCTCTTGTTTCAGATTTGAAAGGCAAGCTTTGGCACAGGGCTGGCAGCACCCAGCAAGTTTACGACGGGATCCAAGCCAGACACTTCTTAGGGAGGCAAATGAGATGACAGGAGGAAGCACGGGAGATAATCTGGGCTGAAGAGGTGCCCACCACACAGGGCTGCCAGGGGAGACTCCTGGCTCACCACACTCCCCCTGTGCCGACTCAGTCACCCCAGTAAAGGAGGAGATGTCAGTGGGGCACCAGTCTGGACCCTGAGGCTGGACTGCTCCCCGTTCAGAATTCCCTGCTCCTGAGCCATGTGCATGTCTATATAGAGGATTCCTCCTCCTTTTCCTTCCGTGCCAGTGACTCACACGGAGCTGAGAAGAAAAAACCGAAATATATTCCTAAACATTGTTATTTTGGGTTCATGAAAAACAGATTGTTCACTAGGTAACAAGAGAACTACTTGCCAGACACATGTAGAGGTCACGACGACTGTGATTCATCTCCCTGATCTGGCAGGTATCTAGAGCCACTTTTAATGTCTTTATGCCTGGCACTGACTCACATCAACTGCTCCCGAGCACCTTTCCAAAACCGCAAGATCTCTTCCCTCCTCCGTGCCTGTGAGTTGTTCACACGAGGTGAGGAAAAGCAGCCAGGCACTTGCCAGGTAACCACGTGTCCCACCTGAAGACAAGAGGATGCTGTCAAATCTGAGCTTAGTATCTGCACTCGGATTCCAAAATACAGACACGTTGCCTCCCTGGACGTGTGCACGTTGAAGAGCTCCGTGACGGATCCCGTTTGTGTCTGAGGGACTGACTTCTGCACCAGGAGTATCACCAGGGACATTCTATGGGAGGCACCTCTGGAATGAGACCCCAGGGGAACAGCAAAGGTTCTTCACCTGTGCTGACCACATAGATATACAAGTCTCGGTCTTGGAGGCAGTGGCAGGATGTTGGGAGAAAGCAGGAGAGATACTCAGGGGGTCTGTGGGATTCTGAGCCTGGATAAGCGCAGGATAAAATGAGATCCTCTAGAGATGGGCTGGTGCAGAGTTTGGGAACTCCAGATTCCCAATGATTCTGCCAGAGGAGGGGCAGGCACTGATCTCTGCTCTGTGGGACCAGGGACAGCAGCCAGGGAAGAGCTGTAGCTGTGTCAGGGCAGGCTGAGGTTGGATCTCAGCAAAAGGTCCTTCCCCCAGAGGGTGGTGGGCACTGCCCAGGCTCCCCAGGGCAGTGGGCACGGCCCCAAGGCTGCCAGAGCTCCAGGAGGGTTTGGATGATGCTCCTGGGGCTGGTCCTGTGCAGGGCCAGGAGCTGGACTGGATGATCCTTGTGGGTCTCTTCCAACTCTACATATTCTGGGATTCTATGATGATCCTGTGGTGATTCTGTGACTCAGACCAGAGTCAGTGGGAGATTAATTAGGACATGAGCAGGGACAGAGTGAGGGGGGCAGGTGACATTATATAGGCTGCTTGGAAAGGTGGAGAAAAGACCACTGGCATTCCCTTCCACATCACATGTGGTGCTTGGAGGAGTGGAGGAACAGGGCAGGTCTGCCCAGACACCACCAGCTTTGTTGGCATCACCGACATGTCCTACAGCACAGAGGCAGTGAGACCTTCCTCAGGAGCATGATCCCACCACTCCCCTGATGTGCACGAATTGAGGGGTGCAGGGTGATGCCTTCCTTCATTTGTTCCCACTGGAAGAGGGCTCTGGCCTCCTCCCACCCTCCCCCCTCCAGCAGATGATAAAGGGATCCTCCCAAGGGAAGATCCGCCGGCAGATTGGGTGCTGAAATGGAGGTTGGGCAGGGGCTTTCGCAGGTGAAAGAAGATGCAAGAGCAGGGGAAGGGAGGGGTTGGCAGGGTTGAATGTGCTGCTCTGTGCCTGCCCAGGGAGATTGTTTCAGCACAAAGGCATGAGGGTGTCCTGGAAGAATCTTGGAGGGCCGGGCCTCTGCCATCTTGGGATTTTAGTCATCTGTATTGCCAAGGGTTTGGGACATGTCTGACCTAAATTGGGACATTTGATTTTAGTCAGAGGAATTACACCCTCTCTGCTGTTTTATCATTAAGCAAAGCAATACAGGTTAAATCCACAGAAAAAAGCAAACCAGTCCTTCCAAACTGCCTTTATCTGGAAAAGCCTGGGTCCCATTTCCATTTGTATTCCAGGGAAGAGGTCTGAGCTTTAATGTCAACACATTGAATGAAAGGGTTTTTCATTAGTTACGAGGAAGGTGAAAATCATCTGCTGAAATGTGATTTGCAGCAGGAAGCTGCAGGGAGATGATTGTGTGTCTTATGCAACAGGTTTCTGCTCTTCCCCCAGGTTTCGACAGGCAGGTCCTGATGCAGGAGATGAAGAGCTGAGAGCCAGGGCTTGCCTGAGCAGATCAGGCAGGTGTGGGGCTTTCAGGACTTCACCACTGCCAGTCTCTGTCCCCTCCAAAAAAAATGGAATGTGACAGAGCTCCACGGGTTGAGAGCTTGGGGAAGCCTTGAGACTGGAGACCAGAGGTTGGAACATCGGACTTTGGAGCTGGGAAGCAGCTGGAGAGCACCCAGGGGTGGCTGGGTCCAGGATGTGTTGCTTAGCATTTATCCCATGCTGGGCACATGGGAGGACAAAGGGTTGAGGAGGGGAGATGCATGTCCAGAACAAGTAGGAGGGCATTTTTTGTTTTGTTTGGGTTTTTGTTTGTTTTTTGTGGACAGGCCTTTAAGGAGCTCAGCCACCCAAAGGGAATTTAGACAGTCAGGGTCAGCCAAGACTGACTGGAGGCACTTGAAGGCCCCACCTGCAGTGCTGTGTCCAGACCTGGGCCCCCCAACATAAGGACGTGGAGCTGCTGGAGCAAGTCCAGAGGAGACCACGGAGATGCTCCAAGGGCTGGAGCCCCTCTGCTCTCAAGTCAGGCTGGGAGAGCTGGGGGGGGTTCACCTGGAGAAGAAAAGGCTCTGGGGAGACCTGAGAGCCGCTTCCAGTGCCTGAAGGGACTCCAAGAGAGCTGGAAAGGGACTTGGGACAAGGAATGGAGGGACAGGACAAGGTGGAATGACCTTAAGATGAAGGAGTGAAGGGTTAGATGGGATATTGGGAAGGAATCCTTCCCTGTGAGGGTGGACAGGCCCTGGCACAGGTTGGGCAGAGGAGCTGTGGCTGCCCCATCCCTGGAAGTGTCCAAGCCCAGGTTGGATGGGGCTTGGAGCAACCTGGGATAGTGGAAGGTGTTCCTGCCCATGGCAGGGGGTGGAATGAGATGATCTTTGAGGTCCCTTCCAACCCAAATCGATCTCTGATTCCATGAAGATGGAGCTGAGATTCAAGGACCATTTGTGTGTATCTGATGGTTTTTTCCCTGCAGCAGCAGCAGAAAGGCTCTTTCCATCACGGGAACTGGGAGAAGCACACGGCCACGGATACAGGGATATGAGCATGCATTGATTCAGTAAGGAAAAACAGGTATATGCAGCTGCATACACTCAATTTACACTATTTTACTGGGCTGTTTTTATTTTTTATTACACTATAAAACAAGAATAAGTGATCAGAAACAAAAGAATTTAGTTATCATCTGTCAAAAACAAGACAGAGAGAGAAGCAGTGCAATAAATTGCAGAGTCCATAAAAAATTCCAGAG
>VWZF01006281.1:94470-195903 GCA_013396755.1 Sclerurus mexicanus | reverse complement strand
TCTGACCTAAATTGGGACATTTGATTTTAGTCAGAGGAATTACACCCTCTCTGCTGTTTTATCATTAAACAAAGCAATACAGGTTAAATCCACAGAAAAAAGCAAACCAGTCCTTCCAAACTGCCTTTATCTGGAAAAGCCTGGGTCCCATTTCCATTTGTATTCCAGGGAAGAGGTCTGAGCTTTAATGTCAACACATTGAATGAAAGGGTTTTTCATTAGTTACGAGGAAGGTGAAAATCATCTGCTGAAATGTGATTTGCAGCAGGAAGCTGCAGGGAGATGATTGTGTGTCTTATGCAACAGGTTTCTGCTCTTCCCCCAGGTTTCGACAGGCAGGTCCTGATGCAGGAGATGAAGAGCTGAGAGCCAGGGCTTGCCTGAGCAGATCAGGCAGGTGTGGGGCTTTCAGGACTTCACCACTGCCAGTCTCTGTCCCCTCCAAAAAAAATGGAATGTGACAGAGCTCCACGGGTTGAGAGCTTGGGGAAGCCTTGAGACTGGAGACCAGAGGTTGGAACATCGGACTTTGGAGCTGGGAAGCAGCTGGAGAGCACCCAGGGGTGGCTGGGTCCAGGATGTGTTGCTTAGCATTTATCCCATGCTGGGCACATGGGAGGACAAAGGGTTGAGGAGGGGAGATGCATGTCCAGAACAAGTAGGAGGGCATTTTTTGTTTTGTTTGGGTTTTTGTTTGTTTTTTGTGGACAGGCCTTTAAGGAGCTCAGCCACCCAAAGGGAATTTAGACAGTCAGGGTCAGCCAAGACTGACTGGAGGCACTTGAAGGCCCCACCTGCAGTGCTGTGTCCAGACCTGGGCCCCCCAACATAAGGACGTGGAGCTGCTGGAGCAAGTCCAGAGGAGACCACGGAGATGCTCCAAGGGCTGGAGCCCCTCTGCTCTCAAGTCAGGCTGGGAGAGCTGGGGGGGGTTCACCTGGAGAAGAAAAGGCTCTGGGGAGACCTGAGAGCCGCTTCCAGTGCCTGAAGGGACTCCAAGAGAGCTGGAAAGGGACTTGGGACAAGGAATGGAGGGACAGGACAAGGTGGAATGACCTTAAGATGAAGGAGTGAAGGGTTAGATGGGATATTGGGAAGGAATCCTTCCCTGTGAGGGTGGACAGGCCCTGGCACAGGTTGGGCAGAGGAGCTGTGGCTGCCCCATCCCTGGAAGTGTCCAAGCCCAGGTTGGATGGGGCTTGGAGCAACCTGGGATAGTGGAAGGTGTTCCTGCCCATGGCAGGGGGTGGAATGAGATGATCTTTGAGGTCCCTTCCAACCCAAATCGATCTCTGATTCCATGAAGATGGAGCTGAGATTCAAGGACCATTTGTGTGTATCTGATGGTTTTTTCCCTGCAGCAGCAGCAGAAAGGCTCTTTCCATCACGGGAACTGGGAGAAGCACACGGCCACGGATACAGGGATATGAGCATGCATTGATTCAGTAAGGAAAAACAGGTATATGCAGCTGCATACACTCAATTTACACTATTTTACTGGGCTGTTTTTATTTTTTATTACACTATAAAACAAGAATAAGTGATCAGAAACAAAAGAATTTAGTTATCATCTGTCAAAAACAAGACAGAGAGAGAAGCAGTGCAATAAATTGCAGAGTCCATAAAAAATTCCAGAGTATTAACCAAAGTGCTGCAGAGCAGACAACAGGTAATGATAAAGCTGAACCCAATTATGGAAGAAAAAATTTATTTTAAAATACTGGGGTATTCTCAGCTGAGAAATGTTGCTGATCTACAGTTTAGTTGGCTGGATGAAATAATATCGGCATTAAGGGGAGGAAAATAGGAGAAAGCCTGAACTTGGCAACAAGTCCTACACGGGTCACGTTTAGGGGAGGGAGTGCCAAGGCTTTTCCTTTCCACACCCTCTGAATACGTGGCTGACACCTCATATGGCCCAATTAATGTGACACACTAAATCTTTGTGTCCCAGCCTTGCCCCACATCCCAACCTGCAGGGTAATGTGTCCCTGCTTTTGTCACCACAGCCTGTGAACCCTGAGACACAAATCCCAGAATCCCAGAATATACAGATCTGGAAGGGACCCCCAAGGATCACCCAGTCCAACTCCTGGCCCTGCACAGGACCAGCCCCAAGAGTCACCCCCTGTGCCCCAGACCATCATCCAAACCCTCCTGGAGCTCTGGCAGCCTTGGGGCTGTGCCCCCTGCCCTGGGGAGCCTGGGCAGTGCCCACCACCCTCTGGGGGAAGGACCTTTTGCTGAGATCCAACCTCAGCCTGCCCTGACCCAGCTCCAGCCCTTCCCTGGGTGCTGTCCCTGGTCCCACAGAGCAGAGATCAGTGCCTGCCCCTCCTCTGCCCCTCCCCAGGGAGTTGTCCCTGCAATGAGGTCTCCCCTCAGTCTCCTCTTCTCCAGCTGGACACCCCAAGTGCCCTCAGTGTCCTCACACGCTTCCCCTCCAGGCCCTGAACCATCTCTGTGTCCCTCCTCTGGACACTCTCCAGTGGCTCCATCTCTCCCTTCCATTGTGTCCCCCCAACCTGCCCCACCATTGCAGGTGAGGCCGCCCCAGTGCAGAGCAGAGCGGGACAATCCCCTCCCTCCCCTGATGCCCCCAGGACAGGGATGTCCCTCCTGGCTCCAGGGCACTGCTGACTCGTGGTCAGCTTGCAAAAGTCTCCAGGCTGCAGCACTTTGTGAGCAAAATCCAGCTGAAAACTCCCTGCGAGTGCCCCTTTTACCAGTTTTCCAGGCTGACATGAGATGCAGAGACTGACACAGAAAAAGTGGGCGAGTTCGAGGATTCCCAGCGCATTGACCAAGTAATTTTGGATAATCAATTACCCATTCCATGGTTCTAATGGCTCTTTAGATCTCATTTCGCTTAGTGCAACTGAGAACTCAAGTGCTCAACTATACAATTTATTAATGAAAATTCACTTTATAGCAATTTTTAAAATTATGGAATCGAAAATAAAGATGATTAACAGTGCCTGGAAAGATTCAACACACACAACTGAGGTTTTAGAACTTCGTTGGGAATCAGTAAATCTAATCGATGAATAAATGGTAGATCAGAATTAATATTAACATAGTGGTAACTTATTCTAATTATTGCATAACCTATTTTGGAGGGGTAATTTTTATATCAGCATGAGCTGTTGGTCTTTAATCTTTCATTAATTTCATTCATAGCCTTATATTAATTTGCCAATCAAGCTTTATATTTGAATTAAAAGCTCTGGGACTTGGACGTGTCAAGTCAACCAAACGATTTCAAAATCAGGATTTAGGAATTCAGACAGTTACTTAATTACTGCAAACATTAAGTGCATTCACTACTGCCTTTACCTCATCATGATACTCATGGTCACACCCTTCTCCTCACCAGTTTTGCTTCTTCTGAGACTTCATTTTTTTCAAGGAGTAGATGCACCAGAGAAAAAGGTCTTATAGAAAAGAAAAAAAAAAGCCAATACAATATGGACTGTAAAATAAAGGAGTTATTTGCGTTGCACGTGATCTGCAAGTCACATCACATTTGTGGAGCAGCTCTAATTAGTCCAATTCTTGATTATTGTGGCATATCTTTGCCAGTTTGTCTTTCAGATAAGCAGAGGGACAGGTGGATCCTCTCATGATGTGGCTGTTGAACTGACTCGTGTTTGCTTTTCCCCCTCTCATTGCTCCTCACCAGATGGGATATTGGGAAGGAATCCTTTCCTGGGAGGGTGGGCAGGCCCTGGCACAGGGTGCCCAGAGAAGCTGTGGCTGCCCCTGGATCCCTGGGAGTGTCCAAGGCCAGGTTGGACGGGGCTTGGAGCAACCTGGGCTGGTGGGAGGTGTCCCTGCCCGTGGCATGGGACAAAACAAGATGAGCTTTGAGGTCGCTTCCAACCCAAACCATTGGGTGATTCTCTGCACACCAACCCAGTCATGGCCATAACTGTCATGTTGAGAAGTACAAGACAGAGTTCAGGCTGAGTGTGGGACCTGGAGGAGGAAGATGGAGTTATCACACCAGGCAGGAACACATTTGGCCATGGCTGGGCCGCTCCCTTCTGCCTTCAGGGGCTCCAAGCCCGTGCATCTTTGCAATGTGCTCCTTGTAATACAACCATCTAGTGACCTTAATGCCCAGCTCCTGCCTCCTGGGTATGAATATCATGAATATCAAAGTTACTGCGGTGTTTACCTTGAGTTAGAAAATGGATCCCCTCCCACCCACAGGCACTACCCTGTTTTCCAAGGTACATATCCTTCCTATAAGTAATTTATAGGCAGCATTTGATATTGCAGACAGGGTGGGGCACGGAGCAGCGTCAGGAATGCTGTCAGCATGGCAACATGCATATGGAACTGGGACGACTTAGGATGCTGTTACCTGGTCAACTCGCCTGGGACCGAAATGATCCCTTTCATCTCACATGCAGCTTTATCCTTCTCACCCTGGCTACAACAACTCTGCAGAGTCCAAACAACCTGCAGCTCAAACTGTAAATTAATATCACCAAACAAACCATCTCATTTTCTGTTGGAGCTGAAACAGGAGCCTTAAATCCAGGCAACTTGCTATCTCAAATGCCTTTCTCACTTGTGAGAGTACGTGGCTTCCTGGGAACAGAAGACATCTCAAGGAGTGAGGGACAGAGCTGGAGGCACAGGAGTCCAAGAGAGAGCAAAACTTGATGTTCTGCCCATCCTACCAGGGCTGCAAGTTGCTGTGAAGCTCAGGTACAACCCGAGCAGTTCAACCCCGTGCCATCAGTCCCAACGCCACTCAGCACGTACCCAAGTGCTGCAATGATTCCTAAAGAGTTAGAAAACCCAGGAGGGGGCCAGGGATTTCGGGTGGAAAGGAACAGGCACTGAGATGGGGATGGAATTTCCCTCTGTAAATGATGAGGTTGACAATGGATCTTGAGAAGTCCATATACTTTCCCTGTCCAGAGTCTGCTGAGCACCGCCTTTGTCCTCCACCCAAACCCTTGTCTCCCAAGGTGGGACTGCCAGCTGAAGCAGCAGCAGGAGGTCCTCCTCTGACGTTTTAGCATCCCTGAGTGCCTGTGGTGAGCTCCTGACCTGAACCAATGCAAACTGAAGCTTCAGAACTTCCCTTCTCTTGCAGAAGACAGCCAGGGGAGCTGGTGGCTCCAGCCCCATGAGATGCAAACACAGACACGAGCAGTTTGCAGGTGCCTCTGCTCTGCACACGTGGAGCTGGGGCCGAGGACTTGCCCGCTTTCATCTTTGGGGTGTAAGTGTTGCAGTTCTGGCAGCAGCCTGAGGGCAAATTGTTTTGGAAAGTTTGAGTAAAGCAGGTTCAACGGCTTCAAAGTAGGAAGGGGATGACAAAAATACATAATTGCCTTCTTAAGAAAATAAAAAGCAACTTTTTTTTGGCAGATTGGCAAGTACACACTTCCTACGCACTTTCCCTTCTACCCAAAACATGATTCCATCCTTATTTTTATTTCAGGAACTGTGAATTATGAAAGGGCTCTCCCCTCCCTCTTCCTCTGCCTTTTTCTCTGTCCCTCCAACTCTTTCTCTCCCTCCTCCCCACTCCTAACCTGCATTATGTTTGTTTATAACCTTCACACGCAGACCTTGTTCTAATTTACTTTATACACACGTTGCAGGGCCCGCAGGACAAGCGCTGGTTTCCTGCAGCTGTGGCTTTATGAATAAATCCCTTTACAAAACAAAATCCCCCTGCAGAGCCACAGGTGGGTGATATGTTTTACTAAATGCCGGTGCCCCTTGTCCCAGGGGAGAGGGGCTCGTGTGTGCCTGGAGCCAAAATCAAGCTGCCACATCCCCTTGGCTGTTCCCCAGCCCAGTGAACGTCTCCTCACCTCGCTCACCCTGGAATTCTGGCTGACTCTGGTGTCTCCTTGCTGGCATCACGCTGGGAAGCTCCAGTGCTCTTTGGTGTGTCTCTGGCCATGATCAGCCTTGATCCTTGCAGACCAGCCGCTGCACAGAGCAGCCTAAAATGCTCCAAAGCCACGTGGAGAATCCCTCTCTTCCCTGGGGGCACAGGGAAGGAAAGTGGGGTGGTTTTGTGGGGCTTTGCATCACTATGGAAGAGCTGAGAGTGAGAGGTGTAAAGCCACATGTGGAGCAATGGAGAAGTTAAGACTGATCCTGATCAGCTTCATTCCTTAGTGGCATCTGCTGTGGTTTATGACAATGCACTGGCAAGACTGAGAGCCACCACAAAGGACCTGGATGTGGAGATAAATGTCCCTTGGAGCTTCTGGCTTCAGGGAGGGTGAGAAGAACAGGCTTAGACTGTTTCCAGTGTGCACAGGGTGCTTGACCCCCCAACCCTTCTCCCATTAAGTGCCCCACACATGACTGTGGCACTGAAAACCCCAGCTAGACTGACTCAAAAGTGAGCTTAGAGATGCAGGCAGAGTTTGGGGAATGCTGTGAGCTTCCCACTGTTCTCCTTTGGGATCCTGGACTGGACAAGAGGAATTGCCTTAACACCAAACATAGGGACTAATAATGCACCTGGGCACGACAGGTGAAAGGGAACCCTGGGAGCCCCACATTTCCTCTCCAGGCGTGCCAAGGAGTGCTTGTGTCCTGCACAGCCCCTGCAGCCTTTTGTGGTGTGAAAACTATCGTGTCTTTCCCACTATGACCAAGAGCTGCCCCAAACCCACATCCTTCCAGGACGACAAACTCAAGCAGGAAAAGAGTTGTCTCTTTTACTCTTTCAGGAGAGAGGGAGGCAGGGCACCAGTTTTTATCTCCCTCCCTTACTTCTGTCCCATCACTAATGTGCAGCAGATGCTCTGTCACTTGTCTCCTCCCCTTTGGTCACCCTCAGACACCTTGTGCTGCTGAGATTAAGGACCCTGCTCCAAAAAGCAGCTGACGGCATCTGCTGAGCATGTCAGCCCACGCTGGGTAACACACTGGCTCTTGTCCTGCCTCAGCAGCCACCCGTCGTGAGCCCCGTGGGCAGTGCTGGCTACAGCCAGGGCCATCACAGGCCATGGGAGCCTCAGGGCTCAGGGCAGGGCACCCAGCTGTGCCTAAAGCTGTGCCAGCTGCTGCTGGTCCCAGATGACAGGAGAGTTTATGGCACTGGTAACAGGTGACCTGCAGAGGAGATGCAGCTCTGAAGGCTCCTGTGGAGAAGCAGCATGAGCATGACCAGCCCTGCCAGCCCCAGGGTTTGTCCTGCCCGAGCTGGGCAGTGATTCCCAGCACGCTGGCGAGAGCACGGAGCTTCCAGTGCTCTGCTGAGCTCCTGCCTGCATTCCTCCTCTGGAGCTGCTTCCAGCTCTGCTACCACCAGCCCTGTGCCAAGGCTGGCACAGCACCTGTCACTGCAGCATCTTGTCCCTGGCTCCAGCCCCTCAAGATATTTGTGATCCTGGCAGAAACAAAAGTGACCAAAGACCATCCGCTTTTGCTCCTGTGACTCCCCAGGCAGTCGGAGGGTCCCAACCCTGGCCTTCGATAGAGGAAGTTGTGGTGCTGGCATCCACATGGCATTTTGGAGACAGAGGACCACCTCCCGGGGGTGGTCTCCTGCTTGTGGTCAGAGAGAGCTTTCCCAGCTTTGCTGTCCTGCACCAGAGCCATGTGTGCGTCGAACACGGACAAGGATCCAGGGAGAGGGGATGGGATTGTTCAGTCCCCTCCAAAAGCAGGTCCCTGCCAGTTGCTTTCCCTCTGGTGGCATGAGGCACAAAGTCCCTCCCCAGGCAGGGCTGGGCTGCTGCTCAGGGAATAAATCCCCTTCCCAAAAGCTGAGCCCAGCAGAGCCCTGCAAGCTCTCAGTGCTTCCCAGGCCTCCATCCATCCATCTCCTGGCACTCTCATCCCTGCAGCGCCTCTGGCAGAGCAGTGAGCTCCTGAATATTTTATGTGGTTATTAGTCGACAACATAATCTATGTAAGGGGAGTCAGAAATGCTGACCCAGGCGTTGGCACCATGGCAGGGAACGCTGACTCCGGCAGCGCCCGGCATGGTGCAGGTGCTCCCAGCGCTCCGGGCTGGTGGCTCTCCCTGACATGTGCTGCTTGCCCATGGGCACTCACAGGCAGCCAGACTCCTTGTTTTTCTCATGTATACATCCCTTCCGCCCTTAATTTGTCACATATGGCACGGGAGTGGTACGTCCATGTGTTTTGGTGCAAGGACATATGCTCTGTACATGATTAATCACGTTAGCCACATGTTAGTTAGGCAGGGAAGCACCAGGGAGTACAACCATGGGTGTGAACATGCAGAAACTGTGCACTCAAAGCTCCCCTTCATGGGCCACCTGGCCAAATTCTGCGGGCCCGTAGCCGTCTGCACCCCAGCTGGGAGCAAGCACTCACACGCACAGTGGAGGATCGTGGCTGGCATTTTCCAGAGTATAAAATCCAACACTGAAGACCTTTCTTCAGGTGCAAAATACTGCAGAGCTCAGGAACGCAGAAGGGCAGTGCTGTGCAGGTGCTCGCTGTGCAAACAGCCTGGGAATGTTTTGAGTGTGGACTGGCAGGAGGGCCCAGGGGCTGCACACACGTGTTCATGGCACGTGTTGGTGCTGTGGACGTGGTCAGGACCAGGGAGAAGCAGCATCAATACATGGGAAGGGCTGGCAGGAAGAGCCACCTCTGAGCCACCTCTTTGGTGTGACCACCGTAGAACCACAGAATAGTAGAATGACCTGGGTTGAGGGGACAGTAAAGCTCATCTAGTTCCAACCTCAGTGTTCCAGACAGGGTCACCTTTCTCTAGCCCAGGTTGCTCCAAGGTCCATCCAACCTGGCCTTGAACACTTCCAGGGACAGGGCAACGACAGTTGCTCTGGGAAACCTGTGCCAGGGCCTGCCCACCCTCATAACCAAGAATTCCTTCCCAATATCCCGCTTAACCCTGCCCTTTGGCAGTGGGAAGCCATTCCCCCTTGTTCTGGCACTCCTGTGGATGCACTGGTGCCCATGAATTAGTCGGGTCATGGCTTCTTGCTTTCTGTCCCAGCTGGATCTTTCCAGACTGGTTTCTTCCATGGCCACAAATTTGCCTGCTGCAGTCACAACGCCAAAATGCCCCCAGAAAGGGGTGGCAGAGGAGTGACAGCAGCATCCAGGTGCTCAGCACAACCAGGAGCTGGGCTGAGGTGGGAGAGGTGGGATGGGGAAGAAAGCTGAGGTGGGAGAGGTGAATTGTGGATCCATGCTGCAAGAAAAGTGGGATGGGAAGCTGGACTGAGCCAGGAGAGATGAATTGGGAGTCAGGTTGAGCTGGGAGAAGTGAATTGGGAGCCAGGCTGAGGTGGGAGAGGTGAATTGGGAACCAGGCTGAGGTGGGAGAGGTGGGGATGGGGAGCCAGGCTGAACTGGGAGAGAAAGGACGAATTATCAGTTTCAGGGGCTGCAGCAATCCCTCCTGGTGGGCTGCAAGTGTTTCCAAAAGCAGACAGGGCTTCTGGAGAGGGGCACAGCTCCCTCCTGCCTGTTGGGAAGAAGAAGTACCTGGCAGTGCTGCCAAGCCCGGGATGCTGCAGAACATCCCAGCCTGTTCTGCTGCTGCTGCTGCTGCTGCTGAGCCAGCCGGCACTGCTGAGGACGCCTGTGCCGAGCAGGTTCATCTTTATGTAAATCACATTCCCTTCAGCTGGCTTCCAGGATAATCAGTATTAAAGGGAAACTATTTTCTAGTTCATTAGAGGAAAGCTGCGTCCCCGCGGCTGCCGCTGTCGGCACCTCCTTCTCCTTCAGGAGGAATGATCTCCGCCAGCACCGAACACGGAGACGTTCACACTCCAAATGTCAAGTGGGGGAAGGGGGAGACAAAAGGTCTCTGGCTCCAAGGGCAGTCCTTCGTCCTGCTTGCCTACCATCCTCCAGGAGGGTCGGAGTGAACTGTGACCCTTCCCCTTGGGCTCACCCCTGTGGGCTCTGGGGTCCTTCCCTCCTCTCCCTGCTGTGGCACCCCCAGCCTGAGGAGCCCCTGTTCCTGTGGCATCATTGGCCTCTCTGCTGCGTGGGAGGATCTCCGAGAGCTGAGGTCTCCTCAGGCGCAACCACAGCGATGGTTGTGCCTGTGCCTCTGCCAAGGCTTTTCCTCTCAGCAGGATGCTCTGAAGTTACCCCAGCATTAGAACTGTTCTCCTCCTCACCTCCCAGACAAATATCAGGTCGGTCTTGCATGGATTATGCCTTCCCTGATGCCACATGGGGCACTGACCTCTTCAGTGGTTTCTTTACCCCATTCCTCCTTTGAGTTTTCCTTGCTTACAACACCCCTGTGCTCATCTCATCACTTCTTTCTCACTCTCCCCATTTCTTCTCTGTGGTTTAGTCTCTGTTTCATCTGAGCAAAGAGGCTGCTTTCCCATCCCACCAGCCCAGCCAGCATGGGCTCAGCAGGCAGTGCTGTTTGGAGGTTTTAGAGGATGTCCCCTTGCTGGTAGACCTTGGTGTTGAGATCTTCCCACTGCTCCAGAACAAGGCTCTGAGCTTGCCTGAGGGTTGTCCAGCTCACAGTGCTCTGCATTAATCCAGCTCCCAAGAAACACCATGATGCTCCCAGAAGAAGCGATGCTGGTCTCACAATCCAAGGAATGAAGCTTGTTCCTGGCCAGGTCTCTGGGAAGGTGTTTTCATCCCTGTCCAGGCAGGCTGTCCCCCTGACGCTGGTGTGGCTTGGGCTCCCTGCTGGGCTCCTTGTCTTGGAAATACTTCACTCTGGCTCCCAGGAAATCTCTCCTGTGCAGAAAAAGGATGTGTCATGAGGGGGCCTCATGGCCTTTGGGATTTCAGAGAGCCAACTTGTCTTTCCACTTACTTGTGGCAGCTGGGAGTGACTGAGGCAGTGGACTGCCAGTAAGAGTATATATATTTATAGAGATAATAATATATATGATATATAATTTATATAAACCACAGACATTTTCACCCTGGAGGTGGTGAGACAGGTTCGTTTGGGGCTAGAAATGAATCAGAGAGACCATCCCAGAGCAATTCCCAGCAGAGAACGGTAAAAGACCCTCACTCAAGTAAGCTTTTGGGTCAGCATCTTCTTGGAACCCTCCATGGAAGGAGGCCAAGACCACCCTTGGGATGCATGGAAAATCCTGATGCGGGAGGATATCCTACTGCCATGAAGAGGGACAACACACACAGGAGCTCCTGGTGAGCAGGAGGTTGAGTTGGGACCCTTTCCCTAAAGGTTTTGTTAGGCTGGAGTGTGGGAGATTCCATCAGGAGATCGCAGGCTGGGCTTCCACTGGGTGGTGGGTTTGCACATGCAGGGCAGAGCCACCTCCAGGGTGGTGAGGCTGGAATTCCTAAGGATCACAGCACCAGCACCGCTTGTCTAACCCCGGGCACAGCCCCCAGCACTCTGGAAAGGAGCTGGCTCTGCGGAGTCTGGAAGCAGCCACGGTGTGCTGGCCCTGCAGCTGCACCACAGACCTCTCTGCCTGTCCACCTGCACGCCCAAAGCAGCCCTGGCACAGCTCTGTGCCAGCCATCCTGCAGGGAGCCCTGCTTCCCCCAGCGTGTGCTTCCTCTGCCTGCCAGCCCCTCGTCCTTGATAAAGCCGGAGCTGGGGGACTCAGGCGTGGATCAGCGCCAGGCTCATCACCGGCAGAGAGGGCAGGGACAGCAGGACACCGATGCAGAGTTAATAGTGGCCTTTCTGAGGACGGTTTCATTTCATGGCCGTCAGGAACAGTGGCCCTGGCTGTGGCTGCTGCCTGAGGCAGGGAAGAGCAGAGACGCTGAGGGGGTTTGGTGTCCTGGTGGGGTTCCGGTGAGAAGGGACAAGACGGAGCCTGGGCACGGAGCAGAGGAGCGGGATGGACGTGCTGTGCTTTTGCCCGTGAATAACCACTGCACGCACCAGGCATGGCTTTTCCTTCCTTGCTCTGCAAGAAGGGATCGTGGAGCTGCTGTCCATGGAAGGCGGAGCTCTGTCAGGAGAAGCACAGAACCACAGAATATGATGAGTTGGAAGGGACTCACAAGGATCATGGAATCCTGCACAGAACCATCCCCAGGAGTCACACCATGTGCCTGAGACTATGATTTCAACACTTCTTTAACTCTACCAGACCTGGTGACAAAAGTGAGATGGGAAAGAACCAGAACGAGCATCCTAGCAAAAAAAATAAAACAATTTTGAGGAAGTACAAAAAACCTCACCCTTGGTAGCTCCTTCCTGGCAGCTCCCAGCATGGAGATGCACTGGCTGGTCCCTCACACAGAGCCAGAGCACCAGGGTAAATCTCCAGCCTCACAGAGGGATGCCAAGTCTTGGCCTTTCAGAGCTGTTGTCTGCTCTGGCTCGTAGCCGTGTCCGAGGGATTGCTTCGAGGAGAGGCCAAGACTGACAGATGATCCCCTAATCAGCTGGATAAGCAGGGCCCAAAGTCCCTGCTCCCACCTCCATCAGTTAATTGCTTTTGTTCCCAGCCCAGTGGGGCAGAACCGGTTTTTGTGCTCTGGTGCCCTTTTGAAGCATTTCAGGGGGAGTGTGCAGATGATGGTGAGCTCTGATGAACTGTTTCCCCAACCTCCCAGGCACCAGCTGTGATCTCTCCACATGTGGCAGAAGGCAGCTGGGGCAACACTCCTGTGCCTGGATTTGGACCCTTTGCCGATGCTCCCATGAAGAAAACTCCACTGTCAATCAAGAAGAGACTTTTTTTAAGCTGCTCCCATCCTTTTGGGACCTGAGATCTTGGGCAAGGGTGGGCTGTGTGTGCATGGAAAGACAGGACAAACGTGTCGCAGTCTGAGCCCACCGATGGAGCTGGTGTGACAGTGCTGGAGCTGGCAGTGTGCTGTCACCTGCACACTGGTTGTTTAGGCAGTCTGGGAGGGAACAGAGAGACAAAACCACCCCTGGGGTAGGATTGGACAAAATTGCTTTGGCCCATGGGGGATGCTGAGCCATGCCTGGTGTGTGGACAAGACTTATGGAGTCATGGAATTATTAGGGTTGGAAAAAACCTCCAAGGTCATTGTCACTGAGTTNCTCGTGTCCAGCCGCTGTTACAGCACCCCGAGGGCCTTTCCCACCGGGCACTTCCAGCCCCTCTGCCCCAGCCTGGAGAAATCCACGGGATTGTTGTGGCCCAGGTGTAGGACCCAGCATTTGGGCTTATTAAACCTCATACCATTGTCCTTAATCCATCAATCCAGCCTGTCCAGAACCCTCTGCAGATCCTTCCTATCCTCCAGCACTTGATCCTCACCAAAGAAATACTGAGATCTGCTCCAGGGAAGCACTCACAGCATTTCACTTTCTGTGCTCCCTGTTGTCATCCCTCATCCATCAGCAGCCAGCTGTTAATTTGGTGACATCAACATGGTCCAGGCATGAGAAACGTGCTTTTCAGTGTGCTGCAGCAGCATCCTCTTGTGTGATGGAGGGGCAGAAAGGAACAGAGGGACAGAGGGAGTCTGGTGACAACCTCGCCTGGAGGAGCAATTCTATCTGGGCATAAATTCAGAATTACCTCTGTATGGATAACAGTGAAAGAGGTTTCTCTTCAGACACCCCAGGGAAGAACTGTGGATTTATGGGAGCTGTTTAGGAGCCAACATTTTGGAAGTTCAGTCTATAGGGCCTGAACTCTCTATCCAGAAAAGCAGGACAGCAGTGTGTGAGTGTCCTGTTCTGCACAGCCTGTGGGATTTGGACACAGACGACAGCTTGGGAACAGCTGTAGTGGTGGTGATTATTGACACCAAATGGGTCCAGAAGTAACTTGGAAAATGGGAAGAAAGAGCAGTCTGAAACGCACTGAGCAGTCAGAGCTGAAATTCCCTGAAAATGTGATAAACAGCTGGAGAAGATCGAAAACAGAAGCCAAAAGAAGCGAAAAAGTAGCTTCTGCACTGACAATAGCAGGGCTTGAAGTACTTGATGGTTGAACTCTCTTTAGCTCACTTGGGAAGAGGAGACTAATTTTGAAGTCCTATTGAAGAAATCTGAGGAGTGCTGCACTCGACATAAAAATGCTGCAGATGAGAGGGAGCTTCTTAATGGGAGCACATGAAACAAGGTGAAACCATAAAGGAATTTGCAGCTCATCAAGGTCTGAAGAGCCAATTTTGTAATTATGGGTGCTGAAGCTTCGGTGAGAGACTGCAACCTGATTGTGATCCGGAACTAGAGTTGGAGACAGAGATGACAGGAAGGCCCTGAGTGAACCCTCTACAAAGCAATTATCTAACACTCATCCAAGGTCTGGTCTGAAGGTTAGAGAGGACTGGCACACCTTTGGCATGCTGGGCATGGCAGAGAATCCAAGGTGGCACGAGAGGTAGAAACGTGCAGAGCCAGTGCTGGAGACCAGCAGAAACACCACAGAGCGATGCACAGGGCAGGGCTGTGCCTGGAATACAGAACAGGGACAAGAGCTCTGTACATCCCCCGGCTTGGGAAAGGTTTTGTTGCACCAGGAGGCAGCTCCCGGACCTGTCACGTGGACAGGAGATGTGACACAGGTACAGGAGATCACAGCAATTTGCAGGAGCGAAGGACAGTGGCGCTGAGGGTGTCGGGAACATCCATCTGAGAGCAAGAGGGGAATGAAGGGGTGGTGTTCAGACCAGCGTGGTGCCAAGGTTAAGGTTATCTGTAAGCAACACGCAGTTCTCCAGCCCACCCAAACCAATACATGTACTTTGTCCATGCAGGACTGTCCCCTGGATGAGCCAAACTCATGCCCTGTGCTATGGGAAAGGTTCTGCTCTGCCCTTGAGTGACGGCTGCCCAGCGATCTCCAACACAGCTTAATTTGATAATAACCCTGAGCCAGTTTAAATGCTTCAATCATGCCACCCCTTAATCATCTTCTCTCAGAACAAAATAATCCCACTTTGGTTAATCTCTTCTCCTGTGGAAATCCTGTCACTCCTTTATTGTTTAAATGACTTTACGCTGTGCTCTCTCCAACACAAAAGTATCTGCCTTCGCATAAATCCACAAAAACAGGACATTGCTCTCAGTGTGGTCTAAGTAGCCTCATGGCTCTGGGTTTGTCACCTCAGGGAGAACCTTGTGAAGGGTCAGCACCTCCACTGCAACCATGAAATCACGTGGATCCGGGGCAGTATTATTTTATTCAGTTGTCTACGTGAATTCCTGGAGTGATGGTCCCCCCTGGTCACGCGTGAGGTGTCTCTCCTGCATCCCCAGTGTCTGAGGAATACAGGCAGGATGTGGCATGGGGGGGAGCCAGCTGGGATGTGGATGGTTGCAAATCATTTAGGAAGCTGGTTTTTGTGTTTAGTTTGGTTTGGGGGGTTTTTTGGAGATGCTGGATGTGCAGACGTGTGGTTTGACCAGAGAGAACTGAGGGCAGAAGGTGAGCAGTGTGTGGTGACAGGACAGGACAGCACAGGCGTAAAGAGGGAGAGGACTGCAAGGCTGCTGCAGGCTGCAGTAAAACCACGTGTTGCACAGAGATCTCCCCACGAGGGACCAGCAAATGCTGGTTCTTCCCTCTCTGACCCGTGAAATGCCCTGTACAGCCAGTGCTGTCACTCGAATAGCTGCTGTCAGAGAAGCTGAGGCAGATTTCAAACCAAGGCAACTGCAGAAGATTTTCAAGGTGTCCTGGCTGCACTTAAAATATTTTTCTGCAACTGTGACAGAAAATAATACAATTATAAATTTAAAAAAAAAATCAATATGAGATTTTACCCATTTGCTTTGTCACCAGGAGCAGCATTTGAGGAAGGGAAGAGCAGCGAATGCTTCACTGAAAATTACCGTGAGCTGACATAGGTGTTGTTCCATCAAAATCCGGACAAGGTTTTAGCCTGGAGAAGGGATAGAGGTGAATCCACCCCTAGGAAATCTGTTCCTGTGAAGCCACTACCAACTCTGCAGAACTAAAATCTTTGGCTTTTAGGAAATTTCAAAAGGTGCTAAGGATGGTGTTAGCTGCTTCCCTCCCACACAAGCAATAAACAGAGAGAAGCAGCTCCTGGTTGTTTGTTGCATTTAGTTTCCTAGTTCCTTGTGCCTAAACGAAACAAATGCAACGTGTCCGTATTTAACATGATTTGTGGAGGCACTAAAGGGGGAGAGGCTGATATTTAGATGTGAAATACTGTCTCCAGCAGCATGAGGTGGTGATTGAGCAGCCCTCAGGCCCCGGGGCCCGCGGTGCAGCTCATGTCTCCCATCAGAACCCCCTGCGTGGGGTGGACAATTCTTTTCCGCAGCCTCGGTCTTGTTGTTGTCATTATCAGACAGGTTTTTGTTCCGCCGGTGCAATGAGGCCAAGCTTGAGCTCAAATAATGAATAGGTACCTTTTAGTTGTGTTCATTGATTTGGGAGAGACAGCATTTCATAGTCCTGATTGATCTCCTGAATAACCATGGGCACTGCAAGCTGGGCAGGGAGGCTTTGATTCTGTGTCTGCATTGAGATTTATTTTCATGACGGGCTGGAGTGTGACTGAATAGTGTACCTGGCTCTGGCCATACACACCCTCAAGAGCCGTGAATTGAAACCCATCCATTTGCCTCGTCAAATATGTGACCTCAGTGAGTGGATGCGCAGCTGGGTTCTTCTGGGAGGGCAAGGGATGGGTCTCCCTGGCTACCACCACCTTGAGGGATGTATCCCTACGTTTCTGGCCAGGGAGTTTTCCAGCAAGGATGAATTCTCAGTGAGGAGAGTTCAATTAAAATGCCACACAAATAGTAGCTTGATCCTGTCGATGATGGGGTTGGCAGACAACTGGGTAACTCAGAGCGAAGCGTGGAGGACTCCAGGAGGGAGCAGTGATGTGGGGTGAGTTGGGAGGGAGCAGAGTCTGCCTGTCAGGTTGTGGGGAGGCAGGAGGATGATTTCTCCTCTCTGCAGAGGGCTGGAGGTTCTGGCTGGTGTCCTGCTGGGCCACCACTGCCGGTGGCCCCCTTGGCTGGATGTTCTTCCCCAAGCACTGCACAGTGCCCAGCAAAGGGATGGATGTAAGGACAGAATGTCCTCCATTGGTGTTCCCACCTATTTATTTTTCTGCTTGAAAATAAATATTTGATAGGTTTTCTGGGCTCAAGCCCTCTGGTTGGGGCCCTGATGATTTATTTATACACGCGTTTATTCTGCTGCAGCACTCCCCTGCAGGAGATGGAGGTGTCCTGGTGGTTGAGGCACCAGCACAGGCACGGATGCCTCATCTGGGGGCTTCCATGCCATCCCTGCACCACTAAACTACCTCTGCTCCTACATCTCCAGCTCCTGAGGAGACCAGAAAAGCAGCTGCAAACAGCTGGGCGAGGGATGATGGGAGAACTGCTGAAGAAGATTCTCTTGCTGGAGCCCTTGGTCTGTGAATCCCCACTGTCAAAAGCAAGGAGTGAAAGGAAACCCAGAGAGATAAACTGTTTAGAAAAGGAGTGGGAAGTAGGAGGAAAAGGATGGTAATTTGCCGTGGAGTTAGAACACTCCGGAGACAGGTAGTTCAAGTGTGATGTGCTCACAGAGGGTGACCCACACCTTTCTCTCCTGCTATCCAGATGACCGACAGACCCTGGACTTGAAAAGCTGCCTTGTCAGGCTGCTGGGATGCATTGTTGGGTGTCTGATGGGATGCCTTGAAAGGATGAACCCTCCTTGGGAGCTGATTTAGGTCTCCATGCTGTGCTAGGGAAGTGAACACAGCTGTGGCCTCTGCTCTGAGGCAAAGGAGGCTCATCCGTATGCACAGGCCACTCAAGGACTCCAAGGCAAGATTATAAAGGCAGGTACCAGAGCCCTGACAAATGTTAAGGTTGCCGGGATCAGACGTGGAGCAAAGTTCTCTGATTGCAGCCCAGGCAGAGCCGCACAAAGGGCACTGCCAGCAATGAAGATTAGGAAGGGCAAACAAATTTTCATGAAGTGCAGAATTACCTATTGGAAAGAGCCATTTCGAGAAATGTCAGCTTCCCCCACATGTAAGGATTGTAAATTAGGACTGGACTGCATCTGAAAAACCCCAGTGCCAGCTGACCGGGGAGCATGGGCTGGATGCAAAGTGCTTTGGTTCAGCTGCCTGGCCTGTGCCCTGCAGGCTGGTGGGAACACTAATCCCTCTGGCCTCTGCATCTCTGCACTGAAGGGGAAGAGCAACGTGGGCTTGTTAAAGCCTGGTTTCTCAATAGGGGTTAAGCACTGGACACTTCTTCCACTGGACACTCCACTTCCCAAAGTCCCAGCCACTCTGCTGCCCCACTGCTGGTGAACCAGAGTGGGTTTGTCTTCTCCTGTTGCTCTGTTTGGGACAGAGCTGAGCCTGGCTGTTCTCCCCCACATTTGGGAGAGGGATCCAGGGATCTGGAGTGATGTTACTGCTGCTTTTCTGGTGGCAGCAGGCTTGTGCCATGGTACCACCCTGGCCAGGTGTAAAGGATGGGGGCTGTGCACAGGGGTGGGAGTAGCTCCCAGCTCAGACACTACTGGCATGTCACACTCAGCTCATGGCATTGCAGGACCCATGGGCTCCTGCTTCCCACTGCTGGGAGATGGCAGGGCTCTTCCTGCCCACCCCAGGGGCCCTTTGCACCCACTGGGCAGAGCCCAAGGGCAGCAGTGCAGGGCCAAGATGGTTTGCCTGGGCTGGTTCACCCCCAGCATCCCTTTGACAGGACCGGTTGGTGCTTGCTCTGGAGTAGCAGATCGTGCTGATTCTTCTACCCCTCGCCCCGTTTCCTTCCCTCGTGGCTGATGTGAGAGCGCTCGCTGGGGGCTTGTGTTCATTTATTCCTCTCATTTATGATTCAGGCTCTGTGCAGGAGCAGGGGAAGCTTTACTGATGCTCTGAGCCCAATAAGGAGCTCTCGGTGTTTGATTCAGCGCTGTCAGGTGGGCAGCAGGGCCTCGGAGGGCACTTGCAAAGAGCAGTGCCCTGTGTGCAGGGAGCCTTTGTAGCAGCTCCACTGGGTTTTTGGGTTCAGACCACGTGATTTTCACTCCCTCACATCAGCACAGACAGGAGAGCAGCTCTGCAAAGCCCACGGATGGGGAGAAAATCTAGAATCAGAGAATGGTTTGGTTTGGAAGGGACCTTAAAGACCATTGAGCCCAATCCCCTGCCATGGGCAGGGACACCTTCCACTAGCTCAGGTTGCTCCAAGTCCCGTCCAACCTGGCCTTGGACACTTCCAGGGATGGGGCAGCCACAGCTTCTCTGCCCGACCTGTGCCAGGGCCTGCCCACCCTCCCAGGGAAGAATTTCTTCCTAATCTCTAATCTAAACCTATTTTCTTTGAGTTTAAAGCCATTCCCTCTTGTCCTATCACTCATCAGATTTCCTGTTCTCCTATCAGCTGCTGACTCCCCAAATCTGGCTGAGCTCCTGCTCTGTCCTGGAGGGTGCTGGGTCCAAGGTGGCATTTTAATCTAATATTTTTAGGGAGTGTGGGGCATTCTGGATGCACCAGCAGAGCACAGTGTGCATTGACAGAGAGCATCAGCAGGGGAAAATATCTTTCCTGAGATGGGGAAAGTTGAGTGGTCACACAGGAGCATCTCTGCAGAGGTGGAGGCCACCTGGGCAAGCAGAAGAAGGCTGGAGCAGCCCTCCAGGACAGGCAGGAGTTGCTGGCCATCAGCAACCCAGCCCTGGAGCACAACAAGAAGGAGAGGAAAGGTAGATTGAGGATGGCTCTGATCACGTGCCCTCAAGGGAAATAATTTATCCCGAATTTCCACCTTTTGTTCCATTTGTGAATACACCCTGATTTCTTTGGTGTGGGAATGTGTTTGCCTGATACTTTGGATGAACACATTGCAGCCTCCCCCCGGAGCTCTGCCTGCTCCCTTCCAGCACAGCTCTTTACTATTCATGCCCTCTCATCGGGCGCCTTTCACAGTGATTTCGAGAGGGGAAGGATGACTAATGCATGCCAAGCAGTAGGTAACACATTTGGAGCCTGGTTTCTGACCTACAGTCCTTGATGATTAAGCAGATGAAATACTCAGGATGGCAAAGCTCTCCACACAAACCTCATGTTTCTCTGGCTCCTGCAATTGTCAGTCCAAAAAACTAAGGTGGTCTCGCAAGCAGCAGCTTCAAAAATGGGTCTGCAGGTTGACTTTGGGGCTTGGTTTTGGATTGGGAAGGAGTTTTTAGAGGCAAATAGTCTAATAGAGGGTTAATCATAGAATCGTGGAATGGTTTGGGTTGGAAGGGACCTTAAAGACCATCAAGCCCAATCCCCTGCCATGGGCAGGGACACCTTCCACCAGCCCAGGTTGCTCCATCCTGGCCTTGGACACTTGCAGGGATGGGGCAGCCACAGCTTTGCTGCCCAACCTGTGCCAGGGCCTGCCCACCCTCACAGGGAAAAATTTCTTCCTATTATCCAATCTAAACCTCTTCTCTTTAAGTTCAAAGCCATTCCCCTCGTCCTATCACTACCTGCCCTTTAAAAAACTCCCTCTCCGGTTTTCCTGCAATGGCAGGGCCATAATGGAAAATGCTGTTCTGTGTTAGAGTATGTACGAGGGACACATCTGACTCTGGAATTAATGATAAAAAACTATAATAGGAGTGAAATAGCCGGTGCCTGTGTGCCAGATTGCCTTTGTGTGGGACAGAGGGGCTGCACAAAGTGCCTGCGGAATGGTGTCATTACCCCGTTGCAACTTTTCTCCTCTTATTACTTCAGTTGTGTGATCACACGGGGTTTTCTCGGGCTCATGTCTGAAAGGATATATAGGGAGGCTCTTTCTGCGGCTCTGGGCAGCAGCAAATTCCCATTGTCCTCAGTTGGACACATCCCCCTGAAGAGCCGATTCCGTCCTTCCCGAACGTGCAGCGCTCGCCGTTTGAATACAGAGCAGGCTCCTGACCTTGCCCAATAAAAGTGGTTTCTGATTAATGGCACATCCGCTAACAAATCTGGCATTATTGTCAGGGTTATTTCATGTGTCTTTTGCCCTCGCTGGAGAATAATAGAGATGCTTCAAAGTTCCTGGAGTATGAACTCTCTAAAACTGCGCTTGGGTTTAAGTAAGAAATGAAATAAAGTAAGAAATGAAATAAAGTAAGTAATGGTCATTTTCTTCGGCTGTGCTTCATTACTGAATTTTTTCCCATCGTCTGCAAACGAGGGAACTGTTTTTATTGGGCCATATCCATGAAGAGCTGCACTTCCAGAAAATGAGGGATGTTGATGTTGTTAAGGGGACCGAAGCTGTTCTAAGTGGAGCTGCCTTGTTGAAATGGCCCGTTCACCAGGTGAAGCTCAAGCAGGAGAGCCAGGAGAGTTCCCAGGTTTTGATGGGCTGGGGGTGGGCTGGGAGAGGGTCTTGGGAAGGGAAGACAATGATTTGGAGTGGTGAGGTCTTGCCTTTATCCCCCCCTGCTCTTGGGAATGTCTATAAGCCCAACACCTGAGGTTCTGCCCAGCCTGTTCTGGCTGCTGGAAGGGGCAAAGCATTGCAAGCAAAACAATCTCACAAGATTGTTAAATTGTTTAAACAATTGTATCCTAGTCTGAAACCAGAGACTAAATAACCAATTAATTATATTTCAATTGAGTGCTATAATTGATTATTGCATGGTATGGCGACAGTTTGGCAGTGTTTGGGTAGCAACAACATATGTCCTTAATATTTTTAATTTAAATTATTACGGGAATGCTCTCTTAGATCTGACTGTACTTCAGCAGGTTTCTATATAATGCTTCTTTTTCCTTGGAGAAACAGTTTTCATAATCATCAGCCCCATCATCATCTCTGCAATTGGAATCTCTTTTAGACAGGGAAGATAATTTTCCTGAGGAGTGGGTGCCCTGCAGGAGGAAGCCAGGACAGTACAGATCTCTGCTTTGATGTACATAATGAGAACAAGAACACATCCACAAAACATCTGGGGGACATTTCAATTTAGGCTTAAAAAGAAAAAAAAAAAGGAGAATTATTTTGTTATGTATTATTGTTATCATTATCTGTCTATTATAACAGACAGAACATTCAAAATATCTGGAATCGGAAGCCTCTCTGCTGGAACATCACAGCAGCAAAGCTCTGCTCGTGTTGTGAAGCTCAGTGTAAGCCCATGTAGGAGAGGAAGATTTTGTTTGGAAATGAGACTGATTTCTCTCCTGTATGTTCCCTTACTCCCCCTTATTCCCAAGTTCCAGGGTGTGTGTATCCAGGTATTTCACTGCTGGGACACCAGTGGCATTAGAGATGCTGGCTGTGAGATCCCCTTTCTGCCATCCAGCTTTTTAGGATAGGACACATGCTGGTTTTTGGGTGAGCTTTTGGCACCCTTGATAAAAGTGCTGCTGATCTGTGCGTCCATCCCGTGCCACCTCTGGGAGTCACAGGGCTGATTTATTCCTTGCCTTTCACCAGCCTACCTGGGCATCCTATGGCTCCAGCCCCTGTCCGTGTCTTCACAGAATACACAGAATCACAGAATGGTTTGGGTTGGAAGGGACCTTAAAGACCATCTGGTTCCACCCCCTGCCATGGGCAGGGACACCTTCCACTAGCCCAGGTTGCTCCAAGCCCCGTCCAACCTGGCCTTGGACACTGCCAGGGATGAGATATTTCCCACTCCTGCTTCTTCAGTGGCCTCTGCCTGGACATTGTTTTAATCTGGCTCTTGTCTAAGGCTGGTCTTTTATTCCAGTGAAGACCATGGAGGTGTGCTGAGGTCTTAGTGACCTCATGCAGTGGCCACCACTTCTGACATTCCCATGTTCCTCTTTGGCATTCTCTCTAGTCCCTCCACACCCCAGAATCAATCCCACTCAATCACCACACATGAAAGTCTCCACATTTCATACTAAAACCTTTCCATTTTGGTATGATTTTCTGGTGGGATTCCCATCACTCCCACGGGATTTATCAGCAGCTGACAGGGACTGAGGAGCCTGGGCTCTCAAATAACTGGTCATTCAAGCAATCCAGAATTTCCTCTGGTTTTCCTGCTGCCTTGAAGGAAATGTCTGCTGTGCTAAATCCCTCCTTCCTGCCGACAGGCACAGCTGGGTGGCCACACACACAGGTCAGGATTGTTACAGTAAAGAGAAGTGGCATCTAAAGTCAGCTGTGAGGGCTTGGGGTAGACATGGTGCTAATGGCTTCTGAACGCCAGAGGAGAGGCAGAGTGGTTCTAAATTGAAGGAGATTCCATTTAGGGAATAGGAAGGTTTGGAAGTGGGTCACCGAGATGCACAGACCGAACACACTTTCCTGCATCCCTGGTGGGAATCCATCTAATGATGTGTTCCTGTTAATTCTTTACTTGTGCATCCTCCCAGGCTGGCTCATCCTCAGGCACTCCAGCCCAGCTGGACCTGCCACAGCTGCCTCCCATTCCCACTTCCCCGGGACACCTGGAGCTGGGCTGTACACGTGAGTGGCGTGACAGGACCAAAGGCAGCACCACTAATTACCTTCTCCTCCTCCCTGGGTTGGACCAGCGACAGTGGCCTTGGAAAGGAGACGGAAGAAATGATTTCATGCACTGGTTGTGTGTCCTAGATAGCGGCTTGCTGAGAGGGGAGCTGAGAAGGGACAGCAGCTGGAAAAGTCTGGAAAAGGGCTCGTTTTCCTTTTAATTTTTCGTTGGTGTTCTGGGCTGCAGTGCAAGGCTGCACCAGTCTGTGCTGGGAACATGGGCATGGCTGTAGTTGTGCCCTCTCGTTTAACCCGGGCTGAATCTCAGCCCTGGGATAAACCAGCTCACAACTGCAGGCTTCCCAGCACGGTGGTTGGCAAGCCCACAGTGATGCTGGCTGAGTTTTCCTCTTGTCCTTCCACACATCAGTCATGAACTTACAGGGGCTGGGGAGGAGATGCACTGACGCTGAGAACCAGCTCAGTGCAGCGGGAGAGTTTTAGTCCAGGATTAACTCCATTTTAGGCCCAGTTCTCTTCAACATCTTCATAAAGGACTTGAATGCAGGACTCAAAGGGAGCAAGTTTGTCAGTGACACTAAGTTAGAAGGCTGTATTGACTCCCTCAAAGGCAGAGAGACCCAGACAAATCAGAGGTCTGGGCAATCACCAGCCACGTGAGGTTCACAAGGGGAAGTGCCGGATTCTGCACCTGGAATGGGGCAACCCTGGATGTACAGACAGACTGGGAATGAGAGGATGGAAAGCAGTGCCAGGAAAGGACCCCGGGGGTCCTGGTCAGTGGCCAGTTGGCCACGAGTCAGCAGTGCCCTGGAGCCAGGAGGGACATCCCTGTCCTGGGGGCATCAGGGCAGGGAGGGGATTGTCCCGCTCTGCTCTGCACTGGGGCGGCCTCACCTGCAATGGTGGGGCAGGTTGGGGGGACACAGTATAACAGGGATCTAAAGCTGTCGGAGTGTCCAAAGAAGGGACACGAGGATGGTGAAGGGCTGGAGGGGCCACACAAGAAGTGGCTGAGGGCACTTGGTGTGTCCAGCTGGAGGAGACTGAGGGGAGACCTCATGGGGCTCTGCAGCTCCTCACAAGGGACAGCTCTGATCTCTGCTCTGTGTGACCAGGGACAGGACCTGAAGGAACAGCTGGAGCTGTGTCAGGGCAGGCTGAGGTTGGATCTCAGCTAAAGGTTCTTCCCCCAGAGGGTGGTGGGCACTGCCCAGGCTCCCCAGGGCAGTGGGCACAGCCCCAAGGCTGCCAGAGCTCCAGGAGGGTTTGGATGATGCTCTGGGGCACAGGGGGTGACTCTTGGGGCTGGTCCTGTGCAGGGCCAGAAGTTGGACTGGATGATGCTTGTGGATCCCTCCCAGTTCAGCATATTCTGTCATTGTATGATTGATATTTGCAACCAACTGTGAAACAGTGGGAGAAAATCACCGTTTCCATTAGCTAAGTTCTGAACTGGTTTGTTGGGTGGGATATGAACAAGCCATGTGACTTAGGAATTCAAGGCACAATGCTAGAATTCTCACAACAAAGCACACCACCCACATGAGGAGATTTGGGGGTGTTTCAGCAGAAGCAGTGGTGCAGATGGGGGCTTAGGAAGCCAGATAAGCAGGACACGAGTCCAATTTCTAATTCATGTGGATGCATGTGACAGCTATACATTTTGAGGGGCTATTAGGCTGCATGGAAAAGAGTAGGGAGAGCATTACTGAATATTGTATCAAATTCTGGCATCCACACTTTTATCACGGATTAAAAAAAATTAGAGAGAGCTCAGAGAAGAGCTGGAAGAATGAGAAAAGGTCTGAAAAACCTGCTGTGTGATGATAGGCTTAATGACTTCAATCTATTTAGCTCATCAGAGAGCAAGTTGAGAGGTGACTTGATCATGGTCTCTAAGAACTTGCAGGGAGGAGATTTCTGATAGCAGAGGGTCCTTTAATCCAGCAGACAAAGGCAAGACTCAGTAGCTGCCAGGTGGAGCTGAAGTAAGAAAAATTCAAATTGGAATTAAGACACAAATGTTTCACAGGAAAGGTAATTAACTTCTGGAAGTGCTTACCTAGGGATGTGCTGAATCCATCTTTAAGTGATAATTGAAGACGGTTGCTCTCATCTAAACACAAGTTATAGGCTCACCAGCCTTCATCTGTGTGGGAGTGAAGGGAAATACCTTCCACCACATCCACACTCATTGCCCTGCTTGCTCAGACCTGGTCTGGTGTCTGATCTCATGGTGAGGAGGTGTCTTGAGCTCAGAGCCACACTGTGGGTGTGAGGAATGGGCGGTCCTTCCCTGGGGACATTCTGGAGTGGTTTGTGGGTTTAATTTCAGAGCCAGGTGTCCATCACACAGAGTTTCTCCAGTGCCTTCAGTCTGGAGACTTGAATTTCCAGAATTATGTGAACCTGGGAGCAGTGATACCCCTTACTTTATTTGTAGTGATCTTTCCTTCAGTGCTCCAGCTCAACTTCGCTTTAGATAATGTTGGTTTTGGCATCAGGTCTGTTTGACCCTTCCTCTGACACCATCACTGAACTCATCCTGATATTGTCTTCTGCTGCCAAAATGCATCGTCAGGCTCAAATTGGCTCAGATGTTCATCATTAGAAGGCAATTCATAAGGAAAATTAATCTCGGGGGATCTCTGATGGCATTGGCAACAAAATCCCAAAGAGCCATTGGTCCTGGGAGCTCTCAGGGTTCTGGTTGCACCGATAGAGCTGGGTGGTCCTGATCACCTGGGCACTCACCCCACCTTGTCCGTGGCTCAGGAGTTCTGTTTAAAAGCTGCCCTGAGCCTTCTCTGTGCATCTTCTGGCTCTGCCTCCTGGATGGACCTTGGACCTTTGCTGGACCTCAGTCCTGACTGGCACCACCTCCTGCACCCATAGATGGACCTGGACCAAGTCCATTGCTAAGTGCACCTGGCACTGCTTTTGGCCCCTGGTGCTGGCAGCTGGCTCTACCTGCCACCTTCAGATCCTGTGGGAAGACACCTATTGGTGAGGACACCCCCTGTGCTGGGGCTGCCCTCAGCTCCTGGCTCCCCTTCCCTTAGGGAGCAGCTGGTCCTTGCTGGTCCCTGACAGTAGGAACCCCTTTGTTAAGCAAGATTAAGGCTAAAAGTCTGTTTTCTGAGAGGAGGTTGCATAGTCTTGTAGCTGTTCCTGATCAGCCGTAAACTAATCCCCTGGGAATGTCAGTGGTCAGCACGTGTCATGAGGTGTTCGACAGTGGGTGCAGGGCTTCCCACTAAGCAAAGCCCAGTTTAAAGGCTGATTATCCCTGAGAAACACGCCGGAGGAGGAAAACTCTTCTTCAGTCAGAAATTTCTGGAAGCTGAGAATGCCTGTGCTTATGACACCAGTGTCACTGTGGGACTGTGGTGAACACATCAGAGAAACGAACTGAGCTTTTGGGACACCTAGAAGAGATCATAGAATATGCTGAGTTGAAAGGGACCCATAAGGATCATCCAGTCCAGCTCCTGGCCCTGCACAGGATCGTCCCCAGGAGTCACCCCCTGTGCCCCAGAGCATCATCCAAACCCTCCTGGAGCTCTGGCAGCCTTGGGGCTGTGCCCACTGCCCTGGGGAGCCTGGGCAGTGCCCACCACCCTCTGGGGGAAGGACCTTTTGCTGAGATCCAACGTGACCCTGCCCTGACACAGCTCCAGCCCTTCCCTGGGTGCTGTCCCTGGTCCCCACAGAGCAGAGATCTGTGCTCTGCTCCCTCCTGAGGAAGCTGGACCTGCAATGAGGTCTCCCCTCACTCTCCTCCCCTTCAGGCTGAACAGAATTTCCACATCATCCATCCATGGAACCTTCCACTGACCTGTGTCATCAGCTGGAACACTCTGGTCTTAGGGGTGATCCCTGTGTTGTATTGGGGCCCTCAAAGCTGATGCATCAGCAGCATGATGAGGGTCTTGGAGGGTTCAGAGCTGGTTCCTCCTTCCTCACTGGACAATGAGCTTTTTGGAATGACTAACCCTTTGGTCATTCAGGACACCATGAGGAGCTGCTCAGTCACTGAGAACTTGGCAGCTTCTCAGTGTCTCTCCTGCCACAGTCCCAAGCGAGAGCAGGGCTGTTCTGCTTCCTTCTGTGCCCGCTGCCCTGGGAGCGCAGGACCATGACCCAGCACCCAACAGATGCTCATCCTCATCATTTCAACCAGAGCATGTCAAAGAAGGGAGAAAAGATGTGAAAACAGAAGAACATTTGGTGTCCTGACTTTTGTTCTTCATGTTACTCTGAGCTTGCTGGAGCCCCCAGATCCCGGGGACCACTGTCTGCCAGGAGAGCAGGGAAGAAACCTGGGGGAGCCTCACCTGGAGCCAGAGGTGGAGGAAGATGGACATCACCAGTGAACAACAGCTTTTCAGGCACACATCCCTTCTTGTGCTTTAGTGGAAAAACTCAAATATTTCAAGTGAAATGAGGAAAAGTCTGTTTTGAGACAAATCCATGTTTTGTTGAACAAAATGAATGCTCCCCAGCTGAATTGTTCTCCCACCCACCAGCTCCACAAATTCCTCTGCTAGGAAGGGGGTTGCAGGCAGCTCTTACTCCTGTGAGTTGCTCCCCAAGGCAAAAACAACAGATTTCCTCCAGGGCAAGGGCTGCCCAACTGTTTTAGACAAGAGAATATATTTCTGTAGCCTTGTCTGGAGTGTTGTCTGGAGGGACCTCGCTCCTGCCCAGAATAATCTGCTGAACCTGCAGCAGAGTTTTGGTGCAACAGATGTAAACCTGACTGTGTGCTCAATAACCACTGGGAGTGTGGAGGGCTGTGCTGGGAGATGCAATCAAGAAACCTGTAAAAATCCTGTCTTTGAGAGTGGTTGTTTCTCCTTCCAGGAAAGCACAACAACCTTGGCTGGTTTGTGCTTTTGGAGCAGGATAAATATATTGGTCCAGGAGGTGCATTTAGCCCATAGAACCTTAGGATGGCCTGGGTTGGAACAGACCTTAAATCTCATCCAATTCCACCCCCTGCCATGGACAGGAACACCTTCCACTAGACCAGGTTGCTCCAAGCCCCATCCAATCTGGCCTTGGACACTCCCAGGGCTGGAGCAGCCATCTCTGGGCTTCTCTGGGCACCCTGTGCCAGGGCCTGCCCACCCTCACAGGGAACAATTTCTTCCACTAGTCAATATAAATCTGCCCTCTGGCAGTGGGAAGCCATTCCCCCTTGTCCTGGCACTTCAGGCCCTTGAAAATAGTCTCTCTCCATCTTTCCTGTAGACTCCTTCAGGCACTGGAAGGCCACAATTAGGTCACCCCAAAGCTTCTCTTCTCCAGGCTGAACAATCCCAGCTCTCCCAGCCTTTCCTCCCAGCAGAACTGCTCCAGTCCTCTGACCATCCTGGAGCCTCCTCTGGACTCTCTCCAGCAGCTCCATGTCCTTGCTGTGCTGCCCCCAGGGCTGGAGGCAGCTCTGCAGGTGGGGTCTCACCTGGGGGGGCAGAGGGGCAGAATCCCCCCCTGCCCTGGTGCCCACGCTGTGGGATCAGCCCAGGGCACGGGGGGTTCTGGATGGCAAATGCACCTTGAATCATTAAGTCACACATACATCAGTAAGGATCTCAGTGTTAGGAGCCAGGTAAAAGAGAAAAGAAACCAAAACACCAGCAGATCAGGCTCATTCTGACACTCTAAATGAAAAGCCAAATGAAGTCTAGAAATTCATTCATCCGCATCACTCATGTTAAGCCTTAAAATGTTCATACCAGTCAATGGAAATCATTAAAACAGTGACAGCTGGGTTCTCCAGAGGAGAAGGAGTCAGAGTGGTACATCCAGGATATGCTTTAGCAAGAAAAATTTGATGAACCAGCCTCTAAGTTAGTGATTCCTATGACTTCATCTGTACATTAAAAATGCAAGTGAATGCCTTTTGGTGTTAGCTCTGCTCCAAGGATATTAGATGGAGTCAATTCACAGCTCTTCAGTGGATAATACTTTTTGTTTTTAGCAAAGGGTGTTGAAACAATGGAAAATTAAAGCAATTTTTCTGACAGCAATGCATAAACGTTGACCATGAAATGGGAAAGCAAAAAACAAAACAAAAAGCAAGTACATCTCTAGCAGAGTGCTCTGGATTAGGCAGCAGTGATTTCATTACGGCTTTCATTTGAATAAAGGCAGGAGATGATGTGCCCTTTCTGTAATGGAAATGCTCTTGAGGTCCAAACTATCCATGGTCATTATGATCTGAAGAGGATTGCTTAGGAGAGAGATATATGGAGTCAGATTCATGCCTGGGGCACAGCTCTGCTCCTTGCTCCTCAGCTGGACAGATTTCACCTCAGTGTGTGGGGCTGGATACAGACGGTTCCTGTTTTCCTGTAAATATCCATGTCTGTGGGCGTGCTGTTCTTCTCTGGACCATCTTAGACCTTTTCCTGCTACTCCAACAGTTCAATGGTGTGGTCTGTGCAAGGAGCCCCTTCAGTCTTGCTTGCCAGACTTTTTAGAGGTGTTTCTAAGCACTTAAAAAGCTCAAGAGAAACTAAAACTCTTACTAAAGGAAAGGCTGCATTAGGGATAAGAGGCAGCAGCTTTGCTGTGGTCACCGCCCTTGTCCCAGCTCCCTGCACACCCCATGCAGGAGCACCTGAGCATTGTTGGTGAAACCCATGTTTGCCTCCAGTAGGTCTCTGACAGCTGGAATACAAACACTGGAATGAACTCAGTGCAAGTCTCTGCAGGCATGGGAGGGGCTGCCCAGGGAAGTTTGGAGTCCCATCCCTGGAGGTGTCCAAGGAAGGACTGGCCATGGCACTCAGTGCTCTGGGCTGGGGGACAAGGTGGGCACAGGGCACAGGGTGAACTTGATCTTGGAGGGCTTTTCCAACCTCAACAACTCTGTGATTCTGTAAGTCTGAATTCTTCCTTCCCCTTTATCAGGGGGTCAAGGGTTTCCCACCTCTCCCTTCATGCTTTCTCCAGTTGTCTGACTGCACAGGAGCTGGAGCAAAGGAGGACTGGGCTCCTTTGGTCCACGGCATGATGAGGTCTCCAGTTCTGTCCTGGTGTGTGGTGCCACTGTCCCAGCAGGACACCCTACACCAGCACCCTCCCACCCTTCTCTGCCTGCCTGGGATGCACTTTTTCCCCAAAAGATCAGCACCCCAAATGTGTGCAAACCTCTGCCAGGGGACAAGAGTCTCCCAAATTTTCTCACAGCTAGTAGGTCTCTATAACTTTTTCCATTCCTTTTGTGCAGGAACCAGTGATTGGACTCGATCTTAGAGGTCTTTTCCAATTTAAATTATTAGAAGATCTGCACCCTTTTGCAGCTGCTCAACGCAGCACTGGGCATGCCTCGCTCAAGGAGATGTCCTCACCCTGGTGACCAGTCGTGTCCAGAGGGTCTCCTGGAGCACCATCAGTGAGATCCTGACTTCCACCCACCCTGACCTAAGCAGGGGCTGGATGGAAAAGAAGGAGGCAACAGGAAAGGTTAAGATGGTCTGGGGGAAAAAGAGACGCAGTGACCAAGCTCCAGCCAAGGTGAAACGTGCCGTCTGTCACGGTGCCACTAGATGTCCTTATGAGAAAGGGCTTGGTGCTGCCCACGGGCAGGGAACCAGAGCGGCACAGCCGCGACCGGAGCTGGGGGCACCTCCGCCTCTGTGCCCTCCACCCACCAGTCTGGCTCTTCCACAGCCGAATCAGCCCCGGGCAGCGATTCCTGGCGGCAGGGCCGGGCTCCAAGGAGCAATGGGGAGGGCAGGGAGGGGCACCTCTCCAGCACGGGGGTGCTCCCAGCCCGTGCTGAGTCAGCCAGAGCCCCCTCCTTAAAACCTCCAAGCCCCGAGAAAAGGCTGTGCTGTGCAGCTCTGAGTGGGAGGACGAGCCGCGGCTCGGATCCCCTTGGCAGAGCCCCTCGAGGCCAGCCCGGCGTGGCCGCGGTGTGGCAGTGGGCGGGCAGCGCTGAGCTCCAGAGCATCGCATCTGCAGCTCATCCCCACATCCCCCTTCGGCCCCGGCTGCGACGGGCTCGTGGTGCTGCCCGGGCACCCCGAGCGGTGCTGGCGCTGTCCCCGGGCTCTGCTGATGCCGCGGCAGGACCACGCTGTGCTCCCCTTCTCCCTGCATCCTCCACGCTGGCGGAGTGTCGGGAGAAGGGCTGGGAAGCAGAAGGTGAAACTCTGCAGCGAGGAGATTAGAGCTCTTGTGTTTTGCCTTCTTCTTTCTTTTTTTCTTTTTTTCTTTTTTTTTTTTTTTTTTTCTNTTTTTTTTTTTTTTTGCCTTCAAAGGAATGACTCCGTATTTTTGGAAATAATAGCTGCTCCGAAAATCCTGGTACAAACTCTTCCAGACTCCAGCCTTGCTTATCATGAGCTGTGCTGGGGCCCTGTTGAGAACGCAGAATTTTAACTCTTGGGTGCCTGCCTGCCTTTCCCAGATTTAGTAGCTGACCCCCTTGTCCCAGCATAGTCGAGTGGTTCAAATCTCAAGCTGGAACACCTCGGGAAATTGGACTCAGCCTGATGTAAAGACCTGGAGACTAAAGCTGGTGGTGCTGGATGCTCAGAGCTGTGTCCCAGCCATGCCCAAGGTGGGACTGACACACAGGCTGGAGCCTGCAACCAGCAGGAGCATCTTCCAGAGAGAAAGTTGCCTGAAATAGGAAGAGTGGAAATAAATAATTGCTGTGGCTTGATTTACGGGTTAACCTCCTCATCCATGTACAGATCTCAGCAGGCTTTTGATGTCTCCTGAGAGTCAGGAGTCATGGGGGGAGGGTGCTCGATTCAAAGTGGTGGAGCGGTAATTGGTGTAAAGGAGGAGAGTCAGCAGCTCACTAATTACATTTGCAGATAACTCCTAAATGGGAGAAGACGCAAACTCCAGTGTGAAGGGAAACACAAAGGAGCTGTGACAATGCAAACCAGCCCTGATGAATTCGGTTCCTGTGTTGTGGGGAAAATAACCCCGGAGCCAAATTCAATGGCAGTGAAACACCTGGAGAGCAGTAGCCCGGGGCAGAAAGCACTCAGCCCACCAGGCAGGAGCTTGTAGCTGCTGCTATTGTGTGTTGCAGACCCAGAGGAATTGCATGGCAGGAAGAGGCCTCCGTGTCTGCCTGAATCCCAAGAAGGATGTGGTTGAGATAATGTGTGCGGGGCTGGGCCCTTGGGAATTGTGTTGGACAGAAACGAGTCCAGCAGAGAGGTGAGGACATGACTGAGAATCCCAGAATCATTAAGGATGGAAAAGGTCTCCAAGGTCATTGAGTCCAACCACTAACCCAGCAGTGCCAAGTCCACCACTCTCATGTCACTAAACATCTACATGTTTTATGGACACTTCACCACCTCCCTGAGCAGCCCCTTCCAATGCTTCACCACTGTTTCAGTGGAGAAATTTTTCCTAATATCCAACCTGTATGTCCCGTGGTGCAACTTCAGGTGACTTCCCCCTGTCCCTATGACTTGCACAGGGACATCCCAGTGCTGGGCATGGTGGAGGAGTGGAAACAGAGGGACAAAAAGGAAGAGCTGGAGGGAATGAGTAGGACAGCAGGGGTGACAGACCAGGAGTCTGGAGGGAGGGAGAGAAGAGGAAATGCCTGACAGCAGATCCTGTGCTTTGCTATTTTTAGGCAACCCTTGCAGCTGCAGTGAATTGTGCCGTGGTCACCTGGAGAAGTGGAATGAGTTTTGGGAACAGCCCTTGGAGCCTGCTCCTGCCATGACTCTGTGAAAGACGGAGTGTGGAAACCCAGCATGGAGCAGGGATCCTGGCATGGAGTAAGGGTCCCTGGCATGGGGCAGAGGTCCCTGGCGTGGAACAGGGGTCCCTGGCACGGAGCAGAGGTCCCTGGCATTCAGATCCAGTGCTTCACATCCTCAGACCTCCCCACTCCTTGTGGCAGTGGGACCTTGCTGAAGGACAACAGGATAACAGGCAGAACTCACAGCAGAGGAAGAGGACAACTGTCTGATGGCAGAGGGGCCAGCCTGATTTGTTAACCCATGCCCTGCCAAAGCCATAACCTCCAGCCCATCTCCCTGGCATAGGCTGTGCTAACTTGGGGAGAGGCCACGACCTTCAGTGCTGCCCAGGATGTGAAATCAGTGGCTGCTGTCCCACTCCTGAGCTCTTTTCTGGGCTCGTGTGTTTGTCATGGTTAGACCCACCTGTGAAAAGCCAGTATTGCCTTCTGCTTCCCCATGGGCTTGTGCTGTGAGTGCAGCACTCTTTGGAACTGCCTCTGGGCTGGCCCAACTAACTTGTCCCCGTGGGACTGTGTCTCCACTGCTGTTGTGATACGCCTGAATACCCAGAAGGTGCTGAGGGATCAGAGAGAAATGAGTAGGGGCAGGCACTGATCTCTGCTCTGTGGGACCAGGGACAGCACCCAGGGAATGGCTGGAGCTGTGTCAGGGCAGGCTGAGGTTGGATCTCAGCAAAAGGTTCTTCCCCCAGAGGGTGGTGGGCACTGACCAGGCTCCCCAGGGCAGTGGACACAGCCCCAAGGCTGCCAGAGCTGCAGGAGGGTTTGGATGATGCTCTGGGGCACAGGGGGTGACTCTTGGGGACGATCCTGTGCAGGGCCAGGAGTTGGACTGGATGATGCTTGTGGGCCCCTTCCAGCTCAGCATATTCTGGGATTCTGTGATCACATTCCTTGGTGAAGGAGCTGGTGATGCCAGGGGTGCTCAGCAGCTCTGACCTTGCTGGCATGTGGCATAAGCCATCTCCATTACCCCTGTGGTCCCATCATAGCAGGAATGGACAGATCCTCACTCCAGGTGTGACAGGGCACTGTTCAGAACCAGGGCACTGGATCCTGTGCAGTGCCAGAGGAGTGGATTTCCTGCTCACACAGGGTATGTGGCTGAGGAAGAGAGGTGTGCTCCTGTCAGTTCATTAGAACAGAGCACAAGCCCATGTTTCAGGAGCCTCAGTTCCCTCTTCTCCTCCTATAATTGTGAGATCCGTTTGCCAGAAGTCCTCCTGGGAACAGAGCTGCAGGGATAGCAAGGGCTTAACATGCAGTAATGTGCTTGCTGAAACCGCTGCCCTCCCGAGGCTGCACCGTGTACTTTATCCTGCCATTACTGGATCCTTGGGCAGCTGGAGTTAACAGCAATCGTAGTTCAAGTCTTGCCGCAGAAATAAATGGGATCCCCAGGGACTTCCCATGACAGAAACCTACAAGCCATAAGCTGCCCCAAGCAGAGTAGGATGACAGGTGGAAAAGTCTCCCATTCCTACACAGGAAAGAACTTTCTCAGCCTGTCCCGGTCACTGTAGGATGCAGGAGCTGCAGTGCAGGCTCTGAATGCAGCACTAGATGTTGGATCAGCCCTGGAAGCCCGGAGAGAGAGGAGTGGACAGATGTGTTTAGTGAGAGCTTACAAGATTGCCAGTCCATGTAAGCAAAGTATTTAGAAAGGGATTAACAGCAATAAGGACACGTCAAGAAATAAGCGGCAGGCACAGAGCAGACAGATGGGTGGCCCCCCAGAGACTCAGCCCTGCACGTGTCTGATTTGTGTCCAGCACTGCTGGCAGAGCCCAAGCTCCCCCAGGGCTCTGTGTTCAGGGGGTTTTCCGTGTGGACAGTGCTGTTGGATCCAAGCATGTGTGCAGGGGGCACAGGTGATGAGAGTGGGTCCCCCTCTACCCCAGGACCCTGCTGGCTATGCAGGATTTGGAACCAGCTGCAGTCATCTCTAGACACCTGGGGAGCTCCAGTTGTACACGGAGGTCCCTGGGACCTGCCAGCCAAGTCCCGGTGGTGTTTCCCTCTCCAGTTATTTGCCCCTGTGCTGGGTGTCCCTGCTGAGCAGCTGAAGAGCTGTGTATTCGAGGGCAGGACCCCATGTGTGACAGACTCGTGCCTCAGTCCGCACCCCTTCTTTCACTACGCAGTTCCTCACGTCAGTGAAAGCAACAAGGGCCATTTCATCTCCTTTTCCCATCTTTTTAACCTGGAATTCAGTGGCATACTCTGCACCTGCTGTGCGGTGTTGAAGGAGGTCTCAGTTTTCCTCAGAGCTTATGTCAGGAGCTCCAGCACCCACAGGAAGCTTTCTGAGGATTTTGTTGTTTGCAGCCACAGTAGCCTGAAACAAGTGTTAGAGTTATAAGCTCACGGTGTGTTGGTGAACCCCCTTCCAATCTCCAAACTATTTCAGCTCGGGGGAGCAGCTCATGTCCCGCAGCTCCAATAATTCAGGCTCTGCAACTCAAAGCACAGAGCAATTCACAGGGTAACCCACTTGTAGAGCCAAGGATGAAGTGTTACATCCTGAATATGAGCAGCAAAATTACCAGTGCCACCTCTGCCACTGCCACTGAATCCCTCCGAAATGAATTCTTGAGAAGAAATATTCGCAGAGATTTGCTGAACACCGTGGATTTGCCTTGTGCCGTGTGCAGGGGCGGCACGGGCTGACCTTGCTCCAAGGTCAAATAACGTCAGCGTAGGTTCAGCAGCAAGTGCTTCCCAGCGCGTTTGCCCTCTCTGCTTACAAAACGGGGGCCAAGTCCGTTCCCGGGAAAACAGAGGGAAGTTACGGCAGGTTCACTTTGCTTCCTGCAGGGCAAAAGCTAATCAGTCCCTTCGTGCCTGCAGAAGGCTTGGGTGTTAATGCCTGCCAGCAGCAAGATGCTGCTCCCTGAAAAGAAGCTGGGATCGGGGCCAGAGCAGCTGTGGAAGGCTGGAAGAGCTGTTTGGTCAGCCCGGAGCAGGGTGGGAGAAGACAACCACCCTTCACACCCACAGCACAAGAACAAGGGGATCTTAGAGGCATAGCATGGTTTGGGTTGGAAGGGATCTTAAAGTCCATCTACTTCAATCACCCTTCCATGAGCGGGGACACCTTCCACTATCCCAGAGTGCTCCAAACCCTGTCCAACCTGGCCTTGGACACTTCCAGGGATGGGGTGTCAATCGTCCATGGGGTCACCTGCCCAGAAAAAGCTGTTTCCATCCATTCATCCTAGAGAGTGGTTGTTCTCCACCCCACAGAGGGGAGCAGGAGGGAATCTGCCTTTTGCATCCCACCCTCCCTGAATGCTCTGGCTTTTGGGGTGGCTCCAAGCAGCCGGTTGGGAGGCAGCTCCAGAGTCCCTTCAAAGGGGTGTGAATGTCCTGCATGGGCCTTTAGGGTGGCCCAGCTTTTGGGTGAGAGGACATCCCTAAACCCCTTGGGCAGATTTGATCCCTACCTGAAAGAGGAGGCAATCCAGGGCCATCCTGGGATAATAATGTCTGTCTTGAGACAGTCAATGGAAAAGTGATGTTTCCTTCTTCTGGAGGGCTTTTGTTCTCTTGAGAAGAGAACGTGAGGTAGGAGACACCCCACAGGATCCAAACACTTCATCCCTACTGCTTCCTGGCTGCTCCTCTGGCTGCTGCCAGTGTCCCTTCATGCTTTATTTCCCAGTTCCACTTTCTCCCTGTGTTTTAGGGAAGTTGCTCAGGCCTGACCAACCTTGGGCTCCTCTACCTTTGTGTGCTGGGATCTCCCAGGAGGACCTGGCAGAAGGAAACCTGCATCTCAAGGGGGTGGTGGTCCCGTCTGCAGTGGGGGCAGGGGGGATGCCCAGGGAGACCCCCAAAAGCTGCATCTTCCCAGGGGACTGAAGGAGGAGAAGCTCCCCTGAGGTTTGGGGCAGGAACTCAATGCCTGTGTTGGGGGTGAGCAGAGCAGACCAGGAGGACCAGGAGGACCAGGAGTACGAGGGGAGAGCTGAACAGAAAAGCCCTTTTGTTTCGTTTCCCTGCTGCCAGACTGCAACGCTGGGGGCTCTCTGCTTCCAAAGTGAAGCCTTTCCCTTGTTATTCAAATAAAACACGGTTTTCAGTTTAGAAATCCCTCAGAAGGGGCAAGGTGGGGCTGTTTGGAAGTTGTCTGGGGAGACCCACTGCAAAGCAGCCCTTGGAGCTGTCGCGGTCTCACGGAGCCTGTGCCGGGAGCTGAGGCAGGAGCTCAACGAACCCCTCAGATCTTGCTGATTCTGGGGAAAGGAGCACACAGTAACAATTTGGTCGGGCTCCCCACTGCTGGGAGCGCGCTTAGATGTTATGATTTCTTAATATACTCCCTACGCATGAACACACCAGGTGCTGGAGTTTCAGAAATTTGCATCTTCGCAAGAGCTGCTTGATTCCCCAACAGGATCAAAGCTGAGCTTTCCTGGAGAGGCAGCCTGTCTATTCAAAGCGTTTTCGTGTGACAACTTAAAATGGGCTCTGTGACAGCGCTGTAGATCCGCAGTGGCCACCACCCAGAAATTTGTGCTGCTGTTTGTACTGCTTTGGAGCATTCTTCACAGTTCTGTGCTCCAGGGCTTTCCCCTCTGCTGGCTGCCTCCCTGTCTCCAGTGCCAGGTGACCTGGAGAGGGGCAGGAACACACCAGAACTTAAAGGGAAACCTTTCAGCTGCCTCTTTATTCGCAGAACTTTTCACCCCATGCAGGCTCTCAAAATCTATTAGAAAAGACACTTTTCTCAGGTGAATAAAAATATCTCAACGCTTTAATGAGAACATTAAACTCGGTTTCATCTGCTTTGACTGGTGCCATGAGGTCTCGGAGTAGAACAAACATCTTTTGTCCAATTACTGAAATAAAAAAGCCCCAAACCAAACCAGCTCTTTCCCTGACATATTCTGTATTACCTTGTTCTTGGAATTCCCTTTATTTTTCGTCAGGTCAAGCAGGGACATTTTATTGTTGATGGAGCAGTTCCCATCTCTCAGGCTGCACAGCTGGGACAATCCTGTGGAGCCGGGATAATCCTTTATGCCATCATACGCCCCATCCTTCTCGTGGATACCTAAGAGAAAGCACAGAAACAGAGGATTCCCACCTTTCAGTCATAAAACATTACTATTTCCATGTTAGTTCTGGCATTCGGGGGCAAGATCTGGTCTATCCACCACAGTTTCCAGCTGCTTCCTCCACACCTTCTGCCTCCGTGAGTTCTTTCAGCACTGCCTTTAGGACGCTCAGCAAGTTGTCAAGGTCAGGGAGCACGAAGCAGCACCAAACTCACTGCTCTGTGGACTGAGGGTTCACCCAGATTAGCACAGCTGGATAAAAAGGGTGGATTTCTGCCCTGGTTTTCATTTCAGATGGCTCTTGCTCAGCTCTGGCTGGGCCTGCTCTGACCAGACCCTTCAAGTGGTCGCACTGGGATGTTCTCCCTTCCCACGTACCTGTATTTGCTTCTGCCTCTGCTACGACCCTTCTCAAAGCGTCATGGAGTTAAGTATGGAAAATACCTTCAAGATCAAGTACAATAGCACCATGTTCCCCACTAAACCATGTCCTCAAGTGCTACATCCACACCTTTTTTGAACACTTCCAGGGGTGGTGTCTCTACCACTTCCCTGGGCACGTTCTCCATAGGAATCACCCTCTGGGGGGATGGTCTTCTCCCACTGCCTTCCAGTTCTCCCTGCAACTCTCTCCACCTGCAGTGCATCCTGCTGAGTCTGTGTGCCGGGGTATCCCAGGAGCAGGAATCGGGGGGTAACCTGCCAATTAACATCTCTTAATTGCAGATCACATAGCAAACATTTCTCCTCGGGCTAGCTGGGAGTTATGGCTGTGATCAGAAGATCAGGGCAACCCAAATGCAAACAGGAGCAGCAGTGTCTCAACATGCCTCGTGTTGCCAAGCTGGGGGACTTGATATTTAGGTAAATCTTCGTTTTCCCAGATGAGCTTGCTTTGAGCAGAGTGGTGAAGGGACTGGAAAATCAGGGAATAATTCATAACCTGGTTATATTTACTCCGAAAGCCTCTGATTCTCAAGTTTCCTTAAGGTGGTGTTTCTAGGTGGAGGGTTAGGTGGTCTGTGCTGGTTTTCCCTCAGATGAAGTGGCTCACTGGGAACATGGGAACCTCAATATGCCTGGAAGAGTCACCTTCCAGAGATCCTCTACCAGATGTGAGGACGCTAAAGAGTCACCATCTGGGTGAGTGGAAGCCTTAGAGACAGAGGCACTTCTTGGAGTCCAAAAATGGCAGCGCTCAGGGCTTTGCTGAGCTGGCTTCCTGACTGCGCCTCAGCTGCTGCTTCCAGAGGACCTTGGAGAGCTGCTCGGCTCCGGCAGGAATGTCTGCAGAGCTGTCGCTGACTCCCACTTGGCCAATCTCCCCAGGGCCCTCATCCCACACAGGGTCAGCTGCGATGTTCCAGCCCATCTCTCAAAGCCAGGGGAGCTGTGCAGGGGCTGGTTATTCATGGGTGGGATGTTAGAAACCAGTTCCTTACTGGGGAGGGGGCCGAGCACTCGGACCAGAACCGGTCGGGCTCCTGTTGTGACGCTCCCTGCTGGGAGGTGGGTCCGCAGGGGTCTGCTTCACCCCTGGGTTGTGTCCAGCGGAGTTCCTGATGGATCGATGGCACCGAGTGGCTTTCCAAGCCCAGAGCTCCATCGCTCAGAAGGCGTCAGACGTGTTCTGGCGTGACGCTCTGCTCCCTGGCACTGCCCGGAGCTGCCTGCTGCCCGCGGGTCCGCCGGCACCGCCCGCAAATCATCCGCACATCAGCACATTTAGGGGAAATTAATTTCCCTGCAGGAGCCAGGAGGGAAGTCTCTTCCAAAGCAGAGTCCAGCTCAGCGTGGCTGTTATGAAACACGGTGACAACCACGTCCCCCGTGCCCTGCAGAGGGGGAGCTGCCTCTCGCCTGGATCCAGCGGGCAGGAAAGTCACAACAAGCAGTGGAAAGAGAGAGCCTGAGATGGCTTTTAAAGTTATCTCCAGAGGACTGGAAGCCCTGAGGATGTCTGAGCTTTCCCTCTGCAGTCGGTGCAGGGACACAGAAGTGCTGCAGAGGAGCAGCAACGGGGAGAATGGGGTCACAGGTGCGTGGATGAGGAGGGAAATATTTTTAATAAATCTGATATAATCTAATTAGAGGCATCTGACTGAAGAACAAATGCCTTGCTGTTGAAATTTAACTCCAAAGTCCTGTTTCGTGCTGGCCTAAAATAATATTCAGGATTTAGGACTGAGGAAACAGTAACAGAAAGGGAAGGAAGGGACCTGAACGAGGTGATGAAATGGAATAAAATGTAATGTGACTTTACCAGCAGAAGATCCAGTGAGATAAACCTGCTGTCTTCCTTTTGGGGGAAGATAACTGATTTATTTATTTATTTCTCTTTTAAAATGGAAGGGAAATGCAATAGATTTCATCTCCCCGCGTTTCAGCACTCGACACTGTACGAAAGCCTCCTTGTGCCTCTGCAGAAGATGAGCTCAGTGAGGTGAGGAGGACCCCAGGAAGGTGTGCTGGGCAGATACCATTCCCAGCTCCCCTGCTCTCCAGTTTGAGCCTGAGTGCAGATTCAGGGCAGCACAAAGAAACCCAAAATTAAAGGAACATGTCTATTCCTGCTGCTGGCAGCTCCGGGAAGGAGATCCACAGGCAGCACAGAGGTGCCACCCCTCGTCCCCATCCCTTGTCCCCACATGGGGCAGAGCCCCAGCTGATGGAATGAGGCAGGTGGATGAGGAAAGACCCTTCCCATCAGGTGTGTTTCTGCTGTCTGCCAGCTCAGGCTGGGAGTGGGAGCATCTCTCTGGAGCCAGAGGCCCTGCAGGTGTTTCTCCCGCTCCTCCTGCATCCCCAGGAGTGGGTGCTGACAGGGTAAAGGGATGCACAACAGCAAAACCAGCTCTTGCCCCATCATTTTCCTTCCAGGAAGCCTGTGCAGCCCAGCCAAAAAATGCCATTAAAACCACTTTCAAGGGGCACAGAAACCTCCTGGAGAGCAGAGCAACACCTGCTGCCACCTCCCTGCAGTGAGACAGGGACTGTCACCCACGAACCGTCCCTGTCCCCCCCAGTGCCATCCCTGGGCTGCCTCAGCCCCTGGCACTCTTTGCTCAGACTTGCATCTGAATGCACATTTCTCCAGCTCACTGAGTCAGCTGGGGCCGGACCAGAGCTGGGAAGTGTTTTATGTGTGCAGAAATGGAAAGGAAATGAATGCTGCTTCTCCTCTCGACTCTGAGATGGGGGAATGATTTGCCGGGGATTTGTAATAGTTTTTTTTTTTTTTTAAATCTGCCTGAATAGGCTTTCTGTGGAGAGAAAAGAGAAAGGCTCTGAAAGCAGAAAATATGGTTATGTCCTAATAGGATAATTTATTAGTAGGGACAGCAAAATTAAAAAAAGAGAGAAAAAAACTGAGATTCCCTGGCAGCTCGGCACTGCTGCTGCCACCGTGGGTCCACAAAGCCATTGGGGCAGGAATTTATGCCACACCAACATCTCTTGTGTCCCTGCAGAGCAATTCGTGGGGCAGGTTGAAGTAAGCTGGGCACTGATCCCTCTGCAGATATCCTCCCACTGAGAGCCTGTCTGATACATACTCTGTAAACATTTATGCAAGCCCACCTGCTCCAACCCTCCCTGGCTAAGCCCTGGGCCTTTGCCAGGACACTGACGGCACCCTGGGCCTTGGGAGCCAAATGTGCTTCTCGTTGTCACACTCCCTGCCCTGCAATACAGTGGATTTTCTCAGTCGGAGTGAGCTTTAGACCCAGCTGAGTTCAGGGTCAGAATGAACTGGCTGTCACCTCCTTAACTGAAAACCTCTCTGGTTTTGGTGACGACCGAGGACTTTGTGTGCCTCTGTTATTTCTTCTTCCCCAGGGCTCGGAGCCATGAGGGATTGCAGGCACAACCCGGCTCCTGGAGCCAGCGCTACCCCAAGGGCTGTCCTGCTAATCCCAGGATCACTGAGGTTGGAAGAGACCTCCAATCTGTGCCCGATGCCCACCTTGTCCCCCAGCCCTGAGCACTGAGTGCCATGGCCAGTCATTCCTTGGACACCTCCAGGAATGGGGACTCCACCACCTCCCTGGGCAGCCCCTTCCAATGTGCTGGGACCCATTGCCAGGGGGATTAGCTCCAGAAATGACCTCTGCCTGGAGCAGGGATCAGAGGGGTCACGGGGGAAGCTGTTGCAGCAGGTGTGGAGCAGGAAGGAGGGCAGGCACCACGCTGGGGAGAGATCCCGGTCTGCTGCCTCCTAATGGCTGGCAGGACCCTGCAAAGCTTGGTGTGGTCAGTGTCCTCAAAGTGGTCATTTCTGACGGCTGCCACCTCTGTCGCATCCTGATTTTCTCTTTGCTGAGTTGGGAACAGGATGCAGGAGCTCTTGCACAAGCATCGCTGAGCTGCAGCCACAGGAAGGTGTCCTGCTGTCCTTGTCCCCCACCAGCTGCCTCTGGCTGGGTGCTAAGGGCCGTCACAGTGACCTGGAGCAAGGACAAACCTTGCTTTGCCTGTTGTCCAGCCAGTGCTGTCCATCAGGCTCTCCTGAGCACGCCAAGAGGCACAAGGGAACGGGGAGCGGAGCTGGAAGGGGCACGAGACTTCTCCTTTGTGGAGCAGCGAGCTGTGTCTGGCTCAGCCACCTCCAGGGGGGAACTTCCAGCTTTTGTGTCACGAGGCTGGTAGGATGAACAAGCCACAAACGCAATTAATTCCTAATGACCGGCCTTGACTGCCCAGCACTGGGACTGTGGGCTGGAGGCTGAGCAAGGGCTTTGCACGTTGCTGGTCTTGCTGGAATTCCCTCGCTTCCCTCGAGGCATTCCTACAGGATCCCAGAGAGGGCCTGGGGGGTCCCAGCGACACAACAGCTCCTGATGGCATGGGACTGTCTGGGAACACATTCAGCTCTCTCCTGTGTCACTGCCCTGTCAGTGACCATCAGGACAGCAGAGTTTTGGGGTGGGAGCATCAACCAGCAGGAATGGCAAGAGGCAGAGGGATCCTGTATGTTGGGAAAGACATCACCCCGCTTTCCATCCTGCATCCTCCTCGGACAAACTCACCAGCTGTGTGTGGTGAGACACTGCTGTTCATCTCTTGGCTCTCATCAGAGTGTCCAGGGATGTTGACTTGCTCCTGGAGTGGCTGGATCACACCAAACACACGGATGCTCCTGTGGCTGAGGGAGCCCTACAAAAAGTGCCTGAGGTCACATGTTCAGCTGAAGAAGAGGAGACTGAGGTCAGACCTCACCAGGGTTTGCAGCTCCTCATGAGGGGGAAGTTCCAGTCTGCTCTGTGTGACCAGTGACAGCACCCAGGGAGTGGTCTGGAGCTCTGTTGGAGGTTTAGGTTGGATCTCAGGGAAAGGTCCTTTCCCCAGAGGGTGGTGGGCACTGACCAGGCTCCCCAGGGCAGTGGGCACAGCCCCAAGGCTGCCAGAGCTCCAGGAGGGTTTGGATGATGCTCTGGGGCACAGGGGGTGACTCTTGGGGCTGGTCCTGTGCAGGGCCAGGAGCTGGACTGGATGATCCTTGTGGGTCCCTTCCAACTCTACATATTCTGGGACTGTGTGATTCCATGACCTCTATGCCCCAGCAGTTCCCCACCACTCATGGGTGCCATTCTGCTTCCCCAAAGGCACAGTCAGCAGTTTCCTTTCCTTTATGAAATCCAATTGGCTTTCACTTGTGGCGTTTGCCCTGGACTTTGTGCCTCTTCTCTTGGAAGATTCCCAGCAAACCCTGGCTGGTTTTGAAGAGCTTTTCTCTCAGATGGAATTTGCTGAACCTCATCCCCCTTGCCTGAAAGTTATGTCCCAGGCCAGAGCTGATGCAAGTCCCACTTACAGAAACCCCGAGGTTCAGCTCCAGAGAGAAGGTACTTTGTGGCTCACCCTTACTCTGACTCTGTGCAAAACTGTCCCTGGCAGAGGTAACGCACACCCACACGTCAGCTCTCCAGGAGCCAGGAGAGTTGGCACTGTGGGCTGTGGCCAGTCTGCTCCGAGCATGGTGAGAGCTCTGTCCTGGCACTGCTCGGACTGGCAGACGGTGGGAGAGGAGACAGGTCTGCATGCAGGTGGAGGAAATCTGTGGGCACAGAGGTGGTACCCACAGCCAGGAGAGATGCTGAGCAGAACCAGAGCTCAGCCTGGCGGGGCACTGCCCAGAACTGGTGTCCTCCAACACAAGGACAGTGGCACAGAGTGCGCAGAGAGTCTGTGGCTACCCCATCCCTGGAAGTGTCCAAGGCCAGGTTGGATGGGGCTTGGAGCAACCTGGCCCATTGGAATGAGATGAGCTTTCCAGTCCTTTCCAACCCAAACCATTCTGTGATTCTGTGACCCTTTTCTCTGCAGCCAGGAGCGAGCCACAGGGTAGGGCTGACCTATTTTCTGTGCCACTCTGGGCATGAAGAAACCCCTGCAAGGTGGGTAATTGTTTCCTCTGGGGCTGTCCCACTTCTGCAGGGTGGTCCAGCCTCGTGGGGGGATGCCTGGGGAGTCCCTCAAGATCTCAGGGATTGCAAGGGGCGCTGGAGTGGGAACTCCAGCCCTGTGTTGGCTGTGAGCAGTCCAGGACAGGAGGACATCATGGGTGAAGGTGGTTTTGTTTTCCAGCTGCCAAACCCTGCAACTTCTGGATCTCTCTGCTCAAAAACTGGGGCTTCTCTCTTGATATGCAAGTGAAACAGAGCTTCTGAGTTTAGAATTCCTTTGGCTTTGTCAGATTTCTTCCCATTCCATGGGGCTGTCTGGGCAGTGGAGCAGCTGGTGAGGTGACCTGTGCGAAGGTTTGGGAGCAGATGGCAGCACATGTGCTGGGAGAACCACTCTGCTGATGGACACGGCAGCTCCTCAGGGGTTTTGTGGGGCTGGGGGGTCACACTCCTCCCTTTCCAGCAAAGAAACACAGGTTTGCATCCCCCTCTGGACTCAGAAAAACCTCACAGTCCTTGGGATAAGCTGGAGCACCTGCTTTTTCAAAAGGAACACTTGGTTCTTTCCTGGTTGCTTGAGTCCTGGGCAGGGTTGGTTTTCCTGAGGAAGATCTCTTGTCCTGCTGCTCTGCAAAAATCCATTATCCCTCACCTGAGCAACCTCAGGACAGCGTGAGGGGGAAAGCTCATGGTGTGGGTGCTTCCTTTGGTCCTGTGTGATGTGAGGAGGAAGCCTGTGGGCTGAGGGAGCTTTCCACAGGGAACAAACTTTTGCCTGGCTCTGGTGGTCAGGATGGAGAAGATGTGGATGCAGGGATGTTTTGCAGTCAGGAGCTGCCATTTCCTCTCTCCCACGCAGAAAGCAAAAATGACCAGTCCCCCCCACCTCATTCCTGATGCAGGAAAAGCCTCTCTGATATTAATAAGAATCTAATTTTACATTTATTGTTCCATGAATTAATTACATCGCAAGTAGAGTTACCTTTTACACAGCCATTAAACTTCAGGAAGGCCTCTTTATACCACTCCATGGATAATTTAATTAGCATACTAATGTCTTATTAGCTATAAAGCCAAAGCTGGTTTAGAATCACTTAAATTAAAACTCAAAAGCTTTCAGCCACCCTGCAACCCCTCTGCCTGGGTGGTGGGCAGAGCATGGGAGTGGGCTTTGCCCTGCCACGGGCACAGCTTCCCTGGCAGCTTCCCCAGCTGGCACTGGTGGGATGCAGCACTTCCTGCCCTGCCTGCACAGCATCCATGGAGCTGAGATCACAGAGAGGAGCCCCTCAGTTCGCCTCCTAATTCCCATTTTAGTCCCTTTTTGCTGTCATTGGTATTTGCATTAATTGGGCTACTGTGGAAGAGCCGTGCTAATCCATTATGGATGGACAATTAAAGCCACAGAAGGGAAGTGAGGAGCTGGGGCAGGAGCATCTCTGGTGCTTTGAGGGGGTCCCATCCCCTGCCCAGCCAAGGACACCCCAGAGCTGATGATGGGGCTGGCTCCAGAAGCACCCCCTCAAGGCAAGCAGCAGAAGAAGGTCCCCTTGGATCGTGGCGTCCCCTCTGTCACCTCCCAGCAGCATCAGGACTCTGTTAAAACACTGCAGCCCCAATATTGCGGCTGCACTGAGATTTGTGCCCGGACTGGGATTATGACACATGATCCCAAACATGCCACTCTCACTGGGGTCAGGAGTGGCACCTCTGAACATCCTTAAATATCACGGTTTCTGTGTTAAACCCGTTTTTAAATGACCCCTTCTGCTATCCAATTCATGAGCATAACTTTTTTTTCCTTTCTCCAGATCTTCTTAGCTAATAAATAGCTTAATTTGGAGGTTTGAAAATTGACTCAGAGGCAAAGTTTAACTAAATTGAAGAGCAAGACTACTGCTTGAGTGTAATAATCTGAAAATAATTGATTAATTTGCATGATCCTTCGTAATTGCTTCAATTTACACCCAAGAGGCCACTGTCATCAATAGATGAATAAGACATAATTTTTAAAGTCCCAATAATGCATGGAATGGAATTTAGGAGATTCCCTCATTCCGAAGCCGCGCGCGCCCGGCTCGGCTCCACTTCCAGCACATGGTGGGGAGAGCTCTCATTGTGGGAGAAATTGGGCTGTAATTTAATTCACTTGTTAAGAATGTAATTGCGTTCATTATCCTTGGGAAAGAAGAGGATCAAACCCTACCCCGGTGACGCCAACCTTTAGACGGAGCGATTCCAGTGGAACGCGGCCGCCGGCAGGAGGAGTCGAAAGGGAAGGGATTAAAAGGCTGAAATTTGGCATGGATGCTCTTTAAGGGGTGACCTTCTTGAGGGTACTTAACCACGAGCTCAACTTTAATTGCCTTTAATGAGATTTCTGCAGATGCTGCAGCAGGACCCGGCAGCGCCGAAGGGGCTCGACCCGCCCCCGTGGGTTGGAGCGGCGAGAGCAGGAGGAAGGCAGGTAAATAGCAGAGTTCAGGAAGGTGTTTGGGCCGCACAATGGCCCTTCAAAAAATGGAAATCCAACCTTCAAGAGGTCGACAAACAGGGGCAGAAAATACAGCATGAAAGAGGGGAAACAGGAAGGCAGCAAGAAATAGCAAGACTTGGAAGGAATGAAAACAAACAATAGATAATTCAAGTCTGGCAGGAACAGGAAAGCCTGCAAAGGAATGAGACAGGTCTGCTGGCTCCCCAGGAGTTAAAGGGAACAATTAAGGAAGATGAGGACACAGCTGAGAAGTGAAATGATTTCATTTCATAAGTTCTCACCTCGGGGGATGTTGGGAAAAATCTGCTCTTGACTTGCTCTTTTCTGGTAATAAAGGTGAGTTGCTATTAAGGATTAAGGTATCAAATGAAGAGGCGCTGGTGCAAATAGGTAATTTAAAAAATATTAAGTCACCAGGTCTAGAATGGGACATTCAGGGGCTTTGAAGAAACCTAATAATACAGTGGCTGAGCTGCTGGGCGAGCTGCCACAGCATCCATCCCGCTGGAAAAGCAATGTGGGGCCGGGGGGCTGGAGGGCAGCAGAAATTGCTGTGCCTGTGGAAGAGGCTGAGAAACCCAGAGACTGCCTGGTGAGCCTTGTGTGGGGGCCAGAGACACGGGAGATGTGGGCAGTGCGGGCAGGAGGGTAAAGCTCCCACTGGGTGCGATCCATCCTCAGGATGCTGAGGGTCCATGGACACGGGGGATCCATCTCACCTTAGATTGCCCCTTGCTAACTGCTTTTACCCTATTTCATAGAATCAAAGGATCACAGAATGGTTTGGGTTGGAAGGGACCTTAAAGACCATCTTATGTCAATCCCTACCCATGGGCAGGGACACCTTCCACCAGCCCAGGTTGCTCCAAGCCCTGTCCAACCTGGCCTTGGACACTCCCAGAGATGGGGCAGCCACAGCTTCTCTGGGCACCCTGTGCCATAGCTTGCCCACCCTCACAGGGAAGGATTTCTTGCTAATATTTAATCTCAATCCACCCTCCTTCATCTTAAAGCCATTCTCCCTTGTCCCTTCACTCCACGCCCTTGCGAAAACCATTTGCAGGATTTCAGGGTGACAGAGATCAGGTGGCAGCAGCTGAGGAGATGTCTCAGTGTTGCACCTTCTGCCTGGTACTCCTGGAGGGATTTCCCCAGAGGACAAGGCAGAGCAGCTAAAGTGGAAAGATAGAAAACGTATTGAGGCAGAAAAATTATTCAGATTTGAGGCTGTGTGCTCAACCCTTTGTGCACATATACTATGGCACAGTACATGGTAGGATTCAATCCGCCCTATTCCTTCCTAAAAGCCAACTTGCTGTGCCTTCAATCAACATTTCCTTCCACCCTGGGTCACTAGGAAAAGTGGGATGGGGTCGGGTTAGGGGACACCCAGAGTTCCCTCTTAGCCTGGATTACCCCACAGTTATAAGAGTCTTCCTCCAAAGGTTTTTGGCTGCAGAGGAAGCCCAGATGTCCACATATCCATCCAGATATTCCAGATGATTGCTTTACCCTGGACCACCACATCTTTCCAGCTTGGGACAGTTTCTCATGGCACTGTTGCCACCGTCCTGACCCTGAGTCTGGGGGTACAGATGTTTGAGGTGTTAGAAGAAAGTTTATTTGGTGACAAGAAAACTTACTTTAGAGGTCCTGCACATTCCCCTGAAGCCTTTGCTGCCACAGAGAGTTTCCTCGCTCAGGCCACCCCTCAGCTGATGCCCAGTGATGCCCTGCCCTGGTTTAGACAATGACTTTCATGAGACACAACCAGAGCGGAAACTCTTCGCTCAAAACACAAAATCTTGCCATAAATCGCAGCACTGAAATAAAGAGGATGTTTTATAAAGCCTGGCCATCCGTCCCCCCCAGCTGTCCTTTGCACTGCTGTGCCATTTCATGTTGAGTTTTGCAGCCCGAGGGCACTGCAGTGATCTCCAGGAGCGAGCTCAGGTATGGAAATGCAAACATGGTGCTTGGGACCCCCTAACAGTGATTTGTGGGCACGATAATGCCAGGGAGGCATGACAAGGGCTGGAGCTCTTCGGTGACTTTTTAAAATCCGTGTTCAGCTACGCTGGTATTTCGAGGTGTGATAAATTTGGCTGAGCTGCTCTGCCGAGGCAGGGAAGGGATTCAGCACTTGGGAGTCGTAAAGTCTCAGTGCTGAAGGACCTTGGGTTTGCTGCTGATCCCGTTGCTGAGGAGCAAAATTGGCTTCCTGCTGCACCTGCCTTCCTTTCCTTTAGGAGCTGCAGCCATGAGGCACATCAAAGATTAAAAAACAAGTGGAAAATAAACTGTATTTGTGGCTCTGTACAGGGTCAGTGGTAGTAAAAGCCCATCTTTGTAAAAAATCTGAGGTAATTCCAAGATCACGAAATCACAGAATGGCTTGGGTTGGAAGGGACCTGAAAGATCATCCAGTTCCACCCCCTGCCATGGGCAGGGACACCTTCCACCAGCCCAGGGTGCTCCAAGCCCCGTCCAACCTGGCCTTGGACACTTCCAGGGATGGGCCAGCCATGGGCAGGATGGGGCTTCTCAGGGCAACCTGTGCTGGGGTCTCCTCACCCTCACAGCCAAGAATTTCTTCCTAAGATCTTCCAGCCCATTGCAGTGCCCCCAGGTATTTTCATAATTCCTGTATTTTTCTTGTTAAATACGGAGTTTATAATATTTCCGTCTTAGTGCTTTACTGGGGACCATAAATACCCACTGAAAAGCACTTTCAGACTACCTGGGATGCTCTGCAAAGCCTGAGAGCAGCAACAGTGCCCAGGAACATCTGCATCCTGACAGCCTGTGAGTCGGTCTGGGCAGAGCTGCTTCCATGTAGTGCTTCCAATTTAATTTCCACATTTTTCCAGAGAAGAAGAAAAATGTCTTATGTTTCCTGGGTGACTGGAGGAAGGTTTTACTGTGCCAGGCATCTCTAATCTCCCCATGCAAGATTTCCTCAGTGGCAGACAGAGAGCAGCAGGCTGACTAGACAGGGAAAAGCGGATAAGGTCTGGAAATGATGTTTTATAGAGATGTGGGGTTTCATCACATTCTGTTCACCTTTGATAGAATTCACATGACCTATGAGCGTGAAAGAAATTGATGGGTTTGAGGTCCAAACAAGCAACGTCCCCAAATCCCTTACACTTCCAGAGAGCCACCAATCCCTCCCGGAGAAGTCCCAGGTGCTCTGTGCTGATGGTAAGGTAACGGGAGGGTGGCTGATGGAGGGCTGTGAGCTGGAGAGATTGGCAGCACCGAGGGCACGCCAAGTGTGACAGGAGCTGGGTGCCAAGGACAGGGAGCAGGTGGTGTGAGCAGCGAGGCAGAGTGAGGTGCTGCAAAGCTCCAGCAATCGGCACCCACCCGGCACAGGCACCGACTGAGCTCGAGCCCTGCCTGTCACTGCATGGAGAGAGCGGTGACATCCAGCGTGTGGCTGCTTCAAGAAATTCCAAGTGGATTGCCAAACTTTTCACCCTCACAGGAGCCTCCCAGCTCACAGCTGTCCCCTCCACAGCAGGAAGCTGCTTCACTTTAGAGTCGAGTGAAGAGTGGAAGGGAAAAAAAAAAACCAACCAAACAAAAATCATGAATATTAATTTGAATTCAACTGAATTTCAATTAGGCTGCGTTCAGTCTCCACAAATATTTGAGCAGTGCTACTGCAAATAGGGTGAAAAAGCATATCTGTAACTTTAACACACAAATATTCACAAAAGATAAATCCTGAGCTGCGTGCTCACAATTCACACGGGCTTCCCTTGAATTCCGCTGTTGTCTCCATGCCCTGGTCGGGTGGTAGGAGCCAGCAAAGGAAACAAATATTCCAATTTAATGGAGCCCGTTAGGTGTGGGTGAGAGCATTAAGTCACAGCACCAGTGCTGGCGTGTGCAGGCTGGGTGCTGAGGCAGGTGAGCCGTGCTCCTGCCAGGGTGAGCTGCTCCGTCTTCCTGACGATGGAACAGCCTGCCAGGCTGAACAGGGCAAGGCCACAGGGCAGGAACGGGCTGGAGGCAACAGGGATGAAACTCATGGATGGGGCTTCAAGAGCTGGGAGGAGCCGGCAGCGAGAAACAACACACGGGAGCATCGAGGTCATCGAGGGAGAGGAACACCCGACCTGCTGTATCCCAGCACGGAGCATTCCAGTGCCATGGACTTCAGGTCACAGAGCATCAGGATCACCACAGAATCACAAAAGGGTTTGGTTGGAAGGGACCTCAAAGATCATCTCGTCCCACCCCCTGCCATGGGCAGGGACACCTCCCACCAGCCCAGGCTGCTCCAAGCCCCGTCCAACCTGGCCTTGGACACTTCCAGGGATGGGGCAGCCACAGCTTCTCTGGGCACCCTGTGCCAGGGCCTCACCACCCTCCCAGGGAAGAAATTCTTCCTCTTATCTGATCTAATCCTACTCTCTGTCAGTGTGAAGCCATTTCCCTCCTGTCCTGTCGCTCCAGATCCTTGTAAAATGTGTCTCTCCATCTTTCTTGTTGGCTCCTTCAGGCACTGGAAGGCCACGATCAGTTCACCCCAAATCTCCTCTTCTCCAAACTGCACAATCCAAATTCTCATTGCCTTTCCTTGTGGGAGATAGGGAGGTGCAGATGATTTTTCTCTACGCTTTCACAGTGTCTCCACATCCCCAGGGCACATACCCTGCATGAAACCAGAAGTGGGCTGAGCAACATCAGCCCGAAGGTCTAAGCCACTTTAGGAGGAGCAGAGTTCGCTCAGGATCTAAGGATGGGGAAATCCTACCCCCTGAGGAATGGAGGTGTTCCCAAGTGAAGGGTGCTTCAGTAGTAGGAACAGCTCACAGGTGGGCTTGGAGGCCTCACACTGCTCAGGTATTGACAGTTTGGGAGGATTTCAGAAGAAAAAGGGAGAAACGAGTACGAAGAGTCTCGGTGGTTGGAGGGGTGGGGACAGGAAAAAGCCACCCAAGAACTGGGTATGTCCATGCCATGGAGGAGCTCAGCAGCAGCGCAGAGCGTTGCGGTGAAGAACAACTGTTGGAAGAGTCATGAGTATGAAGCTGAGGAAGGAAAAGTGCAGAGGAGCTGGTCCCACTGGCAGCACTGATTAGTTTGGCACCATGACCTGTCCCAGCCAAGCAGGAGGTAGGAAAACACTAAATCCCATAAAGCTCCTGTCAAGGGAGTTGTCTGGCTCCCAGATGCTCCCCCAGCCCGGTGTTCTTCCCTGCCACTAATCACAGCCCGCTGACACACAAAGCTGGGAGCAAGGTGGGAAAACCCTTTCCTTGGGGATCCGACGGTGGCACCATTTACAGAGAGGGAAGTGCCTTTTCCCTTGCTTTGGAGGTCCATGCTGTGCCCTGCTCAGCTGCTCGGGCTATTTTTAGGGAAGACTGGAGAGAAAGGGGCACTTCCCAGCGGGGCTGGTTTGGTTTGTCCTAGGGCCGATATTTCAAATGCATCAGCACCCTACGTTTCATTGCCTTTTCCCCAGCTGTAAAAGGAGACCAGATGAGTCGCTCAAGTGTAAACATGTCTAACGTTTAGAAATCCCCCTCTGTGTCCTTCAACTACCTCTTTTTCCTGTGAATAACTGCTTTTTCTGTACACTGGTCAAGCCTTTGGGGCGAGTGATATTCGAACAACGGGCAGCTGCCCGGCTGAGCCCCTTTGTGAGCCCAGGAACTGATTTATTGTTCGGTTTCTTGAGAACCTGGTGTCGTTTCTGCCTTTTCACTGGGAGGCTGAAACGTTTAAGCAGGAGAAAGGAACAATAGCGGCAGAAACTAAAGAAGGGAGAATGGTGAGAAATTAAGTCTATCCAACAAATGATTAATAGCGCATTTCCTGAGACAAACAATGTCCGCGGGGGCTGGGATCTGGGGAGCTTCGGAGGCTGGGGATGCTTTTACTGAGTCCTTAAATAAAATAAAGAATGGGTGGGGGGGATCCCCTTCACGGCACATTGAATGTGGGGCCCTGACTCCCAAGGGCAGGCTGGGAGACTTGGTGAAGAGTCTTGAGATGCCCCTTGAAAGGCAGAACTCACAGAGTCGGGAGCAACGGGGGGTGCGTGCAAACGTGTTTTGTGCAAAGGGCTTCCCGTGTCCCGATCCTGCGACTTGACACCTACGCCTGGCACATCCTCACATCCTCTCCCTCTTCCTCCTCTCCTTTTTCACCAGTGCTTGGGGTGGATTCTGTCATTTCTGTCACACAGGCTGGTGTTACTCATGGAATTCATTTCCATCCCCCCAGCAGACTCAAAAAAAAAAAAAAATTGCAATAAGTCAAAGAAATTAAATTTTAAGCTCGCTGTCGAAGGATAATGAATCTGAAATATGTGATCTTTGGTAAAATTATATTCTTTCAAATGCTGAGATTCGGGGAACACTATCTCATAAGGGAGGTACACAAAAAGCTGCAATCAAAATGACCTATACAAAACATAAAGAAGAGTTAATAGGATTGCTCTGAATTCTAAAGGGGGTGGTGCAGAACAGCATAAGTGGGCCTTGCAGTGGGGCATTTATAATCTCCAATTCCATTAACAAATTTTAATATAGTCTTTGAGGGTGGAAAGTGGTCGTTAATAAAACTTTAAATTAAAGCATGTTCGCTGTCGGATTAGATCATTAAAATTGCTGGGTACTGGCTCTGCAGGAGAGACAGCAGAGCTAAACACACATTGTCCAGGCCATGAAATAATTCCAAAGCAAACAGGAAAAAAGGAATAAAACAATTTTATATGTGTGAATTATGAGTCTATATCATGTTTAATGAAGAGAAAAATGTAATCATATTTCATCAGCTCTCAGTGTAATTAGTGTTTCTGAGCAGCGGGGACGAGACACGGAGGGAGAGCTCTGTGTGTGGTTGTGCAGATGGACAACAGGAGCAGCTTTTAGTGTGGTGGAGATCACTGACGTGGGTCAGGAAAAGGGGTGACTTTGCTCCTGCAGTCCACGGATAGGGCCAGGTCGGAAAAGTTCCGGAGAAGCCACATCACTCTATGAGACAGTTTCCTCAGCTGAAAGGCAGTCTTTGATTTGTAGAAATGGTTGTTCCTGGGGATCTGGATGGCTGCAGGATAAACACACTTCTCTTGGCAATACTTTCTCTCAAAAGATTGAGGAATCATCCTGTAAGGGGGTCCTGGAAAGCAGAATTGATAGCTGCAATATTACTTGAGGCTGTACAGCAAATATCTTTGAGGACAGATATATATTTATAGGAAACCTATTGCTTCTATTTATATTTTGCATCTCATGCAAGACTAAAGAGAACTGGGCTCTTTTTGCTGTGCCTTACACTGAAGGAAAACCAGACAATTTTTCCCCCAAAGATGTGACTGGCACAGGGTGCCCAGAGAAGCTGTGGCTGCTCCATCCCTAGAAGCGTCCAAGGCCAGGTTGGACGGGGCTTGGAGCAAACTGGGCTGGTGGGAGGTGTCCCTGCCCATGGCAGGGGTGGGACTGCATGAGCTTTAAGTCTCTTCCAACACAAACCAGTGAGTGATTCTGGGACTAAAGGGATTGAGAGTGCCTGAGAGCACAAGGGTTCCTACCTGGTTGATGTTGCCTGTCAAGTCCCCCACAAAGGATGTTTTTCTAGATGAGGGGACACCAATAGACCCCTTTACCCCTGCTGTGGTGCAGAAGGCCAACACTTAGGGTAGGAGAATGTCGAGCCAGCACTGCAGAGAGCACATCTGTCTGTCCCTGCACTACCCCGTCACGTCTAGGTTCAAACAGAAGTGGTGGAAGAAGTAGAGCTTGGCTGGCATAAAACCCATGTTCCATCAGATATCAAAATATTTTCCCGTATCTTCTTCACCATTTCACAGCCTGAGAAACAGAGAAACCACGGGGCAGAACATGGACATGCTGTGGACCTGGACAAACACACACCTTTATGAACTGTACACCTCAAGGAAGCCACCTCAGCGTCTCCATCGCCAGCCTGAAGAAAGAGGAAACGGAGTGACTCCCACTAAGTAACTCAGGTGTGTGATGTGAACTGGCACTTGTGGGAGACACCGGGGTTTCCATCTACTGGGACAGGAGCAGGGCGTGGACAAACACCTTAGGACAGAGGAGAAGCAGTGATGTTTTGAGGGTTGGTGCTACAGAATCACTCCGGGTTCGTGCAAAGCAGGAGCCATGGAAAAGCACGTCCAGGTTCCCAGCAAACAGCACATCCATTCCTTGAACGCAGCTCCCAGCTCTTCGCAGGAGTTGCTTGTGAACACATTTGCCTTCCTATGAATTATTCATCCTCCTAAATGATTGGGCAGATGATTTCTGCGAGCGCTTCGTGGCCTATTGGGAGGTTTTTGCTTGTACAAACAGCCGTGCTGGATGTGTCCGATTGGTGCACACACAGCCTTACATGAGCACTTGTGACATTTTCCCTTCCTTCAAGCTTTTAAGTAAACAAAGTGTGGCCGCCTGAAAGTCTTACCGGTGTCAGTGCCAATCTGTGCCCGGATGAAAAATGACTCCTTCCATTTAGTCCATGCAAAACATCCCTCTGATGTGGAAGCTCAGTGGTGAGAGTTTCCCCTCACACAGAATCTTCTTTCTTCTTCCAGAGTATGAGTTTTAGTTTCATTCTGCTCTGATGGATTGGAACTCTCTGGAAGAAAAAAAAAACAATAAGAAGAAAGAATTAAACACTTAGTGGAGAGCAAGACATAGGGGAGCTGAGTGATATCTGGGCATCCTGAAAAGAGCTGAGCCCCTTGGGATTCAGTTCTGCCTCCAGAGATGGGGCAGCAAAGGTGGCCTTTCATTGTGGCTCCTCTCAGTGTTTTGCAGAGCACACTTTCATCTGTTCCTCTGAGTTCTTGTTCGTTCCTGCAGCACGTTTATGTTTGAATAATTCTGGTCTTTATATTAAAAAAATATATATGAATTTTTTTTCTCTTTGCCCTGTGTGCAGGAGAAAAGATTTCCTTTGTTGTGCTCCTCAGCTGCCTCCTCCTACACTGGATTAGATTGGAAATTGAAGCAGATTCTACAACATTTCTGGTCTGCTTTGGGTGACAAGTGGACAAGAGCATTTGAGCTGCACTCTTTGGGTCTGAGGGTCCCTCATTTTAGGCAGAGTGACCGGAAAGTGGGTTTGTACAATGATTTGTGTTGGGAGGGATCTCAAAGTTCATCTAGCTCCACCCCTGCCATGGGCGTGGACATCTTCCACCAGCCCAGGTTGCTCCAAGCCCTGTCCAACCTGACCTTGGACACTCCAGGGATGGGGCAGCCACATCTTCTCAGGGCACCCTGTGCCAGGGCTTGCCCACCCCCCCAGAGAAGGATTCCTTCCCAATATCCCATCTATCCCTTCCCCCTGGCAGTGGGAAGCCATTCCGCCTTGTCCTGTTCTTCCAGGTCCTTGTCCAAAGTCCCTTTCCAGCTCTTTTGGAGCCCCTTTCAGTACTGGAAGATGTTGAAAGGTTCTGTTTCATCATTTTAAATCTGTTTCCTTGTACTTTGATTTCTTCCTGCAATGCCAGAAAGAGGGAGTCACCAACTCCAATTTTCTCTCTCCAGAACACTAGGGATAGACTCCCACGCTCCATCCAAGCGGGATAACCTCAGTCTGTTCAGTGTCTCAGCACCAGGAACATCCCTGGGTCAACCTCTTCCCTTGCTATTTTCTTTTCCTGGTGTGTCCTTTATGAGATCCAGGATCAGCCACACACTCGGGATTCAAAATCAAGATGGACCATGGGTCTCTGCTGGTTTTGGTGGCAATTCCTGCACAGTTCCCCTTGCTTTTTGACCAGGCAGAAGCCTGAGCAGCTTTCCCAGGGCACCTTCCAGTGTGCTCTGTGAATTCTTTGATGAGCAGTGGTAGCTCGTTCAGAGCTCATAGTTGGCTGTTTAAACTTGGTTGCCACTCTGGATTCTTTTCACCTTCACTGACATTACCTTATATGTATTTACACTGAATTTCATCTTCTGTTTTATTGTCAGTAACTCACTCTCAGAAGATCCTCCAGAGCTTTTCACTGTCAGTGTTAGATTTCATGATCCTGAATAATTTTGTCGCATAGGCAAACACTGTCACTTCATTATTCCCCGCTTTTCGAGACCATTGATGAGTGTTACACAGTGCAGATCCCAGGACAGGCCTCCGAGGGACCCTGGGGCTGGTTTTTGGCCAACGCAAACACCGATCACATATCCTTCCCTCGGTCTCATGTTTTTAACCACTTTTAAATCTGTGGAGGGGCTTCCTCTCATATTCCATAACATCACAATGTCTCCAAGTGCGTCTTGAGAGAGACTTTGAATGTAATTTTGGGGAAATGCAATTTACCTACGGCAGCCAACTAATCCTTGCCTGGACCAGTATTGACACCTTCAAAGAAAGTTGATAGATTTATGAGATATGACTTCCCCTGGAGAAGCCACGTTGCCTCTTTCCCAATATATCCAGATCCATCTCTGCTCCTGTTCATTCCGTGCTATATTGCAGTTCCTTCCCATTTGCCTGTCACAAAAAACACACTTCCCTGTCTCCAGCTCCTCCTGCCCTTTTTAACGAAAAATGATGTCATATTTCCTGCCTCCCACAGCACTTAGTGCTGTGCCAGAGGAGAGGGGAGGGAAGCTGGAAGAGGGAGTGAAGTTTTATCTCCTGGCCTCCTGAGGAAGGAGCAGCCCCTCAATCACGCGGTGTGCGTGAAGAAGTGCGATTTGCCAAGCCTCAGGTTGGCACCCGCACAGACACAGATTTACACCTTCACATCCATCTGAGCAGGTCAAGATGCACCAAGGGCAAGGACAGGATTGGCTCTGAGCAGTTTAAAGGAACCAGGCCACATCTCTGCTTGGCAAGAGGTGTAAGAGAAGCGCCTTGACACCTTCTTGGGCACCACCTGTCTCAAAATTGACTGTTTGCCCTGATCAAGACAAGTCTACAGCTTGTCAAGTGGATGGTCTCACCACCTACCAAGCAGGATTTATGAAGAACTGTGCTCAAGAAGCTGCAGAACATCCTTAAAGGATTTTTTTGCCCAGAGCATGCCACTATGGATTATTTTCTTGGCATCCCAACATTGGTCTCTTCTCCCAAGTAAAAAACAATAGGACAAGAGGGATGGACCTCAAGTTGCACTAGGAGAGGTCTAGGTTGGATTTTGGGGGAAAACTCCTCATGGACAAGGTGGTAAGCACTGGCACAACTGCCAAGGGCAGAGATGGAGACACCACTCCTGGGAATGTTCAAAAGATACGTGGATGTGGCACTTGGGGACATAGTTTAGTGGTGGCCTTGGCAGTGCTGGGGAAATCTTAGAACTGTAGAACTGCCTGGATTGGAAAGGACCTTAAAGAACATCCAGTCCCATCCCCTGCCACGGGCAGGGGCATCTTCCACCAGCCCAGGGTGCTCCAAGTTCTGTCCAACCTGGCTTTGGACACTTCCAGGGATGGGGCAGCCACAGCTTCTCTGGGCACCCTGTGCCAGGGCCTGCCCACCCTCACAGGGCAGGATTTCTTCCAAACTTCAAACCTACCCCTGCTTTATGGCCGTGGGAAGCCATTCCCCCTTGTCCTGTCCCTCCATGCCCTTGTAAATAGTCTCTCTCCATCTTTTTGGTCCTAAATGGTCCCCCTTCCCAGATCCCTGCCACATGCAAGTCAGGTTTGAGAGCCTCGGTGGCTCCAGCCACGGTGACCTTCTCCATGACTTTTTACCCATCACAAACCTCCTTTCAGGTCACCCCGTGAGCATTTTCCAGCTTTTTTGGCCGTTTCTGTCCCTTTCAGTTGTTACACCCCTTACATAACCGCTGTCAGCAGAACCACTGCTCTCGGCTGAGCTGACCCGTTAGCTGACCAAGGTTAATTACTTGTGGGTTTTTTTCTCAAAGCCACCAGTCTCTAAGTAATGTTGAGTTAAAGTGACACCCGTAGTGATCAATGGCGCTCCCCACCCTCACTCCAGGTCTGTTTTCCTTCTGTTGCCTGTTCCAAACTCCTGCTCTTTTCCTTTTCTTCCAGCTCTAGAGGAACCCACATTTGCCTTTCTTCTTTTTTTTTTTTATTTTTATTTTGAGCTTGGATACCTTCCCTGGAGTTCTCTCTCTTTACTGAGGAGGTCACAAGGCCCATCTCCAGACCTCCAGCTTTCTCTGGGTATCCATCCACCACCCAGGCACTGCTGAATAGCCAGACAGGAGGCACATCCCCTTGGTATGCCAAAACTTCCTTCTCCTCCAGCAAGAGGATCCCAAAACCAGTCAGGTCCTACTGGCTCAGAGAGCCATGGCCAAACCATGGCTGGTAGGAGAGGCAGGGAAAAGAGTCATAGAATCATAGAATGGTTTGGACTGGAAGGGATCTTAAAGGTCATCAGATCTGACCCACCTACTACAGGGACACCTTCCACTAGACCAGGTTGCTCCAAGCTCCATCCAACCCTTCCAGGGATGGGGCAGCCACAGCTTCTCTGCCCAACCTGTGCCAGGGCCTGACCATTCTCACAGGGAACAATTTTTTCCCAACTTCTGATCTAAACCGCTTGAAGAAGAAGCTGTTACTGCTGTGCCTTCTCCCAGCCTGAGTTTCCCTAAGCAATGAGGCTGGTGCATTAGGCACTACTTTTTCCTGGCACCGCTTCGTTTCTTCCTATCTGCATTGAGATTCCTGCCCAGCTGCTGCCCCCACGCCGAGCACCTCAGCCAGGAGAAGAAAGATTTGCCAGCAGCAGCCTCTCCCTGAGGCAAAGCACGGCACGTTCTGCAGCCAGGCTGAGAGGCTGCCGTGAGTTCGCAGTGACTGTCGTTGTCTGTGTTGCAATTCTGGGTCACTGCAAGTGGTTTCTAAATTGATTTGTCCCCATACAAGCATCACTGGCCGATTCAGAGGAGCCCCGTGCTCCTCTGTGCCCCTTAGGCGAGTGTAACTCTCCACCACGCCAATGCTGAATTGTGTAATTTCTGTCCGGCTCCTTTTTCCTCTGGGTTACACAATTTGGGATGAGTTTTGAGAGGTGGAGGTCGCTGATGTACCAAGGGAAAAGAGCCGCCTGCTTTTAATGTGCCTCTAGAAACTCTCCCGTGCTGGTTTAAGGGCTACATTAACAAATCAGCGAGAGCAGCCCCGTTGGGGAGGAATGCTGATCGTCCCCACTGTGTGCCCAGAGACACCGACTCCTGGGCACAACCACCCGGCCGTCCCAGCAGGCTGTGAGATGCCACGTTTGCCCTCTGCTCAGCAGAGGCTGAAGACATCGAGCTGGCAGCACCGTCCGCGGGTCCCGCTCCTCTCCACTCCACACTGGCTTGAGCACCCAGGGCTTCAAGTTATTGCGACTCCTGAGGCAGCCTCGGAATGTAAAATAGGTGCCACAGCTCCTTCTTGGAATAAAATAGATAAAAAATCAATGCATTTGAAAGAGAAATAAAAAATAATGTCTGGTAGCGCTAATGTTCCTCCATGCGCGACTGCCGGCGCCGCGCCTCTGCTGGCAACCTTGATGAAGAAAAACATCTTACTCGAGAGGGAGATTGAAGACCTAGAAAATACATCTAAAAAGGTGACCTCTGGGTGATAAGCATAATTACTGATGCTCCCATGGAGCTTTATGGATGTGACTTAAAGCAGAAAAATAAGGACCTGGCGTGGGCTCATAAATTCGAATGTACCCCGAGAAGATGCAAAGGCTCTGGGAGGCCGGGGAAGGTGTGAATCTGCGTTAGCTCAGGTGTCACGCTGGCTCTGCTCCTCTCTTGAAAGACCTACTCGGTGAGTTTTTCCCATTGATTTTACTGCAAACAAGATCAATTGTCTCTTTGGGCTCCTGTGTGGGAATGAGATTATGTTGAATATTAATTTGCCTTGCAATGGGCCCTGACTGTAATTTTCTATCAGCAAAGGAGAATTCATGTATTTCCATAAATTCAGATACTTCCATCTATTCATTCCACATATTCATAGACATTATCTCAATTCCCAGCTCTAGTTCAAACAAAAGTTAGTTCCTTTTACAAATAAATTATTTTTCACTGTTGATGATATTTCTAATTTTTGTAGGCAAATTTATACATTTGAACAAAGGAGACAAAAAGTATCTTTGATGTAGCAAAGCCTTTCTGAGAGCCGTGAGTAAATTAAAAGAGAAAAGATAGTCTGGAAAATTTAAGGAACGGATGGGAATGATTCCAAGTTACCTTGTACTTAATTGAAGTTCTCAGAAATGTTCTTTTCTTGTTTTCTATATTGGAGCTGTTCCTTGAAGTGCGTCTGAATGCCTCTTCAAACTGGCATTTAATCTTTGACTGCATATATTTATTTTTCCCTTGTAGAAATGGAAGGGCTCTGCATGGAATTTCTTCTTCAGCGTCTCTTCACCTTGGTCCCTAATTTCTGGGGAATGTTGCTGGGAGATATTATTCGGAACAGGATTTTCCCCACTTTCTGCTGCTTCCTTTTGTGACAGTCTCAAGCCAGTAAAAGTTGTTGCTTCACTGCTCTCAAATTATCCCACATGAGGATTTCCTTGGGCGTCTTCAATTTGGCTAAACTCTTCTCCAGGAAAATAGAAATTTGGCTAATTTCCCAGGATTTCTGGATGCTCCACAGCTTCCAGGGGGCATCAGCCCAATGGTGGGCACAGTGCTGGAAACCCGAAGTGTGTTCCTGTAGGGCTGGTGCTTTTGGGGGCACGGGAAGGTGCACCGGGCTCCTTTGTCTTCTGTGGGGCATCACAGGGCGTACCCGCCCTCTGCCTCCATCCCAGCCTCCCTGGGCGACTGTGCAGTTAACAGGCAACTCACAGAGGTGGAATTTGATCTTATTTTTCCCCGTTTTTTTGGTGACTCCGAATGCTTTAAGGTGCTTACGTGCTGCCCAGTGTTCACAGGGGCTGGTGGAGCTGCAGTGCCGGAGCGAGACAGAAGGAATGATCTGGCAACATCATGAATGTTCTCATTCCCTGAAAGCCATTTGGCCACCTCTGCTCTCTGAACTGAGTTAGGAGAAGCACCCAGGTTTCATGCGGGTGTGGCCAGAGCTTCTGATGGTGGGCCCTGAAAGCACCTTAAAAGGTGCTCCTGCCAACATGACTCCAGGCACAGGACACCCTGTTTGACATGAGGAAAGTCACTCTGCTTGAAACACACTCCTTAAAACTCAGCCCAAAGGCACTCATTCTTCCCCAGCTGTGGCTGGGCATGGTGCATTTGCCACCCCATGTCCTGCTGGAGCATTCCCAGCTCCTCGTTTCCCTCCCAGACCTGCTCCTCCCCCGCAGGAGCCCTGCTTCAAGCCCTATGCAATTTATTAATGGCTTATCATAGAATGGTCAGGTTGGAAGTGACTCATCTGNTGCTGCCAATGCCCTTCCTAATCACAGAATCATTAAGTTTGGAAAAGACCTTCAAGGTCTTCAAGTCCAATATTTGACTGACTATCCCCATGGCCACTAAACCATATCACAAAGTGCCACATCTACTCATATTTTTAACACCTTCAGGGAAGGTGACTCCATCACTGCCTTGGACAGCCCATTCCCAAGTTTAGCCCCACTTTCAGTGAAGAAATTGGTCCTAATATCCAGCCTGAACCTCCCCTGGTGTTCCAGGCTGCAGGCACAGCACCTCCGTATGCAATGACTGCCCACATTTGATATCTTGGATTAAACTGCTTGAACCAGGGATGTGCCAGACCTGGATGGAGCCACTTGTTCTGCCTGTACTACACTAATCATAGCTCTAGAAGTAATAACACTAAAGACAATGTTGTCCTGGGTGGGATATTAAAATCCACAGCTCCCAGAGGAGTCTTAAAAGGCCCTATAATTGAGTCAGCACAGACCTCAGACCTGCTGCGAGTGAGAGATGCAAGAAGAAAAGGCGCAGGCAGTGGGACTTCAGTGCTGGCACTCAAGGAGCCAAGGCTTACAAAACTTCCGTGTAAAATGGAATAGCAGGAGGTGACTTGGAATTTCTTAAGGCTTGGAGGAAAAGAATAAAGGGGAAAGAAGCCCTGTCAGGTAATGGTAGAGCCAGGGGTGTGCAGGACAAAAAAGGGACTTTCTGCCAAAGTATCTCAAATAAAATCACTGTAATAGAGCAGGGAAATCAATGTCAGCTCAAAGTCGTTGGGGTACTCCATTGCAAAGGGGAAAAATGGAGCGACTAGGAAAGGACTGATTTCTTTAAAAAACAAAGCATTCTCCATAAACAGTACACAAATGAATGTGTGAAAAATTAAATTTGGATAAAGAAGAGGTGTGAGTAGCCGGGAAGAGAATTAGCAGTGATTTATTGCCACGCTGGCAATTCCCCGGGGAAAGATATGTGCAATGGAGGAGAATAAAACACCGGGAAAAGTCAAGTGTGGGTATTAAAATGTATATGGAGAAAGAAACATGATTTTAGCAACTCTCATAAGTTAGGATGACCTTAGCCACTAGTAAAATAACAGCAAGAGAGAAAAACCCTCTATCTCCACACAGCTAAGAGATAATGGAGCAGGAAGCAATAAACAATATAATTTAAAAAGAAAAATCACCACAGAGCGACTGCCTTTGAAAATAACAATTAAAATAGATGACTTCATCAAAACATGCCTAATACTTCTAGACAGGAATGGTGTTATTTCCAGGCAGTTCTCCTGAGCCCAGGATAACTTTCTGCAGCTGGGAAAGATGTTTGCATCTATAAATGTTTGTGGGATCAGAGGACTTGTGGGTCATGGGAATGCAGCTCCCGGGATGTGGAACGTGAGTCCAGAGCTCCAACCTCAGTTTGTGGTGCCATGATGTGCTGGGGGAGAGCAGATCTCACTTCTTTAAATTCCCTGAGAGACGCTCGAAAGAGAAGAAAAAATTATAACCATCTGTGTGCATCTAAATAATATAAACAGGGAAAAGGGGAGATTGTTTGGTTGGCACCGGGAGATGGAATTTGCGGCGCCGTGATGGGAAACATAAAAAACCCTGGATGTCAGCAGGGAAAGGTAAATTTGAGAGAGCAGCCAAAGCTTCCCCCAGCATCTGGGGTGGGCTGGATGGGGCCACGCTGGCTCTGCAGCCTGGAGACACCGAGAACTCGGTTAAACAAATCATTAGGAAACATTGAGCGGGATTCGTTAGGAAATATGGAGCGGGATCTGCTCTCATTCTTGCAAAGCGAACGGCTGTGAGAACCTAATTAGTTATTTCAATCAGGCTCCCCGGAGTCAGTCGTGTCTGGATTTGCCTTCCTGACTCCGTAACCAGTTTCTTCCCTGATTTTGGGTCGGCTGGGGGAGCGGGGAGCTGCACACGGAGGGTGCGGGGCAGTCGGTGCCACGGAGCCTCGGGGGCAAAGAGCAAGGAGGAAAGAGGGCAAAACAGAGATGGCAGCAGTGGCGTGAAAAGGAGGGCAGGGGGGAGGTTTCCGACGGAATAAAGGATACCCAGAGTGAATTCCTACAGCTTTTCCACACGAACGCCCTTTCCCAGCCTCTGCGTCCGTCTCCTCCGGGCTCGGGCAGCTCAGGTGCTGTTACTTCCAGTTGTGTGCGTGCAGAAAGCAGGGAAATGCCACCCCGGCCATGCTCAGGTGTTTGCTGAGCTGTGGGACACGAGCTGCACGGAGCCCTGACCTGCTCTGCTTTGTGTCTCGGGGTCAGACCCGACCCTCGGACAGTCAGAGACCAAACCAGCCCAGAAATCTCTCTGCTCCCTGCAGAGAACACATTCCAGGGCAATGAGATCCCAGAAACTGCCTGACAGTCGCAGCTCCAACGGTGCCACTGATTCTCCTTTGCCACTGAAGGAATTTTTCAGGTTTTTGAGTCTCATTTGAGCCACTTGCCTGCTCGGGACACGGGCCTGGGGATTTCAAACCACCTCCTGGAGACACACAGGCACACAACCATGTTTCTGTTGTGTGTGACGTGGAGAATGTAACGTGGGTATGGATTTAGGGCAGGATTATGCACAGGTGAAATGTGACCTGCCACCCTCTGCTTTGCATATCAATACTTTCTGGTACAAGTCAGCGCTTGGTTGACACTGACATGATTTTTCCATGTGTGAGCACAACAGTTTTGATCCAATAACACCCCTGTCTGATGTACTACTGAAGTGTGGCTATAAGGAAGCAAAGCCTGGAAAATTCTTGGTAGCATAGGAGCTCTGCTGATGGTTTTACTCCTCCAGCTTCAGGCTGGGCAACTTGACGACCAGGAGCTGGCAAGTCAAACCAGTCCTGGTGCTTCTATAGAATATAAAACTGGGGAAATGCATGGATTTTGTGTAGCAAAATGTTCTGTGACCATTCTCCATCTGGAAAAGGAGGAATGGGCCAGGAGAGAGTCTTTATCAGGCTGGTAACAACCCATCTGTGAGCTGGAGAGAGCACCCCACCACAGAGATACCGCATGACCGACAGCAGCCATTGTCCCAGCAGCGTGACACTGCTCCTCTGCAAGAAAACATAGAGCCAGGATTGTCCTCCCAAAGGGCAAAGCCAGACTGTGGCACCAGGGCAGCCTGAGGGATGTGCTGCCTCACTGATGTGCCATGATCCAACTCCAGTCTTTGCAGGTTGACTTGGCCATGTGAGATGTTCGTGCAGCCGTCAGAGGGGCTGGGGGAGGGGGGCAGAGGGCAGGTGGGTCCCAGCCTGGCTGGAGGCTGCCTGTGCCCACACCGGCAGCAGGACAAGCCATGAGCACCCCGTGTTTGCCAAAAGAAAGGTAGGAAGGCACTCGGCTGGTTTCCTCAGGACCTTAATTATTTTGAATATAATTGAATATAATATTTTGAATACGGTTGATTATTGTATTGATTGGCTCTGCTGCTGTGCCCTCAGCGAGGGACAGAGCAGCAAGAGCCCATTGCTGTGTGCAGTGGGGACATGGAAGGGTGAGCCTGGGGGAGCATCATCACAGGGGAACGCCAAGGGACAGCCGTGGGCCAGCCTGGTCTGTGGGATCCCCTCAAGTCCCTGTTTTTCCATGCAACACATGCATCTGTACCAGCACATCCTTTCAGCCTCTTCCTGAAGCTACATCAGGAGCAGTTTGTAATGTGATGATGGATGATACGACTGAGCAAGGCACGGGAGCTTTTAAGCCCACAGCTGCTTAGCACCCAGTGAGATTTTGGGAGCTGGCTAGGCTGGGCTGAGCTCTCCCCATGTGGTGGGGAAGTTCTCCTTCATGGGCAGCCCGTGGAGGTCCTGCCACGGCAGCTCTGGAGCTCTGGGGATAGTGGGTTTGCAGATTATGGGATAATGGATTCAGAGCTCACAGGACAGTCCCGGCAGCCTGTCCCATCCTATGCTTCTCTCCTGAATTGTGTCTCCACCCATTCCAACAGGGCCACACAACTCAGACACTCTTTTCCTAATAAATAAAGAAATAAATAAACAAATATATACACATACATAGATATACATTATATATGTATATATAATTATCAACACGATAATACAACACAAGGAAGAAGAAAACCTAACCTTTGTCAAGCATGAACTTTTTTCGGGCTGCCAGGATTCTCCCAGCTTTCTGCTCTCTTTCAAGGGCCTGTAAGCAATTAGGGAGAGCCCCCCACGAGTCCTTGCCATCACACCACACACGCATCCGATGGAAAAGGGGTATGTGGATGCCAGGGAAGATTTCATGCCATGTCCTGTGTCTCAACACAGGGGGCTGCAAACACTCCTTTAGCCCAGCCCACCAGTCTGGAGCTGGCTGGGGTCACAGGGAGCAGCCAGGAACACAAGGAGTGCTGGGGGCTGGAACCACTCTCTGTAGATAGATTTCTTTTCTTAAATTATGCTTTAATTTCCTCTCCTTCTGGTACCAATGCCTATGTTTTAATGAGCTCGCTCCCCTAGCATATCAAACAAGTCTGATCCCTGGTGCTCCCTGTTTGCAATTCCCAGTGGCTCCTAACCAAGAATTGTGCTGTTTAATTTTGCCAGTCTTCTAGTTTACACTGAAGCATTAAAAAAAAAACACAGGCAAAAGGACCATATTTCTCCCGGCCTATTGATAGAGCGTGATAGGTATTAAATTCTATAATTCTTTCACTGGCCTTTAAGCAGCCTTGGTGTTAATATTTAATGATGAAAGATGCTGGTAATCAGCCCTGTATCCCAAGTGTCTGGATGCTTTATGATCTTGCCTTTGGGAGCCTAATTGTGAACCCAGCCTGCCAGAGCTTCCCACCCCAACTTAATAAACTTTGCCATTCCTGCCCAGCACATCATCTGTCTCCGGGCAGGATCCAGTGCAGGCGTGATCAGGTAGCACGAGGAGGGAGGATGGAGGAGAGCGTGGTGCTGAGGGTGGCACCGAGGCTGGGGACACAGGTGGCTGGTAAGCAGGCAGCACACAGGGAAAGCACAGCCCAGAGAGGGGCATCAGCTGGTGATCTGGCAGTGCTTCGGAGCACAGGTGTCTGCAGGCTACACTGCAGCCCAGCCCAGAAACAGCACATTGTCCGTATCCTCCCCAAACCAGCCAGGCCTGGGGTCTCCATATTCCAGCCCCTGGCTGGTGGGACACCATCCTTCACCCTCTGCCTGATGATCATGTCCCTCCCATCTCCCAGGCGGCTTGAGCTCCTACAGCATCACCCCTCAGACACCTCCTCCTGGACTCCCAGCTCCATCTCCTCCACGTTGCCTGTGCATCCTGTGGCTTGCTGGCTGCCGTGGAGGTCTGACAGTGCAGGTAGTGCTGGGAGGGTGATGCTTCACTGGGTTGGAATGGCCTCAGGCAAAGCCAGCAGAGCCCTGTACCGAAGGAGAGCTGCTGTTAGTTGCTAATAGCGCTTAGCACTTACACACTGCACGGGCTCTGCTGTTCAGTGCCATGTACAAACATGATCCCATTAAGTGCTGGCATGGGAGCACGGGCTGTCATCCCCAGCCAGCTGTCGGGAAACTGAGGCAGGCACAGACTGTGCAGCTGAGGTGGCCAAAGCAGACCCTCGAATGCCTTTGCAGTTCTGAGCAACCCTGAGAAACGACTACGATAAGATGAATTTGGAAGCAACCAAGAGCACAACAGCACTGGCCAGGCCAGGCACTACAGTTACTACACAGAATTTGAAGCAGACATTACACCAGAAGAAATATTCAATGTGTTCTTTGGTGGGCACTTTCCTACAGGTCGGTGGCTTTGAAGTGCAGTAGAGTGACACTAAACCCAAGGGAAGGGCTGGAGCTGTGCCAGGGCAGGGTCAGGTTGGATCTCAGCAAAAGGTTCTTCCCCCAGAGGGTGGTGGGCACTGACCAGGCTCCCCAGGGCAGTGGGCACAGCCCCAAGGCTGCCAGAGCTCCAGGAGTGTTTGGGCAACACTCTCAGGGACAGAGTGGGATTGTTGGGGTGTCTGCAAACCAGGAGTTGGACTGGATGATCCTTGTGGGTCCCTTCCAATGCAGGAGATTCAGTGATTCTACAATCACCCACCAACCATGGCCACATCCCCCCGTCACTGTAGGTCACACTGCCCCCCTACACACAGCCTTGGGCCCTTCTGATGCCACCACGGGGCTGGCAGGTCCTTAACCCTTCTGGTACCATTCCAGCAGCCCCTTCCCAAACCCCCATGAGCCCTGTTGTGACAGTAGTGACGTATTTCACATGTAGGTACTTTATTCCAAGTTAAGAGAAGCAATAACTTTTCTTGATAAGGCATAAACCTTATTTTGCTTTACATTTGTCTGCCTGGGGTTTCTGTGTGTATAATGAGATGAGTAAGTAACCTTGCAGGCTGATATGTTATACAGCCATGGTGGAGGCTGGGAGCAAATCTTCCCTCCTGAGCACGACCCTGAGCAAAGCCTGTAAGGGAAACCAAAGAGAAATGTGGTCCTGGACCAAGGAAACATGATAGTCATTATTGGGTGGGGGTGGAGGGGGTGTCACAGGGGGGTGACACATATCCAGGAGGAGTTTCACAAGAGGGACAAGAAGGTGTCAGTGGGATGGAGGTTGAGCCTCTCCTCTCCAGCTCACCCAGGTCACTCAATATATCCCATTCACCTTCTTCCAGTGTTGTTTAATCTCCCAGTCTTTGAGACAGACTCAGCAGAGTCCTGGCATCTGGAAATACAAAGTGTCTGCCTCAGATTCAGTGGGTGTGTGCATTCTTTAATGATGTTTTTATTCTGCACTGACTGGCAGCGTTTTACCACTGGAAGAAGAGGTAGGACTGTGTCCTGTTGGTGCCCCAGACTCCAGTGATCACCCTTGCCTTCTCTGGTAGCAGACTGGCACCCCTGGGCTATGGCAGAAAGGCTCTTCATACACCAGGGAGCCACAGAACAGGATGGGTCATTGGAACTGGGAGCACTGGGAGGCTCCAGCAGGAGCAGGGCCCACGGAGCTGCTGTGCAGGGACTGCAGAGCCCTATGAAAGCTGCCCCCCCAGGTAACCCCAGCTGCCCCAGAGCAGGGGTCACCCCACCAGAACCCAGGGGTTTGCTTGATGATCATAGCAGGCTTTTTGTTCTCTGGTGTAGGGAGGCACCAGGGCTCCTGGGGTCACCCAGAGGAGACTTCCTGGGCAGAGAAATCAACTTCACACTGATGGAATGGTCAGAGAAGCTTTAATCCCTTGTTCCACTCCCCTGGTGAGACAGTCTCAGCTTCGCAGGGCAAGAACTTGGAGGACTCGACATCTGGCTCCATCCCAGAGCTCCTTCCATGCAGGTTGTGTGAGCCACAGCCCAACCAGGGCTCCTTCACGGGTGGGAAACTGCAGTGTACTCAGGCCTGAGGTCCCACTGGCTTTGAGCAGTGACACCGACCAGAAGAATTATTTCCGAGTGCTGGAAACCCACCAAATTCCTGCCAGGGCACTCAGGTTTCCATAAAAGGGTAGAGGAAATGCTGTGTGACAGAGCCAGCTCCTGGGATGGTGAGCTGCTGCAGCTGGAGATGAACTCCCACCTCCTGCTTCCCAGCGGAACGAGAAGTGAAGGAGCTGGAGATGTGCTGGGAAAGCACCAAACTGGAGGGTGGGGGAGGCAGACGAGGCTTTTGGCCACTGATGTGTAGGCAGAGCTGCCTGACTGCCTTGGAGGTGTCACAGCTGGTGTGGCCACAAGGCTGGGATGCGGCACAGCCTCATCTCACTCCCTGGCCAGGGCTCAGCACAGTGAGAGCCAAAACTCCCCCTGTTCCATATCTCAGCCCTGGTGCCTCTCATCTGAGGCCACCTGAAGCCTCACCCTCGGTCATCAGGGTCACCCTTAGTGGGGTCCACACTCCAGCAGATTCCTCCATGTCTGGTGCCAGGTCACCACCTCCTGCAGGCACTTTGTCTGTCCCAGCCCTTGGCATCCTCTGGGCACCGAGGCTGGGGAAGGGTCTGAAGCAAGTCCTGTGAGGAGCAGCTGAGGGAGCTGGGGGAGCTCAGCCTGGAGAAAAGGAGGCTCAGGGGGGACCTTGTGGCTCTGCAAGTCCCTGATGGATCCAGGATGGGCTCTGCTCCCAGGGAACAGGGACAGGAGCAGAGGGAACGGCCTCAGGCTGGGCCAGGGGAAGGGCAGGATGGACAACAAGAAGAATTTCTGCCTGGAAAGTGTGGTCAGGCCTTGGCAGGGGCTGCCCAGGGAGGGTTGGAGTGCCCAGCCCTGGAGGTGCCCAAGGCAGGACTGGCCGTGGCACTGAGTGCTCTGGGCTGGGGGACAAGGTGGGCATCGGGCACAGGGTGGGCTCCGTGGGCTGGGAGGTCTTTTCCAACCTTAATAATTCCTTAATTCTGTAAATCTGGTCCACAAACCAGGCACGGCTGAGCATCCCACATGAGCCAGAACAATTTTGTCCAATCCCACCCCAGGGGTGGTTTTGTCTTTCCATTCACTCCCAGACTGTCTAGACCTTGGAGGTCTTTTCCAACCTTTATGACTCTGATTCTATTTCCCCATGACCACCACAAGGCCAAAACAAGCCTTCTCCCTTCTTTTACCCGTCAGCCTTTATCACCAGGCCTCTCCCCATCGTGGTGTCTGTCAGCATCATCCACCACACGCATCCTTCTCTGCAGCCAGGAGTTTCCCCTGCCTGCCTTAACAAGCACCATGCAAAAAAAAAACCCAAAAAACCAAGACGTGAAAGGGATCAAATGTTACTGCAAATCTTCGGCTTCTCTCTGCTCTTTCTGACTCAAAATATCCAAGGCAAAATAAGATTTTCAGTGCGTGCAGGAAGGCACACAGTAAACAAAGTAATGAGTTTAGTGCCAGTGAGAATAGCCCACACTATTACATCTCTCTTCCCAAAATGAGAGAATCCTTCTGATACAATTTACTGACATCATTAGCAGGGCTTCCAGCGCTGCTGTGGAGCCTCCCCCCACCACTGCTTCGGATTTGAAGCTCCCAGGCTTAAAATGTTATTGTTTTAATCTTTACATAGCAAGAACATTTTAGAGTTGGGAACGAGGTTTGTCTGGGGGGTTGCCTCGAAATGCTCATATTCACCTAAAGGGATGTAGACGCCGAAGTATAACAATGACAAATTAACTTTCATCACTTGCAGCCATTTCAGGAAAATCTCCAGCTTCTGAGTTTTTGTTTTTTTTTTTTTGCTACAAACTGCTTCCTGTCCTTCGTGAGGGAAGCTGAGCTGCTCCAGCCATTTTGGGCAATGCTGAAGTGACCCAGTAACCTTTAGCTGAGAGTTTTGCAGTGGCAACAAAGCAAAAAGAAAAAAAAAAAATTAAACAGCAAATGTTAAGAATTTTGCAGCTGGAAATACAAAATTTCTGCCTGGGATTCTGTGGCTGCTTGAGTTTTTTAATGAGGTTTTGTTGTGCTAACTGTGCTGCAAAATATCCAGTTTGGAGCAACAGCTGGAGGGACTGGAGAAGCAAGTGGTGTTTGGAGTCCATTGTTAAGTCTATTTTCTGTGGCAGCACAAGATCTTAACGTGCCTGATGGAACATGTGATGAATATCCAGAGTAATCCGGGTTGCACCTCAACACACTCACGGCCTGCATGGAGTCACTGCTGGAAAACTGCTGGACAAGCTGCTTCTGAAACTGTGGCAGAGTCACAGAACTGTGTAGTTTAAAAAAGCCCTCAGGAGGTCTCCAGGCCCACTTTCCGCTCAAAGCAGGGATGCCTTCCAAGCCACTTTCCAAGTCCGATTGCTCAGGGCATTGTCCTGTTGAATGCTGAAGATCTGCCAGGATAAAGATCTTGAAGGATGAAGATGCTTCCACTTCTTTGGGCCATTGGCCTTGTGCTTGACCTGCCTCATAGGGAAAAACCTTTTCCCTGTGTTTGGATGGGATTTCCCTTGCATTGGTGCCTCTTGAACTTCCTTCCAAAGGACTCTTCCTCCACCTTCTCCATAACCCCTCAAGGGTTATTTGAAGGGTTGCATCTTGTTTCTGCTTCTGCAATAAGATCTGTTGGAGCTGCTGCTTTAGCTGTGGAATGACATGACTACAGAGGAACTTTCCAGAGAAACTATCCTCCATTCCCATGCTGGAGAATGTACCACCAAGCAGACAGGAGGACTGGCCCCTCCAGAAACCCACAGGTCTCCTGCTTGCCTTAACAGAGAGAGTTTATCTCTGCAGATTTGATTCTCTTCTGTTGGGGTTTGCCACCTCTGCAGTGACCCTGGAGGAAGCCACCTCCCCGCTGGCTGCAGAAGGAGCCCCTGGATGCCCAGCCCTCCGTGGGGGCGGTGCTGGTGTACAACACGTACACCCACCGCACACTCACCACCCCCGATTTGCATCTCTATTTACCTTGGGAGCAGGTAACTCAGATTGAGCTGTTTCTTTTCCAGACAAACTTGGCAGACCTTATTTGTATGCCCCTCCTGTCCTTCTTTAGAGCCTCCACCTTTTGGCTTTCCTGAATTGTAATTAAAAACACGCATCTGTCCTACAGAGCCTGGGAGCAATTTCCAGGTCCAAGGCAAATCACAGCCACGGTTCTGATTCCTGCTAGTGCAGGACTTGTGCACACACATCCATCTCCATCTGTCCACACACACTGGTTTCCATTCCATCAACCAGCTCAGCCTTTTCACAGAATCCCAGAACATGCTGAGCTGGAAGGGACCCACAGGATCATCCAGTCCAACTCCTGGCCCTGCACAGGACCAGCCCCAAGAGTCACCCCCTGTGCCCCAGACCATCATCCAAACCCTCCTGGAGCTCTGGCAGCCTTGGGGCTGTGCCCACTGCTCTGGGGAGCCTGTTCAGTGCCCACCACCCTCTGGGGGAAGGACCTTCTGCTGAGATCCAACCTCAGCCTGCCCTGACCCAGCTCCAGCCCTTCCCTGGGTGCTGTCCCTGGTCCCACAGAGCAGAGATCAGTGCCTGCCCCTCCTCTGCCCCTCCCCAAGGAGTTGGACCTGCAGTGAAGACTCTCCCCTCAGTCTGTCCATGGAGAAGCTGTGGTATGTCCTGGCAGGTGAAAGTATTGATGGTGGTCCAAAGGTGCTGTTTGGATGTCAGGGAATGCTCTGTCCCTCAGGCTGTGGAGACCATCCTCAGCAGTTGCCAGGGAAAACCATCACATCTGTGCCAGGTCTTCCTGAAGAGAGCCAACAGTATTTAATGCTGACCTGGAGGAGAGTGTACAGTCTTTAGAGATAAGAATTAAAGAGGATACAAAGCCCAGCAGGAAGACAAATGTGGCCGAGGCAGCATGAATCACTTGGTAGGCTGAATTTGTTCCAGAAGCCTCAATTTTGGTACAATGAAATGAAGATCCAGGCTTCTAGGAGCAAAGATAGATACACAAGGTGGGACTGTTGAACGGAGCATGGATTAGAAAAGCATAGTGGGAGCAAGTGGGAACCTTCTGAACTGGAAGTTCCTAAAGGGGAGAACAACAAGGACTAAAACACGCTGGCTTCACATATGGGGCCATGCATTGCTTTAATAGGAATACTGTTGTGCTCAGCGTCCACTTCCAGGGTCACACTTAATGAAACATGGAAAGAATCCAAGAAAGAGGTGTAAAAGTCAGTGAAATTGAAGAAAAAAGAAACCAACCCAAACACATTATTTTACAACGAAAAGCTTAATGAAAAGCACTTTGAGTGGTTGCTTGGCACGAGTCTGGAAGTAAGAGCAGAAGAGAATAAATTTGAGACTAGAGAGCTCTTTAATCTGGTGATCAAAGGTGTAACAAGGTCTGGTGGCTGGAAGCTGAAATTAGACAAATTTGACCTGCAAGAAGACACATTCCAATAGTGAATGAAACAATATATGGTGATGGTTGATTCCTCCTCACTTGGAGTTTTCACTTGAAATTGGATGTATTTCGAAGAGAGCTGCCCTAACTCAGCCAGGAATTATAGGTTTGACACAGGAATCAGCTGGTAAAACTGTCTGGCCTCAGTGATGAAGGAGGGCAGAGGAGCCTTTGACATCCTGCCACGGAGGTGTTTGCTCATCTTGATCTCCAGGACTTGAAGAGCCACGTGACCACATCTAGCTGAGTTCCCCTGAGGTATTTACAGGTTACTCCACTGCATGGAATATCTCTGCACCAGGTTCTTCCATTCCACGCATGTCTGTTCACATCTCCTCCAGGGTTTCACCTTCCTCCTCACCCCTCTGGCATCGCTGGCACAAAGCGACGCACCTGAAAGCAGAGTTAACCCAGTTCCCCCGGCCAAATTCTCCTCCTTCAAGGGGATTTATCCCGCTCATCACTGCACTGAGCAATGCTGTGCTCCTTGTACGCTCCCAAGGGGGGTGTGATGGGGACTGCGCGTCCTGCTTTGGCTGATTTGGGGTGCAGGGTCAGTGCTGGATCATTCCCAGGACAGCAGAGGGACAAACCCACCCCTGCGTCAGGTTCAGCAGTGGCACAGAGGTCACTCGGTGACACAGCAGGAACCTGTGCCCCTGACCTTGGCATGGCCAGAAGAGCGGGTGCAAGCTCTACTCACTTTCCTGCTTTCGATACTGGTTATATTTCCATTTGCATAATCCAGTACAGCAAACAACACAGTCAGATGAGACCAAACAGGGCAAAAACACAAACATATTTACCTAATCTAATGAGCAGCACTCCGAGCTGCCACCTGGACTCCTGAAGGGCACAGCCTGGCATGGGGTGGGAGAGCTGGGAGGGGAAAAGCGGGGAAGGGAGTCAGTGTGGTGTGGGAGAAAAGCAGAATCACTTTCTCAGGGGTGAGGCATGAGCTCTTCCAGGCTGGAAAGGGTTGTCCTAGGGATGTCTCCTGGGCTGCTCACGGTCTGTCCAAGCAAGGTACAGTGCAGGAGCTGCTCCAGGGCTCCCTGTCCCTGCCTGGTGGCATTTGCATGTCCAGGAGAACTGAGCCCAGCCGGGGGGAGCTGCAGGGACAGTGTAGGGTGTGCAGAGGGGATGGAGGTGGGCAGAGGGGCAGGAATCTACAGAGCAGCCTGGGCAGGTGCTTCACCAAATCTCTCCCCTCTTCTCCCGCTTCCCCAGCTCGAGAAGGTGCTGCGAACACATCCAGGGAACAGCGAACAGAAGAGAAATTACTCTCTGAAATGAAAACTGAAACAACACATGTCTGCAGGCAGGGAGCATGTTTGAGAGAAGGGGTCAGGAACTCAGCAAGAGGCGCTGCTCTGTTGCTGAAACACCAGGTTACCTTTTTTTTGAAGACATTTTTGAGAGTAAATTTGTTTTAATCAAATGGCTTTAAACAAAACAAAACACGCTGTTTCATTCCAGATTTCACGTAACAATTCATCCCGCCCCCAATCCATTTTTTGAGACTTTGTGTCAGAAAGAAACATGAAAAAAAAAAAAAAGGCTGGTGTGTATTTTCTTTTGTTTTGGCTTCGCAAGCAAACTGGAAATAAAAGAGGACTGCACAAAGGTCTCCCCACAACCAAAGACCTTGACATGACTGAGGCAGGAGACGGAGATTCCACACTTCTGGTGTAGATCAATCCTTGGCACGTGCTCCTCACACCTCCTTTTCCCGGGAAACCAGCCCTGGCAGAAGCCAACCTGCTGCTGAGGTGCCTAATAAGGTGCATGTTTTATAAGGGAGATGGTTTTAATGGGGTTGAGTGGATCTAAGAGTCTCCACTGTGTCATAAATTCTTGAGACAAGCTTTTGGTGTCATATTGCTTCTTGTTATAATGAAGGGGATTTGAATAGGATGTAATGGAGTTGGGAGCTAAGATATGGCAGCAATTTATCATGGGAATCTGCTGCAGCACTCGGGCAAATGAAAGCTTTTTTAGATATAGATACAGATGGATTGGAAATGGACTTGCTTCTCACACAGGAGGCTCCTTTATCACCAATAATATCAGGACAAATACTGCTTTGCACTTGGCACTGTCTCTAATTGCATTAACATATCAGTTGTGAGTGGTGCTGCTCCCAGCCAGAAACTCATCACCAGCAGAGCCTCTGGCAGACGAGCAGGGTGCCAGCTGCTTGTAGGTGTGAATATTGTCATAAATGGGATTTCATAAGCAGAAGTAACAGATCCGCTCGTATCTCCTACAGCAAATGAAGCAGCTCCTTGCTTTGTAGCTCCTGGTTTACAGCTCCATGTTTCCTTTCCCCATCTGGGAGTGTGTGCCTGGATGCAGGCAGAGGAGGAAAGGCAAACCTTCAGGGCAACAAGGGAAAGGCTCAGCTCTAAGGGATGACAGCCCTTTTTGCATGGGCAGACTGTGACGGAACAAGAGGGAACAGTTTCAAACTGAAAGAGGAGAGATTTAGATAACATATTAGGAAGAAGTTCTTTAACCCCACCCTGCCATGGGCAGGGACACCTTCCACCAGCCCAGGTTGCTCCAAGCCCCATCCAACCTGGCCTTGGACACTTCCAGGGATGGGGCAGCCACAGCTTCTCTGGGCAACCTGTGCCAGGGCCTGCCCACCCTCCCAGGGAAGGGTTTCTTCCCAATATCCCATCTAACCCTACTCTCTGTCAGTTTGAAGCCATTCCCCCTTGGCCTGTCCCTCCAGGCCCTTGTCAGTGGTCTCTCTCTGTCTTTCCTGTTGGCTCCTTCGGGCGACAATTAGGTCATCTTGAAGCTTCTCTTCTCCAGGCTGAACAATCCCAATTCTCCCAGCCCTTCCTCACAGGAAAGGTGCTCCATCCCTCTCATCGTACGAGGGACTGAACCCTGGAAGCATCGTGGGGCCAAGCCAGCCCTGTGGCCCTGGACAGGCTCGGGGGGATCCTGTGCTGACCCCACACAGGAGAGCTCCACACGCTGCAGGGACTCACCGATGCTGTCACATGGAGGGGGAACCGTTCTGGATTTCTGGAAGAAGCTTCCCCCAGCACAAAGCCTCAATCAGTATTTCTCTGGCTCTAGCACTCAGTTCAGGTTAAATATAATTGACCACCTGCCAGGTTTAGGAGGTATAAAAGGGCTACCCTCAGAATTCGGGCTGTGCCCTGGGTAGGAGGAGGAAGCACCCAGCTCTGTTCTGTCGCTGCCTGTGGGGTTTCTTATGTGTCAGCCACTCGGGGATGTAAATGCTGCAGACATCAGGTTACTCAGAATTTGGCTCATTCTCTTTTGATCTCATATTTGTGTCTTTTCCAGCGCTCTGGATCTGTTTATGCACCCCACCCCCCCACCCCCCCCCTTCACTTCTTTCTTCCTTTCTCCTTATAACTCTAAACATCCCTTTTAGCTTCTAAAGATAGGGCAATGTTGTGCTAAGGAAAAAGTAATTTTGCAGTTTGACCTAAAAATGGGCATGTTTGGAGTCAGTCAGTTCTTGGAATGCAGTTTCAGAATTAGACACAACTTCCAAAAGCCCAAATCTGGACTTTTTGCTGTGCAGAGGGGTAGGTAACCCTTGGGACAGTCGGTGCCCATCCCTCTCTGCCAGGAACACTTGGCACTGGGAGTTGGCCTGAAGTCCAGGAGCAAATGGGAAGGGTGTGGTGGAGGTTTGATATGCTTGTGATGGCTTTGATGGCTTTAAGGAGTGTCATGGCAACAGTGTAAGCTGGATAATTAATATTGCACACGGAATTACAGCGCAGGCAGAGATGACAGTGCTTTCAATCCATGAAATGCCCCTCTGCCTGAGCCTGTTTTCCCAGCTGGGTGGGGACTGCGATATTTCAGGATCACAGAGCCATGGGAAAGGTCAGGGGACCTATATCCAGTGCCCCAGCTGACCCTATTTCTAGCACAAGGTTTGGTTTGTGGTCACAGCCACCAGCCTGTGGGAAGGAGCAGGGCCCTTTCCTGCTGTGGGCAGAGGGTGCTGAGCTCCCAGCCAGCAGCGGCAAGGGAGGGAAGTCAGAGCAAAAAGCTCTCTGGGATGTGTCCTGCAGGTGAGGGGACATGTGCAGATGATGGAACCAAGCCTGACATGACATTTTTTTCCATTGCTCTGACAGCAGATCTCTGGAATTGAGGGGGGAAACTGGTGGGTGGCAGGTTGGGAACATGCTGTAGAGCCTCTCCAACAAGTGTTTCTTCCCCCAGTTGCCTCTGTGTTCCATTCTTGGAGATCAAATCCATGAGCAGGGGCAGGTTCAGCACTCCTGCACCTCCCAGCAGCATTTCAGAGCCTGCAGACACAATGAAAACTGGAGAGACACCTTGCAGGGAAGCAGGGAGAGCATGTGAGGCAGGTCTAAGGACAAACACCCCATTTCCTTATGCTCGGGGTCCTTCCCAAGCTGGGCACAGCAAGAGGGGTCAGCTGGGCACAGGTCTGCGTGTCCACGGTCCTGCTCCTGCTTGGCACGGGGTGCCTGCCCACAGTCCCTGCTGGGGACAGAGCCCAGGGCACTTCAGCCACCCTTGGCAGCCCATTAGCATCTTCCAGGCTCGTGGTTAGAAGTTGCTTTGCTCTCAGACTGGTCCTCACCCCTGTGCTGGTCCCTCTGGAAGGTACAAATCCCTTTGCTGCCCTTGCCTCTCAACTGCACAGCCTTGGAGAGACGGACTGGGCGCTTTCTGTGTGCTGGGGTGACACTTGGTGTGCTGCTGCCTGTGGAGTTCAGCCAGTACTGGGAGCACTGGGCTACCCCAGTGCTGACCTGTACTCCTGCTGCAGGACCCTGGCTCAGACACTGAATTTTGCAGTCTGATTCCTGATCCTGCACCAAAAGTGTCCTACCTTTCATCTACTGCTGACTGTACCTTTATTCCATGGCACTTGCTTTGGTGCAGCCAAGAACTCCGAGACACTAATCCTGTGGAAGTAAAAAGTTAGGACTTACTCAGCTGGGCTGGAGTAAGTCCACAGGGAGACAGCTCCCATTGGAATGTCAGCACTGGACAGAAAGCAGTAATGTTCGATGCAACTTCTCCACTCTCCTCTGGACAAGGCACTTCTCCCAGCAAGGAGAAGTCCTGGGAAAAGCAGGTTAAAAGAGCCAAAACTAAACCAATCCCGGGCCACAGTGTCTGTGCCTGCAGCACCTGCTCCTCTACAGCCTCCAAATCTGTCCTTATGCTGTTCTTTTGTTTCATCATAGAACCACAGAATGGTTTGTGTTGGAAGGGACCTTGAAGATCATCTTGTTCCACCCCCTTCCATGGGCAGGGACACCTTCCAGCAGCCCAGGTTACTCCACGCCCCATCCAACCTGGCCTTGGACACTTCCAGGGATGGGGCAGCCACAGCTTCTCTGGGCACCCTGTGCCTGGGCCTGCCCACCCTCCCAGGGAGGATTTCCTTCCCAATATCCCATCTATCCCTGCCCTCTGGCAGTGGGAAGCCATTGCCCCTTGTCCTGTCTCTCTAGACCTTGGAAATAATCTCTCTCCATCTTTCTTGCAGGGTCCTTCAGGTACTGGAAACCACAATGAGGTCACCCCAAAGCTTCCCTTCTCCAGGCTGAACAATCCCAGCTCTCCCAGCCTTTCCTCCCAGCAGAGCTGCTCCATCCCTCTGACCATCCTGGTGCCTCCTCTGGACTCTCTCCAGCAGCTCCATGTCCTTGCTGTGCTGCCCCCAGGGCTGGAGGCAGCTCTGCAGGGGGGTCTCACCTGAGGGGGCAGAGGGGCAGAATCCCCCCCTGCCCTGCTGCCCACGCTGTGGGATCAGCCCAGGGCACGGGAGGTTCTGGGCTGGGTCATGTCCAGCCTCTCCCCCACCAGGACCCCCAGGTCCTTCTCCCCAGGGCTGCTCCACCTGCTCATCCCCAGCCTGGATTGATCCCGGGGGTTGCCCCAACCCAGGTGCAGCTCCAGCCCTTGGTCCTGTCCCTCACCCTTGCTCCCAGCCAGCCCATCTCGACCTGCGGATCCTTCCTCCAGGTGAAGGCGCTCAGTCACTCTGCAATAAGCAGCGCTTTCAATTCCTTTCCAAACTAAGCAGAAAGCATCAGCGAGGATGAGGAAAGAGTTGGATTTCCTCCCTGGGGCCCAGCTGGAGCCTTTAAGCGAAGATATAACACACAATACCCATCGTGAAGTGTGAACAAACAGCTCTGCTGTTCATTAACGCTGTGTAGGTGTTGGTTTATGTAGCAGAGTAACCCAGGAGTGCTGTGGGGAGCTGTTAACTTGAATAACTGTGCCCTGTTGTAAGTGGAGCGGTGCTACTCGGGCCGGAAAGGAGGAATGTTGGCTCTTGTAATTGCAACTGCTGTAATGAGGAGCTTGGGAGCGAGGCTGATAAGCAGCAAGATAATAGACTAATGAGCAGGATGGCTGGAGTCTGTCAAAGGACCAGCCAAGGTATCTGCAGGACCCCAATGGTATTGTACAGGGAGGAAGTGTGGACCAGGAAACAGCCAAATATAGCTTTTAAAAGATGTATAGGATGAACCGAGCACTTAATGCTGATAATAATTGGAGCTTGAGGGTGTGCTTAGTGTATGAATAAAGTAATTAACCAATTAAAAATGCACAAGAGACACATGATAGAAAGTGATAACCAACAGGAAAATGATTGATGCCCTGTACAGGGAGCTGGAACGTTCAACGTGTGTTATTAGGAGAGATGCCTGGGCTCTTCAGATACCGGCACGTGGAGACCCACTGGGTGCTCTTTGATCACTGGTCTCCACTGTTGTACTTGCCACCTGCTGTGCTGCCTGTGTGATAAATTGCCTGGAATTAATTCAAACCCCCTGTTTGCAAGGAGCAGACTCTGGAAAATGTGTGGAATCCACATTGGCTGGCTTTGAAATGGCCAAGCATGTGGCAGAGCCCTGGGGGGCATCTGCTTTCCAGGGAGAGGGGCTGCCTGAAAGGAGGAGCGGCCAGCACGGTGTGGCACATGCAGAAGTCCCCAGATGAGCCTGGGGGATTCATCTGGTGATGCATGGCTGAATTATCCTTTGTTAGTGTCTTTTTTAGAGACAGCAGAAAATGTCAGCCACAAAGATGAAGATTTCAATAACTTCCAGCGCCTTCGTTTGAATTCAACAGTGAAGGTGATCAGCATTCCGTGAGTCTGTGCTTTCTGGATGAGGCTGTGGCAAAGCTGTGAAGTTGTGTCAGAGGGGGTTTAGGCTGAATATCAGGAAGATGTTCTTCCCTCGGAGAGGCTGGGCACTGGTAACCTGTCATTTGGGCAAGGCTCTCAGGGACCTGGTGGGGTTGTTGGGGTGTCCTGTGTAGGGCCAGGGTTTGGACTCGGTGATCGTCTTGAGTCTCTTCCAGCTCAGGATCTTCTGTGATTCCGTGATTCTGTGAAAGTTGTATGGTCATAATTTCCTTGCTTCTCTAGGCCCAACCCACTGAGAGCACAGCTGCTGTGGTGTGGAGTCAGCCAGGGCTTATCCTGCAGGCTGCAGGACCCTCCATTTGCTGTAAAACTGGGAAAGTGGTAGGAAAGAACATGTTGGGAAAGGAAAAATTTCAATGCCTGTGTGCCAGCCTGGAGAATCCCACAGCATCCCTGCGTCTGCTGCAGAACCCCCACCTGACAGGCAGCAAGTCCTGAGCACCACGTATTTCACTGGTGGTTTCTGATGTGTTCCTCATCTCCTGGCATCTGGCTGAGAGCCCATGGCTGGAATTGCTTAAGGCTGAGAGGTTGTGCTACAACTGGAGTCAGTGGGAGCCTTGCTCCGGACACACAAGCCCTCCTCGGAATAACTTTGCTCAGCAAAAAAAGATTAAAAAAATAACGAAACCCCCCCACTAATAAAATGAAAGAAAAACAAAACAGGGACCAGGTGTCTCAGCCTGGGTATCTCAAACTAATGACTCTATTTAATCTTCATCAACCCCTTCGCAATGCAGAATCTTGTGCAAATGAGTTCTTGAACGTCTGTGAGGCACTCCGATCCCAGAGTGATGGGTTTCACAGGAGAGCAGATGAGGACATTAATATTTCTGGGCTGGTTGCAGGCCTGGGACAGCAGGCAGTAAATAAGGCAGTTGGCTGAAAATGAGGAGAAAACAAAAATAGGAGGGAGGTGCTCACTCAGGAAGCACCACTTGTGCAGCAGCCACTGCTCTTTACATGTGGGTTTTGCTCCATATTTAGGGTGTTTATTTGCCTTGATGGCCAGCAGCCAAATCCTAGTGGATCCTATGCTAAATCCCTGACACAGAGCAGATAGACCAGGGACAAGTCTCATACCCCTGTGAAGTGACAGCGGAGGCTGGGAATGTGGGGGTGAGCAAGGATCACCAGCTGATGGGTGTTTAGCCAGCCTGGAGCCACCATCACCTGCCTCAGTGCCCTCAGGCTCCTGTTTGTTTTGCAGAAAGGGTGAGTTTTGAGCAGAGCAGAGAGGGGCTGTGGGTACTGAAGCAACTCATGAAACCACATGCCAGTTCTGGATGAAAGTGGCCAGGATAAAATAATGATTTCATTTTGCCAAATCCTCAGCATCCCCCCCAGTCCATTGCAATCCAGCCAGTGACTGCCCTTCCCAGACCGGAGGTGTTCCCAAGGTTCCTCTGCCTGGAGAAGCTGAAGCTCCTGACACAAGGATTGAGGAGATGAGTCTGTGGTGTCACCTCTGCTGCTGCTGAAGTGACAATGACTCCCATGCCCACTTGGAACACTGTTTCCAGGGACGTGGAATCAACACATGTGTTCTGCATGGCTTCAGCAAATACAAGGGTTCAGCCAGGAGCCCAAACTCTGCTTCATTTTCTCACATCCCAGGGACTATTTTAAATGTCTTGGCGTGCACAGTAAATGTAGGTTATGTTGCAATAATATATCAACATACCCTTTCTAGCAAGTCTTTTATAGGCCTGATCACTGGCAAGGTGCAGTCGATGATCCCCTTGGGTTTGAGCCTCTCTGGAGCTGCTGGAGCTGGGGCACAGCCCCTGCATCCCAGGAGGGCAGCAGGCAGCGTGCAAAGAGAGCAAGACTTCCCACAAAGCCCCACCACCTGCCTGGAGAGCGAGGAACAGCCAACGTTCCCTCCGTGTCTGCATCCACAGGGGAATTGAAGAAACCATCCGTCTTATTTCCTTTCTTACCCTTTTCACTCTGTTGCTTTGCCCTGCCCATCATCTCACTGTACCCCCTTTCATCTTTCATTTCCTCTTTACCTGCTTTCACCATGGAGATGACCAAATTATTGAGTGGAGGCTGTTTATCTGAATGTTTCCACTCCCCCATGTCTTCTCACAATACGACTTGAAGGATTTTTATGAGTTTCTTCCCAATGGCTTATTAATCAATTTCCCTCTGCACAGTGGAACCCGTGGGGTGACCTCAGACCATGTGGAACAGCCAAGGGCTCGGTTAAAGGACACTCTACCTTGGGGTCTGACATATCGCTTAAAGAATGGGATTCTTCTTTGCCTGCATGATTAAATGCTGTAAGTACATCTGCCACTACAGAAAACACACTTCCCTGCCCTGTCAGTGAATGAGTTTGGTCCCTGGAATAAATGAGCCTAAGCTCTGGACTCGAAATCCGCAGCTTATGAGCGTGCTGCAGATATTAGTCACATTGTTTAATGCAACACTGGAAAGCTCTCGGATGCTACAGCGACAAGCACAGTGTGAGCACTTGTACAAACTAGAACAAAAAAGCTCCTTCCTGCAAGCAGGCATGAGCAGGCTTAATGTAATTCGGTTCCTCGCAGAGAGCAAATCTGCCCGACCCCCTCATTTTCTCTCCCTTGCTCTTGAATGAGTTTGATATCTGTATTATTGAAAAAAAAATAAATAAATAAAAAGTCAAGTCGAAGAGAAGAGGTTTGTGTTTCCATCCTGATTCAGAAAATTGCTTGAGAACATACTTAACTTTAAACCTCTCGTTAGAGCCAAGCACTTGCACGAGGGCTTTGTTTTACAGGGATTGAGGCCCCAATCCAAGGGAAAAAAAGAAATCTTAATGTACCTGAAGTGGCGCTGGGAGAAAGATTGCATTTCTCATACAAAATGAGGCTTTTCTTGAATTCTTATTCAAGGTGCCCCGAGAGGAAGATATCTCTACCCCCTGCAGTTGGTGCTAAAATGTCTCTTTTTCCCTAACAAATCCCAAAAGCTCCTTAACCCTGACAGTGCCCCAGGGCAGTGGATCCAGGCAGCAGGACATTCTTTGGGTCCTCTTTGGGGCCTGCCCAGGGCACCAACAGCAGCACAAACTGTTCCCCTGGTGATGAAGGATGCAGGGAGGCGACAGCAGGGTGTGATGCCAGGGAAGATGCTCCCTGGAATCCCTGCTGGGAAGCACAGGGCAAGGGCAGAGGGACAGTGCTCTGGGGCATCCACTGCAGTTCCAGGCTGTGGCTCCGTAATGAGTCATGTCCTACGTTTATATGAGATAATACAATTGCACTGTTAACGTTAAGAAGAGCCATAAATGCTCCTGCAAAGGATAATGAGCTCTGAAAGACTTGGAAGTGTTTCGTGGGCACCCCGGGGAGTGGGAGTGTCCATGAATTGGAACTGTGTCCCTGCACAGGCTTCCCATGACTTGGGATCAGCTGCCGTTTGGAGAGACAGGCGCATCCCTGTGCTCACAGACAGCAGTCTGAAAGGCTGAAACCGAGCCTTTGCCTGCAAACCAACCCACATCCACACTCCTTCCCCATTCTCTGGCCCTTCCCTGCTGCATTCGGCTCTTTCGGCATAAAGATGAGGCACAGAAGGGACCTGTGCCAGGGTGCACCTTGTTTTGAGTGTCCTGAGGCACCTGCCCCTGCTCCTCTTCTGTCCTTCATCAGGGGGTACCAGATCCAGAGCATCTCCCGCTGCAGCTGCATCCCACCCAGAGGCAGGCAATGTCCAAGTGGTTCCCACGGCGGCCAGCTCTGCGAGGAGGAACAGATTAAAAACCTCCATTGTGAAAAAATGTCAATATTTACATTCTCTAAGTTAAGTTGTTCTTTTTTCGACTTTCTCCCATAAGTGCCTGTTATAGTGTTTTGAAAAGACACGGACCTAAGAGCAACACAACCAGCCACTGACAGAATTAATAAAAGAGAGGCTGGGACTTAAGAAAATAAGATGATATTAACAAGATAATTATCTCTCATCAAATTAGTCCAGAGGGAGCCGAGCCAAGCTCCACTCAGTAGCCTGGAAGGAAAGGAACTGGCAGGGGAAGCTATTTGTATAACAACAATAGAAACACTCTGCCCTTCTCTAGGAAAGGGCTGGGAGCAGCGAGACACCACTGTGATAAGCACTTTATAAATGCAGATAGAGGGAACCTTTTGTCTGAGGAGCTGGGAGCACTTTCCAGCGAAGCAGCTCAGCTCCAGCGGCTGCTGTGGGAATGTGAGACCTGGAAAAGGGCTCGGGCTCCCGGGGCGGCTGCGGCAGGAGGGATGAGCCCCATCCACCCTCTCCAACCTTCCCCCACACTGTTGCCTCTCTCTTCTTCCTTGCATTTTCTCCCTCCGCTCTCGCAGACCCACGGAATTTGTTTCCATCCTGCGCCTCCCTGGATTTAACCTGGATTTAGCCTCGCTGGAGAGCTCGCATTGATCCAATCTCTTCCTTTATCTTCCCCTTTTAACAAAACGAAACGACGGGGGCATAAAAGCCCGTGCTAAGACAGCCTGTCTGAGCAGGGCAGAGCTGAACGCGCTGGGGGTGCTTTGGGGAAAGCTCCCCCAGTAAATCCCAGCGTGTCCTGCCACACCAGCTCCCTCCCTGCAGCAACACCAGCCAGCCTACGAGGCAAGGGGCACATCTCAGGAGACGCTTCAGAGGGTTTCCTACTCCAGCATCCAAGTATTTCCCAGGATTAGACACTGAATCTGGTCCTCTCCTGCGGGAAATCCCCGCACAGAGCATCCTCCTCTCACCACCAAACAAGCTCTGTAAGAGTTCATAAACAGGCGCTTCCCTTCCCTCTGTGTTCTCAGGCTTTCAAAACAAAGGCTGCGTTTGTAATTACGCCGCTGCGCTGTATTTTGGGCATTTTCAGTCTCTTATTTTCCTTCTTAGTAGCTGTTTGTGTGGTAGCCGTTTCTCTGTAAACACTAAGCACCTCGAGGCTTTTGATGTGCTCCGTTTCCTAACCTACCTCAAAGCAACTGGCTTTTTCTGCTCCCCTAGATGGCAACTTAAGACAAGTATTTATCCATGCGAGAGTGGCGTGGCTCAGGGAGCACTGGCTGGGCAGAAAGGCGTGGGAGTGGAGCAGATGATGGACTGACTTTTGATTAACACACTACGGGGCTGATGTGAACCAGACAAATGCCAGGTAGGGCCACGCTGTGGGTGAGCCTTCTGGGAGGAATTCTCATCCCTTCAGAAAGGAACACTGAGTCTCTGCTCCTTTTGCTGCGCTAGAAATGGCACAGAGCCACCCACCCGAGGAATCCTTTTGCTGTGTCTAAACAGGCCCACCTTGGCTCACCTGGTCCCACCTCCCTGCTCCAGCAGAGTCATCCCAGAGCACACGGCACAGGATTGTGTCCAGAGGGGTCTGGGATATCCTCAGGCAGGAGACTCCACACCCTCTCTGGTCTCTGCTCAGGGCTCTGTCACTGCCCAGCAAAGAAGTTCTTCCTCCTGTGCAGGTGGCACTTGCTGGGCATCGGTTCGTGCCCATTCCTCTTCTCCTATTTCTTGGATGCTTCTGAGATCCTGGGCTGTGCTCCTGCTCTACATCTCTGAGAGGTGTCCCCACACCCCACCTTGGCTCCTGCAGGCAATGGGCCAGGGGCTGGGATGTCCCCATGTCCCATGGCATGTCCCATCAGGCTGCATTTCTACTGGCAAAGCCTTCCCTTGCTCTACCCACCATTTCATCTCCTGCTCATCCCTGTCCTGCCCTTCCCTGAGCTGGTGAGGATCCACAGGGGAGCGTGGGTGAGTTGTGGGGCTCCACCTTTGAATCAGATACCCTGAAATGTCTTGAAAATGGGGCACAGCCAGTTTTTCCAGGTAGACCCTGAACTTAAAGAGAAACAGCCTCAAGGCAACAAGGTTAAATGTTTAAAACTATGAGGTTTGTGCAGGTCCTCACCCAAAAGCCAGGGGTCAGAAGGATCCATGCGCTCACTGAGCAGCAGAAGAGGGAGACACATGCTGGGCAGCCATGGGGACCCATGGACATGGCAGTGGGGACAGTGCAGCTGTGCTGCTCTGCCAGATGTTGTACAGATGCAGAAAGGCAGCCCCGGCTAAAGATCTCACAGTCCAGGTGCCCAGCACTTGCCATGCTGGCTTGGACAACCCTTCCACCCCAGAACAGGGTCCCTGTGGCTTGTGCCACCAGCTGGTGTGACCACAGCTGGTGGTGCTGGGTGGCTGCTCCTCTGCTTGCCCTGGCTGAGCTCATGTCAGAGCATCCTTTGTAAATCAGTGTATGTTGTGGAGCGAATGAATGACTAAATGAGTGAATGAAGACTTTTGGCTTCTTCTGGCCGTGGAGGAGGCCGCACTGTCCCCATGCGCCAGCCTGCTGAGGGCTGCCAAGTGCAGAGCCATCCGAAAAAAACAACAGGGAAAGCGAGTCAGTGAGCTAGAAAATGCTTGGGCTGCTGTGTGAAATTCCTCTGCACCAGCCCTGTCACTCCTCCTCAGCCTTGCACCCAGCTCTGCCTTTGATGGGCATCTCTGGTCATAATTAAAGGTGACAGGGTGCTGGGAAAACAATAGGGTGGGTCTCCTGGAGTCGCACCCCGGCCGCCTCTCCGGTCCCCGCTGCCCCTTTGCTCCATCTCCTGGCGAGCTGCCAGGCACTTGCCCCTGAGATCACAGAAGGGGCAAGAGGCAAAATGTTTGGTGCCACTTCCAATTAGTAAATTATTTTATCTTCTGGTTCCCAGCTCTAAATCTGTTATGGCGGCTGTAAAATGCCTCCCGTGGCCGACTAGATGGATGCACAGGACATTTTTTTAATTTGAAGGAGGGATAAAACCTCCTTCTTCTAAGCTAAAGTGTCCTCAGATCTGTTCCCTGTGGGGTCTGTAGCCCCCAGCCCCAGAGCACAGGCACGGAGAGCACTGGGAAACCTGCCTGCCCACGGTTTGTGTGTCAGTGTTACAGCGTGGGTAATGATCCCCTGCAACAAGAGCTGCCTCCTGGCTCCCCGTGGAGAGATCTGACCTGACACAGGGAGCCAGCCCCCCAGAGCACAGCGATGTGAGAATCACATCCCGGGTCTCTGCGGGGGGAGCACAGCCTGTCACGGGGTGTGGGTTCTGCATTCCTGATGCGAAGGGGGTTTGCCCCCACAGCACTATCGGCTCGGACCTCCCCTCTGGACCCCTGGGCAGCACAACCCCAGCCCTGAGGAGGAGAGAGCAAGACAAATTGCAGAGAGTAAAGGGGTTGTTTGCAACCAGAGGTTTTGTTGTGCTTGGAGGTGGACTGAGGTGGGAGAGGGATGTGTGAGTGGGCAGGGACTGGGGCTGGACCCAGCTTTGGAGGGGCTGCAGGTGGGCTTGGACCAGCCCCCCACTACCCCCACCTGCTTCCATAAAGTGCTGAATTTCTGCTGCTGCTGTTGCGAACAATGCTCTGACACCTTGGCCCTACAAATACCTCAGACTGAGCCCCAGTGTCTCTCAAAGTAATTTTCCAGCTACCAGGACCACCAGAGCTCCACAACCATGTGCCATGCCCAGATCCAGGAGTGCCAAGTGCCTTCCGTGGTGCAAACCTGAACTGCCAGAGCCCAGGGAGCAAATGGCTCAGGAAGAATCCCAGAGGGAAGGACTGAAGATATTACCTGCTTGATAAAGAAAGTTGCTCCGAGTGCACATTACAAGCTCACGGCAGAGTCGTGGCACCTTGGAGAGGCTGCTGAGACCCACCCTGGGCCCAGAGCCAAGAATACCCCCGGGAGTTGCACAGAGGAACCAGGTTCCCTGGAGCAGAGACAAGACTCTGCACAGAACCTTAAGCACATTTAAATGAGTGGCAAAGATAAAAGAACACAGATAAGCGATAAGAACTCACATATGACAGTAACACAATCTTCATAGCTGCAGCAGGCGAGCAGGAAAAATAGCCATATTCAAATACTCCGAGTATTATCTTGGAAAACAAGAAGTAATTAGCCTGTCAGGAGATAACTCTCACTTTCCTTGCCTCGGTTTAGACACTCGGTTGCAGAGGAAGTTTGAGTGACCTGCCAATGGCATCTCCACACAAAATGAGGTTCAGAGCACTGTGGATCCTGTTGTGCTGTTGGGACTGTTTTTCCTTCTATTGCTAATGTGAGATTGACTTAATCTGTACGAGGCAGGTTTATAGCACAAACTATTTAACATAAGGGAAGGCAAACACACACCTAATGATAATCTAGAGCCAAACTAGCTCCCTCAACCTGGTCTATTTTTACATTGCTGGGTCTTATCACCACCAGGGTTTGCTGGTCATCTTAGCAAGGCCAGAGTCAGGAAAGGTCTACATTCCCTCCAAGTCTTGGAGATTTATTCCCCAGCTTCTGGCTGTGTTGATCAAAGCTATTTCTCCATTGTTTCCTGCTATCTAAGATGCCACACCCTCAACCACGGTTGGAGCGCTGTCCTATCTGCACTTCCATCTCTCCTTAGGAGCCTGCTCGTGGGAATAGCTGCACTGCCTGTGCACAAGGTGCATCCTGCCTCTTGGCTTGGACACGGGCTGGTGCTGCAAAGTGCTGAGGAAGGGTTTATCAGCAGGGCAAGCCAACAGTTAGGGCTCCCCCGGCTATAGCCTCCAGCAGCAACAAGCAAGCTTCTGTTTAAAGGCTTCCCAAGCCAGAGATTGCATCTGGTTCTATGTGTTCAATTCCCCCATGGATCTGTTGCTGGTAATTTAGGTAACCACCTTCTGGGCTCACCTGTAGAGGACCTCAAAGTCCTGTGATCCCCAGAGTCACATTCTGCATGTTGGGGAAAAGGGTTTCCATGGTTAATCCCACTGCTCTGTCATTTCATTTGATGTCCCTAGTTCTTCCTCACTACTTCACCAGTAAATCCCATTCCCAGGTCATCATCCAGCTCACTTTTAGACATTTGCTCAGCTTCCTCCCTGCAAAGGCCATTTCATGTCCCCGAACGCTTCCACCCTTGTCCCCTGCGGTGTTCCTGCTTCTCCAAGTGCCATGGAGATCAGAGCACCAGCACGGCACAGCCCACTGGGGATGGGAGCACTGCGTGGATTTACACCAGAGCACAGCAATGCTTTTCTAATCACCCAGACCCAGGAATACAACCTTGTCTCGACCTCTGCTGCTTCAGGACCCGCTGGAGGAGCCTGTTCCACTGTTCCTTTGAGGCCAAGTAATAAGGAGCACAACGACCTGCTGTTAGTCATTTCTTCTTGATCCAACAGTGGAAGCCTGAGGAGTGGTTTGGGAGGTCCTGTACCCAACCCTGTGGCCCATCCAGTCGGGAACAGCACACAAAGGTGAGATGAAAAACATCACAGTGTATAAAGAGGCAAAGCACAACCCTGCCAGTGCACAGTCATCGAGCTCCACTGTCTCCTAATGTTTGACTTTGAAATGCTAATGTTCTTTTAAAGTAGGTAATTTTCATGTAACTTCTATCTACAGGACTCAAAGAAGGTGTTTATTACAATCCTGCCTGTCCTGGGGCACAGGGAATGAATTACAGAGCCTTTCCATGACCAAAATGCAGCCTGGCTCCTCCCGCTGCCCGGCCCGTGCTCCTCCTTGCCCTTTGGGCTGCCGTCCTGGCACGACACCTCTGTGCCAGACACCGCTGCCCTGATGTGTCGGGGTGCCAGCGTCGGTACTGGGAAAGAAGAAACCACCCAAAAATGGGCTCTGGGAGGAGCTGGATCCCTCCGTGACCCACAGCCTGAAGGGTTCCATTGGGCTGTGTCTCCTGCGAGCCAACAGCCTTGCCACAGGTGCCAGGAGCTGTGGTGCCATGGATGTTTCCTTTTATTTCATCACAAAAGCAGGATTTGCATGGTGTACGGCTTGGAAAGCCGGGCAGAGCAGCGTCGGTGGCTGCATCACAGCCCTGCCCGTGGACTGTGTGAGCCTCTCTGTTTCCATAAAACAGAAGCTGCAAAAGAACATCCATCATGTGCTCAACAAGCAGCTTCCACCAGAGCACCCCCAGAGCACCAGGCAAAGCCCAGGTTACCCAGGTAATATTTCAATGGGGGTTCTAAAAGCCAGCTCTCCCCCCACCCCATCCCAGCCTCATCTGAATGTTGTTTTTCCTGGGGTGTCGGACGCGCCAGGAATGTGTCAGAGCCAGGGCTCTGAGCAGGACGGGTAATGTTTGTCCGTGAGCATCTGGAGTCAATCTGTCTAGTAGCTGCTCGGCAGGGCACTTAGTCACCCGAGAGCGCTTGGGAAGGAGCTTCGGAAGCCGGGGTGGGGCACGGCTCCGGCGGGCTCGGCTGGTTCGGGAGGCACCGGGACATGCAAAGAGCCACCCACAGGCTCCCCGGCAGCGTGGGGATCAAAAAGAGAGGGAAAATGAGATCTGTGAAGCCGGTGTCCTGCGAGCACCCTGCTTTGAGGGGCCACTCCCAAAGCGAGGAGAGGAGCGGTGGGAGCCGCCGCGACTCCGACACGGCGGGCACGGCGCTCGGGTAGGAGGGCACGGCTGCGGTTTTGGCTGGAGCTGAGCTTTGCACACGCAGCCCAGCCGTGCGCAGCGAATCCCGCGGCGTTTCCCACCCTGTGCATCGCAGAGGAGCCCGGGGATGTGGGCTGGAGCTGCCCTCCCCTCCCCGGGGCAAAGCCCATCCCTGCCCCGCGTCCCCCGCAGCGCAGGCTGAGCTTCGTGGATGCCTCGGAGTGGTGTCCCATTAATAACGGGAAGCCGGGACTGCCTGGATCCCCTCTTCTGGTGTGAATTATGCACACAAAATACAATTTGCTTTGCTAATGGTATTTTGCCATTTTGGTGCTGGGGAACTTTTCAGAAATCATTACCATGCACTTGGCTCTTTATATTTTTCTCTCTCTTCTCAGGCAATTTGTCAGAAGGGATTTTTTGACAATTTCACTGAACCATGCTCGAGAGCACGTTAACCCCTCCAGAGCTTTCTCCTCTCCTCTCCTTCCCATTGGCTCGGAGTGATTTGTTGCTGTTGCCTTTGTGAGGGGCAGTGGGAGCTGGAAGGATCGGTGGATGGATGGGCAGCTCTCTGTTGATGGGGCTCCACGTTCAAAATCCTCCTTGACATCCCCTGCACATCCAAATCCTCAGTCTGCCAGATAATGAGGTTCTCTCCATTCCTCGGGGACACCTAAACAACAGGATAATTGCAGTGATACTGTAAGGGATGTCTCCAAAAGCACTGAACCGTGGAGCATCCCTGAGCTGCCAGCACTTCCCAGGTAGGGACTGAGCACCAGTTGACTCCTGGCTCCTTGGGGAGGTTGGTCATGGATCACGTGGAGCAGAGCTTCCCAGTTCTCACCCTAAAAAAAACTCTTACAGACCACGTGTGTGTGTCTCTTTGCAAGAGATTTTTAGGACATGTGTGAATTCCAGAGTGGAAACAGACCCTTAGGCAGCTGAAATGGGAGTTTTTTGGGCTATCCCAATCACTCTGTTTTCCCTAACAGCCTTTAATCCCTTTGGACTCCCCAGTTGCTGAGTTCCTCCCACTGCTGGGAAGCAGACTTGAAAACCTAGTTCAGCCTCACACACCTTCAGGGGCTTTGCTGCTCCATGCAGGAGAAGGCTGCTCCCTTTGGGAACACAGGGGCCACTCCATGATGCCGAAGGCTCTGGTAGGGATGGGGGTGGCCAGTGAGTGAAGGGCTGCTGGAAGCCCTGTCCATCTCTGGAATGTTGTATCTGCACCCCTTGGAGAGTCCAGGGCAGAGAATGCTGGTGCCCTGTGAGCCACAGCTGATTCTCCAGCACTGGAGGGAAGCGAGGATTTCACTGGTATTACTTTGCCTGATACTTCACAGAATCATAGAATGGTTTGGGTTGGAAGAGACCTTAAAAATCATCTTGTTCTGTCACCCATTGGCTGAGGGTGCTATTCCAGAGCTGGGGCTCGGGCAGCCATGCTGCTGTTGTTTGGGAAGATCTTGGTTTGTGCCCACACCTCCTCTCGTGTACTGAGAGTGTGTTGCAGGGAGATGTGTTAGAAATCTTCCTCGGGCCCTGTCCTACATCTGCAGGAGCCGTGTTCAAACATGAATTCCCTTCGAGCACACACGGACACTAAAACCTATAAATCCTGCCAAATTTATTTGCATCTGTACTACTGTTGTCAAGTTTTGCAAGCTAAGCAGCAGGGCTTGGACGGGTTTGGAATGAGAAGAGAATATCCCCATGAGGTTACAGATCCTGGAGTGGGCAGTGGGTAGCAGTGAGGACATCCAGCCTCAGAGCTGCTACATCTGTGACTGTGCTGGTTTTAGGGCAAGGTACCCTTTACCTGAACAGGATCAGCCACCGTGTCATGGCCTGAGGGCAGGTTGGAAGAAATTCCTCCCTAGGAGGGTGGGGAGGCCCTGGCACAGGATACCTCGAGAAGCTGTGGCTGCCCCATCCCTGGAAGAGTTCAAGGCCAGGTTGGACAGGGCCTGGAGCAACCTGGGCTAGTGAAAGGTGCCCCTGGGAGTGGAATGAGATGATCTTTACGGTCCCTTCTACCCCAAACCATTCCATGATTCTGTGTTTCCCTCCTGCTGCCTGAAGTTCCCATACTGTAGCTGTAGCATCCTTTTTTCTCCCTACAGCTGCTGCAGAGCCTCAGCAGAGAGATCTGCCATGCCTTACCCCACCCCTCCTGTGCCAGTTGCTAAGGGCTCCTCCGAGATGAAAGCAATCTTTTGTTATTCCTCACTGTTTGGAGGATTTCTGTCACCTAGTAAGCTTATTTTCAAATGAGAAACAAATGAGGTTCGTTTGGATATTGATTGCTGAAGTCTTCCCGTTGAGCAATGTTTATCATCTCCAGTGGGTGCTGCCAGGCACAAGGTCTATTAATTGTTTCAATGATTTCTGCGCTGTTGGGAGCTGGACTGAGATGTGCCGGTGCGTGCGTTCAACCACTGGGTGTGCTCCAAGGTGAAACACTGGTGTTTGTCCTTGCAGGTCCTTGAAACCCAGTGTCCTGCACGGCTCCTCATGTGTAATTGCTAATGGATCCACCTCAGCCACCACCTCCACGGTGGGTTAATTGCCTGGATTTCTGCTGAGCTGAACACGCTCCACTTACCTGAAGATGCTACGTATTTATTTTACAATATCCTTTCCCTTTTACCTATTATTGTATCAAGTGTCCTTCTCATTTGTGTACTCCATAATACTGTTGGAGACTTAGCCCTTGAAAGCCCCTCTGGTACCTCAGAAGCTGCTGGACTGCAGAGACTCCTGATAGAACATCAGATAAGCTGCCGACGCATCGCAGCATCCGCGGCTCCCCGGGCTCCCTCTATCCTGCACTCCCATCTCGCCGGTCTCCCATTACAAATTAACCAGTTACCCTCTCTGTGATCACACTACATTTAGGAAAACCAGTCCCCAACACACAGATTTCAATTTGTAACCCTCTCAGAGCTGTTTGCTGCTGCTGTGGCCACGGAGCTGGGCAGTGAAGTGAGCTGGGAAGCCTTTCAGTTCGTGAAAGCATCTAAATATCTGTAATGTCACTTTGCTAAAGCATCACTTTCTGAAGTGAGCTAAATCTCTCTGATGTCAGCCCTTGGAGGACAAATTCTGTGTTTCTCCATGAACTCATTTATTTGAGATGGTTGATGTGTATTTTTAATCTCTTGGATGGTCTGTTGGACCCACCACCCTCATGTGTGATCCCCCCATGAAACACCAACAGACTCGTGTGGTTTGTGGATCCCAATGGACTGAGCTGTCCCAAAGGGCCTTGGGAATGTGGGAATTGCCTCCTCCGGTGGACACTGGGCACCCTGGCAAGGTGAGCATCAATTAGAGCACCCAGCTTGTTGAAAAATTTACCCCAATCAATCAATCAATCAATCAATCGTCAATCCATTAAAAGGTTTCAAACACAGTTAAAAGCCAACTGTTTCTTCAAATCCTGAATGAAATAATCTGGATTGAACGCTAGGAATACCACCTGGGCTAAAGAAATTTAGGAAGCTGGTCAGCATTAGATTTCCTGTGCAGCTCATAACATCAAAAGTATTGAGTTTCGTTTGTTTGGTTTTTGGTTTTGTTTTGGTTTGATGTTTGTTTTTTTAATTGAAAAAGCAAAATAATTTAAAATACTCTAAACCTTTAGATGAAACTGAAGAAATTCAAAGATCTGCCTCTGCTGTTTTTGGAGCCCAAGCATTCCAGTTGTGTGTAGCCCACACCAAAGCAGAAGCCGGAGAGGCTGCTGTCGGAGCCCTCCCTGCAGGTGATGCTGAGTGCAGGCGTCCCTCTGCCACTTCCCAAAGGACACCGAGCACCACAACACGCTCCAGCCTGGCTTCAAACTAAAGCAATCTTCTGACCCATTTTCACATCTTTTCGGGTCAGTCCATCCCTCGATTACGGCGCCACAACACAAGTGTCGTGGGCGGCAGGAGGACACGCAGACTCCGCTTTTTCCCAGCGAAGCGCGGATCCCGTTTTTCACACTGCAGAGCCGTCCTCGTGTCGCAGCCTCAGCCTGCAGTGCTGCTCCCCCAGCTTTGCTGCAAAGCTGAGCCGGTGCTCGTGTGCCTGGAAACCAGGCTGCAGATATTCCTGAGCACGCACAGTTGGGGCACAGGGCTAAGAGACCCCCTTTGCCTGCAGCTCCTGTTTTCCCAGCTCTTCAGCTGATGTTAATGATGGTACCTCTGTCTCCAGCTGCTCCTGCCTCCTTGGATTCCTCGTTCCTTCCTAGCTATCCGCTCAAACCCTTCATTTTCAGCATGTGTTCATCTCCTATGTCACTTAACTTTGACACCCCTCACTGCTCCTCCTTTAAACCTGTTGCTCCCTGCTGCCCAGTTTTCCAGCCTGCTCTGCCTCCCTATCGCAGAATCACAGCATCAGAGAATATACTCAGTTGGAAGGGACCCACAAGGATCATTGAGTCCTGCACAGGACCATCCCCAAGAGTCATCCCCTGTGCCCCAGAGCATCATCCAAACCCTCCTGCAGCTCTGGCAGCCTTGGGGCTGTGCCCACTGCCCTGGGGAGCCTGGTCAGTGCCCACCACCCTCTGGGGGAAGGACCTTTTGCTGAGATCCAACGTGACCCTGCCCTGACACAGCTCCAGCCATTCCCTGGGTGCTGTCCCTGGTCCCCACAGAGCAGCAATCAGGGTCTGCCCCTCTTCTTCCCCTCATGAGGAAGTTGCAGCCCTGGATCTTCTTAATTCAAGTATCACCAGAGCAAGCACCTGAAAGCAGAGCACTTTCTGCCCACCCTCTCACTATCCCTCTTCCTTCCACCTGCTGGAAGCTGCTCCATCCCCATGTCCCCGAGGTCGCTGTGAGTGTCAGCCCACTGCCCTCTGCCAAGCAGCTGTTCCCACCCCCGCTGACCCTCCACACTCAGGCTGCTGAGTTGCACAGTCAGGCGTTTGTCACTTAACATCTCGATTACTGTCACTTGGGTGATCCTGAGAGCTGCTCTTGGCCATGTCCCACTCCACTGGGTTTCTCTTTGCATCCTTCCTGACCCACTCGTGCAGGGATAATCACATCAGCAAGCACAGGGACAGCCCAATGGACTCGAAACAGAAGTTCCTCTGGCCAGGCAGCACCCAGGAGTGAGTGAGTAAGTTGGGTGATCCCTCCTCTGCCCATCCCATGCTGATGTTTGATAGCTGTGGGTCTCTCTGTGGGTTTCTAAAATGGCATTGAGCTCCTCAATGTGATAATGCACCATAGGGGAAGGTTCTTCCTTTTGTTTGCCTTAAATGAGTTGCAGGATAATTTCATTTTGTTCATACATAATGAGAAGTCGTGAATAATCACTCAGTAATCACTTTCCCTATGCTAGTCATGGCTTTACAAAACTCTAATCACATCCTTCTTCAGTCATCTCTGTTCAAGGCCAAAGTTCTTATTATTTAGTCTCCATACAATATAACATCTATTCTTCTGGCTGGGGATGATATTCCCCTTGTTTCCCCTCTTCCTGGTGCTCCTACAACCCCTGGCCCCTCAGCATCCACCCAGTGCATCCTCCCTGTCACCTCAGATCTGTCACCAGCCACCCTGGAGATGTCACAGTTCCAGCTGGACTCTGCTCTGGGGTGAACCCCTCAGTTCCCTTGTTGGGAGAGTCAGAGCAGAGCCCACAATGCTCACCCCCAGTTCTGGCTGCCAGGAGGGACCCCTGCCCAGGGAGAGATCATAGAAATCATAGAAATCACGGAATGGTTTGGCATGGAAGGGACCTTAAAACTCATCTTGTTCTATTCTCTGCAATGGGCAGGGACTCCTTCCACCAGCCCAGGTTGTTCCAAGCCCCGTCCAACCTGACCTTGGACACTCCCAGGCATGGGGCAGCCACAGCTTCTCTGAGCAACCTGTGCCAGGGCCTGCCCCCCCTTACAGGGAGGAATTTGTACCCAACATCCCATCTAACCCTACTCTCTGGCAGTGGGAAACTATTCCCCTTGTCCTGTCCCTCCATCCCTTGTCCCAAGTCCCTCTCCAGCTCTCCTGGAGCCCCTTTAGGCATTGGAAGGGTTTTCCCTGGAGCCTTCTCTTCTCCGGGTGAACATCCCCAGCTCTCCCAGCCTGGCTCCAGATCCGAGGGGCTCTAGCCCTCAGGGCATCTCTGTGGCCTCCTCCAGACTCAATCCAGCAGCTCCACATCTTTCTTGTGCTGAGCAGTGCAGGCTCCAGGTTGAGTCAAGATACAGAGTTTGATCCCAGAAGCCATGTCCCAGGAGGAACATGAGGGCAGAGCAAGGCATGGTGTGTCCCCAGGCACCCTCAGCACTGCCTTCCCAGCCGCTCCTGCTGGGACAATCTGGCTGCCCTCGTCCAGACACTGCCAGCTCCCACCACTGGGTGAGGAGGCACACGATGAGCTCTCCAGTCATATTTGAGTCTCCAAACACAGCAGGAGGAGGGTGATTCATAGTCCGGCTCCACAGGGCGCTGCCAAAGCAGGTGTCAGGAAGGGAAGGAGGACCAGCAGCTCCCCATGCCCACACACAGAGGTGTTGGGAAAGGCTGGAGCCAGCAGCCTGCTGCTCTGGCAGGAGTGGGAGCTGCTGCCCCTGGCTATGACCAGAGCTTTCAGACAGAAGGGACAATGGCTTGGAAACATGACTTAAGTGGGGAATAAAAGAGCATTTGCTCCACTGAAAGGCAGCACTGTATCTCCCCTTGGGGGAATCCTCTTTCCCTCTCCTGTGGGGCAGATGTCAGCCCTGGTGACAGTCTCCTGTGGAGGGATGGCACTGCAGACAGTCCAGCCTGTGCTAGGAAACAAGTTTGTGCGTGGAGGGTATCACAGGAATTACAGCTTCACACCAAGGAAATTCTACTGGGAATATTCATAGTGGCTCCTGCTGAATTGACTGGGTGAGGGGGTTTTGCAAAGCAGCCTCGCTTGGCAGCAGAGAAGGAACCACTGAAGGGGAAGGCTGTCACAGTATCGGAGGGGAGCAGGGCTGGAGGGGATGATGAGGGAGGTCATGGGGTGTGTGCATGGGAGAGAGGTGTTTCTGTGCTGGGGGGGTCTGTGTAGATACAAGGGAAGTAATTGTGTTGTGTGTGTGGGAGGAGGAAGAGCTCATGTCTCCTGTTCATGTGCAAGGGGGGCTTCCTCTGGTCAGAGCAGGGCAGGGTGTGGGGGGCTGGTAAGGACTGAGTGTGTCAGAGGCATAGGGGCACCAGTGATGAGGCTGGAGGGGTTGGAAGCATTGAAGGGGGCAGGTGATGCCCAGGACGTGGACTGGTGTGGTCAAATCCAAGCAGGATCACACAGCATCCATGCAAGCCCACAGGTGCTCCTGCAAGAGGGAAGAAGTCATCAGGCAGTGGCAGTCACCTTTGGGGCTCAACACTGTTTGGGGATGCACAGAGTTACTTTCTGGCCTGAAAGAGGATATCAGGGCTGGAGTGAATGCGACCTGCCAGCACAGCGGAAGGGTGGGATGTTCCAGTACCAGCCACACACCTGTAACCACACTTGAAGGGCTCAGTGCTGCTTTTGGGACTTTTTTGATAATGGTCAGGGTCCCCAAACTGCAGTTTTGAGGAATCTAGGGTATCCAGGAGAATGGGCTGAGGTGGGATTATTTGTCTGCCAGCCCATGACAGCAGTGCCTGGAGGCTCTCGATGCCCAATCAATAGAGTGCTGCAAAGCCCTGAGCTGACTGGAGGGAAATCTCTGGGACTTCTCCTCATGTGGGATAACAACTGTGCCTAGGCCTGGATGCTGGCTTTAATTTATTTTTATTTTTTTTTTAATTTAATCGATTTCCTTTGTTAGCTTGGCCGGTAACTGTTAATGGGGCGATCAGTGCTGGGCTCTGCTGGGTAGGGAAGGAAAGCGATAGGGTCGTTGGAACGCTGTGTCCTCGGCGAGCTCTCGTGGTGGAAAAGCAAAGCTGGAAAGGTCACACAGCCTCTGGGTCCCTCTGCCTGGCGTGGAGCCTCCTCCCGCTGCCAGGCAGGCTCCTGCCAGTCCCTGCGCTCTGCACTGCCACGAGCGCCACTGCCACTGTCCCCACAGTGGGCTGGGACGTTGTGTCCGGCAGAGCTGGGGATGGTCCCTTCACTTCACGGAGCATTAAATGGGTATGAGGGCTGGAGCCAGCACAGGGGGCTGGAGCCAGGACTGCTGTGCCTGTGGCAGCTGTGGCTGGTACCAGAGGTGACTGGATGCCACCCCACCAGCCGCATGCTGAAAGCAGAGCCATCCTGCTGATGGGCAGCAGGGATTTGGGATGTTGTCATGTCTGAGCCCCGCCACAGGCAGACACAATGCTGCACTGGCCACATCAGACCGGTGAAAATGTCCCCTGCTTTCCACTCTCCCAGGCCAGGATGGTGTTTCCTCCCCGTTCCTCTGCCCAGCACAGTGAGCTGGGTGTAGCGAATGCAAACCTCTGATCAAATATTCCCTCCTTCTCTCCTCACAGAAGTCTAAAGTGCACTGTCAGACAACAGATGACTGAAATTCTGTTTTCATCAACTGACAGGCCAGTGCAGATGAGACCTCAAATCTGAGCCAAAAGCAAACACCAAAGGGCAAAGTCGGGGCTGGGTGGATTTGTTTGCTGAGCCTGGAGACTGGAGTCTCCCCAGGAGGTTTTGGGTGCAGAGGTGCTACCACAGGTGAGGTGCTGCCCAGTGGGAGGGTCTCGGTGCTGTGCAAATGCCAGCAAGGGAAGGCAGCACAATGCACAGCCCTTGGAAGGGAAGAGCCTGCTGGAAAAGAGGGGGAAATATGCCATTTTATGCCAAGAGAGGATGCGAGTTGGCAAAGCGACGGGACCAAGCCCTGCCCCTCATGTCCCAGGAGGTCCCGGGAATCCGTGATGCTGCCCCTTTAAAATGTGGGGGGAAAAAAGACGCAAATGAGGAGCCGGCTGAAAATTAGTAGAGCAGAAAACTCCAAATGATGCAGAGCTAATTCCTTAAGTGTCAGACTGGCTGCCAGACCCTCCGCTTCTCAGCGCCCCCAGCCCCGCAGCACCCCCAGGCAAGCACGGGGGGCTCCCGGGGCCATTTGCTGCCCCCCGGCCCTGGAACCAGCCCCCCGGGGACCCCAGAAATCCCCACGCGTGGGCTCTTTCCCCGGCTGCAGCCCCGTGGCATCGCCCCCACGCACGCGAGAGGGCAGGGGAAGTTTTTTAATATACTTTTATTGGCCTGTAAATTTCTTTTCTTTCCCCACCGGCTCGGATCGATGTTCGCAGTTTACTGAAGTCCCGGGCACACAGATTAAATCCTCTCCCTCTATTACAAGAGATGGGCTTTTATTCTCCCTCTAATCGCTCGGAAATAAACACAGTGTGAGCGGCAGGGAGCGAGGGGCAGGCAGGAGGCGGGGTGGGGGCCAACCAATTCCAGACCTCTTTATTCCCTACCAGCCTCGCAGCTCACAGTCATTAAACAAGTCACTTCATCTACAAGCTGCTGCATCCCGTCCTCCGCTCCTCCTGCCTTCCCCTTTCCCCTGCCCTCCCCTTCCCTCTTCCCTTCCCCTCTCC
>VWZF01006281.1:63474-94453 GCA_013396755.1 Sclerurus mexicanus | reverse complement strand
CCCCCCCTCCCCCCCCCCCCCCCCCCATTATTTTTAAAAGAACAATAATAATTAGGCAGAGCAGCCTCTAACACAATTGTTTCAGCCTGAGCAGGCAATTAGGACAGGCAGAGTGAGGCTAATGAACGGTGCATTGGTTCCCCCCAGTGCTGCCGCCCGGCCCCCTCGGTCGCCCCCCCAGCCCCGCAGACGTGTGGATGGGCTCCCGAGCCGCCCGTCCTGGCGCGGGCAGGGGCTGGCAGCCAGCGCAGCCCCCAGGGCTGGGCAGCCCAGCCGTGAGGAGCCGGGGAGGGGGGCACGGCGCTGAGCGCATCAAGCCGAGGGTGAGCGATGGGAGCCGGGAGCTGCGGGCAGGGGGATGGGGACGGAGATGGAGATGGGCAGAGCCGCCAAGCTGCGACTTTGGCAAGGGGACTTGTCTACGGAGCACGAGTGACAGGCCGTGCGCTGCCCCGGGCACTCTGGCGTGCGGGGGAGCGAAGGTGGGAGCCGGGCATCTCCCTGCGGCTCTGGGCTCCTGCATCCTGCCGTGCAGGGCAGCAACAGGGACCCTGGGCTCACCCCATCGCAGGCAGGGATGACAAAGGGAGAGCGGGGGTCAGGGAGCGCAAGGATCGCGGTGTATGGGGGACTCTGCGGAGGCTGCCCTGTAATGCCCGTTCCCGAAGCTGCGGTGCCAAGCAGCTGCACTGAAATATTCATGCCAAGCTCGCTTTGAAGGCAGCATGATTTCTTGGAAACTTGCTGCGCGTCTTCAATGGAGCTGTCGGCTCGGCACGGCTGTCTGGGTGTGACGGGAGCACGCAGGGTCCTGCGGGGATGACGAGACGGCGGGACACGGGAGGAGCGTCCACCTCTGCTGTGTGACATTCACACGGCGTCCAAGGATGTGGAGCATGGCCCGTGCTGCCGACGTCCCAGAGGGACAGGGAACAGCCCTTGGGGAGGCCACACCGCTGTGGGGACAGTGCAGCGCCTCAATCCCATCGCAGGTGATGCTTTGGGAGCACCTGGCCCCAAGTTAAGATACTGCCGGTGCTGTGAGGTGATGGTGCTTAGTGCTGGTGCTGGGACAGCGGTGCCACGGTGCCACCGATGGAGGAGGTGATGGAGGGGGAAGTGGCAGGTAACACGGAGGTGTTGACTGCAGAATTCCCTGGCAGGTGATGCCAGAGCGTTGATGTGGTGGCTGCAGGGTGAGAGACGGTGGCAGTGTGGGATTCCAGGGCACTGCTGCATGGCTGAGGAGATGCCTTCAGCTCTGTGCTCCAGAGGGTGGGATAGGAGCCTGGTGCTTCTAACCTACCTCTGCAGGGTGCTGAGACCTCCCCAGCACAGAGCTGATGCCGGTCCCTGGTGTCTCCCAGCTCCACGGCCTGATCCAAGCATGGGGCTGCAGATGTAGGTGTGCAGGCAACTCTGGGTGTTCCCACAGACCTCAAATGCTGTGGTGGCCCCAAACTCACTCTGGGCTGCCTCAGACTCAAATTTCCCTTGTTTTACTGAGGTGGTGGCATCTTTTGGCCTCCATACAAAGGTAGCGTGGCACTTAACAGCACCCCAAGCATGAGAATAGAAAACCTGCCCTCTTTCTTGGTCAGAAAAGCCTGAGCTGTCTGTTCCCGGCTCCGGCTCTGCAGCCACCACAACGTATCGCAAATCCCAATGTAATTTGCTGTCCCTCAGGCCGCTCGGTATTACTGCTTTCCAAATGTCTCTCTCCCAGTCTCCATGGTGTTAAATTATATTTCCCCAGCTGGATTACTTTGCATTTGTTCAGAATGAATTTCATTTGGCTATTTCCTTCCTATGCCTGACCCTTCTTTCCCAGTGCATTATCTTTTAGCTCTTTGTCCTCACCAGGATTTGCAGCACCTTCCCATTTCATATCCTCTGCAAATTTAATTAACATGCTCTTTACCCTCCCTCTTTCAGATCAAATGAAGATGTTAAAGGAGAGCAGACCTGGCATAGATCTAACCACTAACCACTAACAACAATACAAGTACCTTGCACTTAAATTATGCACTTTCCATCAGAAGATTTCAAGGGCCTTTGCTGAACTGGATAAGTATAATTATTAAAGCTGGAAACTCCACTCCAGTGGGGAATTTAATATTTGAGCTCTGCCTGAGGGCATATGTCTTGTTGACTGTTGTGTTACCATTGGCCTTGACAGTCCTGGGACAGATGTCCCTGCAGTGTCGTGTTTGTCACATTGGGCTGGCCCCATGGACACAGAGGTCCCTGGATGTGGGATACCCAGCTGGAAACCCCTGGTTCAGAAAAAACAGAGCAGTGACCTGGCAGCTGGTTCAACAGTGTCATCTGGTTTGATTGCAGCAAATGGCTCAGTGACACGCTGCAGTTTGGCTGAATTAGGAAATACAAGCTGCTTCAATCACTGTCTGTAGTCATGCAATGGGGATACAGAGGCACAGTAGTCATGGGCAGTGTGTGAGGCACACGGGCTGTGATTCACCCGCCTTTGGGACATGGAAAGGGGAACACCCAGGGCTCCTGCTGCTGGAGCAAGGACAGCCCCCAGGGAGGCTCACAGGGACCCCTCCGGCTGGAGGAATGTCCCTTGCTCAGGGTTGAGTTCTAAGGGTGGCTTTCTCCTCCTCCTGCACCCTGCATGGGGATCACAAGCTGGACCTTCCCATGGGGATAGCAAAGGGCCAAACCCCCCCAAAAAAGCCTCCCTAAAATCCTGCCTTGGCTTCATTTTAATACTGACATGCAACTGTGTGGCAGCTTCAGCATAAAGGGGATTTGCAGGACACAGTTACAGAGTTCTTCACACAGGAATGGCCTTTCTTTTTTAATTCCATTTCCCGATGTTTAACAACTAAATGTTCTCATCTTGTTAGTGTTACCTTGATGATGAATAATGTATCCTGCTCTGTGTGACACTGTATTCTCAAATCTCAGTTGCATTATGTGGCTGCACACAAACCTACAACAAAATCTGCTGCTGTGACCTCCTCCAGCTACAACAAGCACAAGAGAGGAACATCAAGAGCATCCTGGTAGGAATGTGCCCTAAAAAGGGGGTTTACTGTACTGAATCCTCAAAATTCCTCACCTTTATATTGCATGAGACAATAAAAATTGCCATCAGACCAAAGGAATTGAGAGCACAGGCTGCCAAAAGGAAAACGCCATGGATACAGGTTGGGTGCAAGGAGGACCCAGAATCCCTGCAGAGCCTCTTCCTGAGAGTGCCAACTTGTCCAGGGCTGGAAAAATCTGCAGTTTGCTCTTGAGAAAACAGCCTTTCCTTTGCTTGGCTGGAATTACTTTCCTGGTAATGCCCAAAGTCTCCCAAAGTCCACCTCTGCCCCAGGCTCCTGCCTTGCAGGAGAAATACTGTTATTCTGTGGCTGTGCAGCCCCTGGGCCAGGCATTAGTCCTTCTGGTATTTTTCTCTCCTGATAAGTCAGCTCATATCCTTGATTTTCACAGCAATATTTCAGAGAGGCTGAGCGGGAATTTAGCTGCTGTTTATAACATAAGGAAAATAAACCCCAATGCCATTTAAGGAGAATATTGATATGACACCAAACAGGGGTGAAGGGACTGTGAAATTCCAGATGGAAATTGGTACTGCCTTTCTAGCACTGGAGCAATGAGCTCCCAAACTGCCCCCTCCTAAAAGAACTGGGATTAAGAAACCAAATTTCTCGTATGATAAACCTTCATCCAGGAAAGAAATGAGCTGACACTGCTGGAAGCTGAATTTTGTAACCTTGGTAGCCCTTTGGTCTGAGTTTGCGGGTCAGATCTGCCACAGGAGCTGTGGCTGCCCCACCCTTGGAAGTGTCCAAGGCCAGGTTGAATGGGGCTTGGAGCAACCTGGGATAGTGGAAGGTGTCCCTGCCCATGGCAGGGAGTGGAACGGGGTGGTCTTTAAGAATTCCAAGTGATTCTATGATGCCATTCTGTGATCTGCAGCAATGGGCTCCATACCCTAACACTGATAACCAACAATTAACCAGCAACTAATATTCCCATTTCTCCTTTCTAAATGAGCCTCCTTCCTCTACCAGAAGAGCTGGGACCCTTTGCTATTTTCTCTGCCTCTTGTTAAAGGCAAATTTTCAGTGCACACCAGCAGTGGCACCCAAACTTCCTCTCAGGCAATGACTCAGATGAGATGATGAGAGCAAGTCCCCCCAGTTTCCCCCCCAATATGCACCTTGCACACGTTTCCAGCACAACCAGTTTTCTCCAGGTTTGCAATATCCATCGTCATCTGCGCAGAGCACGGAGCTGGAGAGAGCCGCTCTGGCGTTCGTGCTGCGCCGGAGATCGAAGATAGCGCACATCAAAGTCAGGATTTTTTCCCTTTTCTTGCTGTTCTCTGCACAATTTATTATCAGAGAGTCGTGCCAATCTCCTGCGCGTGGCTCATGTTCGCAGGCGCGCATCGAGCCGTATACGCACACACCGTCGGCGGGCTGGGAAAGGGACTGCTGCTGGGTTGGATTAATTCAACCCAGGTAACTTGTCTGGGCTGTGAATTGTCCCTTTCTCAGTGCCAAGTCTGCTTGGCCAGGACATCACTCCTCAGGAGCAGCAACATCCAGCTCCTCCCAAAGCTGGAGGCTGGGAAATGCACGTGGCTTGGCTGGCTGTGGAAAACACCCTCTGGTGTGCCCTGGAGAGTGGGGGAGGCAAACTGGAAAGGAGAGGGCTGGGAGAAATGAGGTGGGGAACCCCAAAAATATCTGACAGCTGTGTGATGGGAGCAGCTGCTTGTTGGGTGAAAAGTGGGCAACTTCAGCTCTGTGAGAATCTCTCAAATTCTCAGTGCCGTGAATTTCATTTTGTCTTGTTAAATTATTAATCCAGCAATAAAACTCCATCCCCCCCTTTGGATGCCTCAAAGCCCTTGTCAGGGTCTCACGTGGCTTTTTATCTCCCACTACATCAGAGAGGAGCCTGAGCACACGCACAGAGCAGAGGTGATATGATGGTCCCAGGGGAAAGGGAAACCGGATGAACTTGTGTCCCTGAGCTGGTGGCTTCTGGTGCCCTGCACCACAGGAAAACATGCTCAGGCACGGCTTGGTCGTGGGATGTCCCAGCAGTGAGGACACAGCCGTGTCCTGGTGCTGGAGGCTCCAGAATGCTCCGCTCAGCACCGTCACTGCCATATGGCAGCCGAGATTTGGGTGCAGCTGGTGCCCAGAAGGCACCGACGATGGGGGTTGTGCTGCAAAGCGCCTGATGGCAACGTCAGCTGGGGGGTCTGGTGCTCACTCCTGCACCTCTGAATGGGCCCAAGAAATTCCCTGGCTTGAAGGAACCGGTGCTTTTTGGGCCAGGCGCAGTTAAAGCCACCTGGATTGTGTCCCTTGGAGTGGCTCTGCTGGCCCAGGTGTGGGGTCTGTATTTTGTGGTTTGAGAGGGAACAAGGTGAGAAGGAGGGAGAGTGGGGAGACATCTGCAGTCAGTGGGACCACTCCATGGTGGAGCAAACCAGGAGAAGAAGGATGGGCCTTGGAGCAACTTAGTGTAGTGGAAAGTGTCCCTGCCCATGGCAGGGGTTGGAAGAAGATGACCTTTAAGGTTCCTCCCAACCCAAACCATTCCGTGGTTCTATGACTGCCCCACATGGAAGGCTGGGAGCCTCTCCTCCACAGAGGGTCCTGGATTCATGGATGACTCCACTCAGCCTCTGTATTGGCTTTCCTCTGTACCCCGGGATTAAGTGAGCACATCTCCCTGGAAAACACAAGGGCATTGTTGTGCAGCTTCCCAAATGCCCTGGGAACGATAAGGGTAAAAAAATTACCCTAAAACCCCAGGTAGATGCTTGGAAGCATCCAGGCCACCCAAGATGTTCCCAGATTCTCCTTCTTGCACCCTTGCACCCTACATTAGTTACTACCAGGATGCACTTGTGATCCACCTCTCCTCTGAGCAGTGCTGGGCCAGGCTGAGGGCAGAGGCAGCAGCTCCACAGATGGTGAGGAGACACTCTCTGGAGGTGGCAGAGCCCTCCTTGAGCTTGGCAGAAAGAAATGCTTTTACAGGCCCTGCTCTGCAGAGCTCCTTGAAGAAATGAGAGCAAAATAATGTCCGGGCTCGTGCAGAGTGTGCCGGTGGAGGGGGCACAACTCTGCCTCCCACAGAGAAGAATCAGCAATATCTGGATTTTCCCTGTGTGGTGCCACTGCTGCGTGGAGGAGGATTTGGAGGGGGTACCGTGACAACGTGCACGAAGCTTGAGTGAAGAAAACATCTCTGTGTTGAGAGAAGAAGGGAATTTTTCTGGTTGTAGATGGGGAATTGTGCATGGGGAGAGCAGGATATGGGTTACGGCAGTGTTTAGCATGAGCTGCTTTAAAGAAAGGGAAATGCTGTGGAAGGGAATGCCCAGCAGCAGCGTGGGCAGACAGGAGTACCCCGGTGTTATTAGAGAGAGCACCGCTTTCATGCAGAATAGCCCAGGAATGCTAACGAGGGGCTCTCTGAAGTCTCCTCTCTAAGGTTACGGAGCCTACAAGGTTTTTTTTCTTAGTTCAAGAAAACCACAGCACAAAGTCTGGCTGGTTTTAAACCAAGATGACAGATTTGTCTGAAAGATTGTGCGTAAGGAGGAACCGCTGAAGCCAAGGTCAATAACTGAGCCCTCAGCGGGGCCGGCTGGCACCCACCACCACGACCTCGCTGAAGGGGCACTTTCTGGGCACTGCTATGGGAGAGCCTGGTGTCAGGAGGGGCAGGGACAGGGACACTGGAAGCAGCGATTCACTGGGACAGCCTTCCCCACTGCTCCCTTGTGGAGGCTGCAGTGTGGGAGCTCCCCATGGATCTCTCCTGCAAGAGGAGAGGGACTATTTACAAGGGCCTGGAGTGCCAGGACGAGGGGGAATGGCTTCAAACTAGGACAAGGCAGGGTTAGATGGGATACTGGGGACAAATTGTTCCCTGTGAGGGTGGGCAGGCCCCGGCACAGGTTGCCCAGGGAAGCTGTGGCTTCTCCCTCCTTGAAAATGTTCAAGGCCAGGTTGGACGGGGCTTGGAGCAATCTGGTCTAGTGGACGGTGTCCCTGCCCATGGCAGGGGGTTGTAACTAGATGGTCTTGAAGTTCTCTTCCAACCCAAACCAGTCTGTTATCCTATGATTCCATGATCTCAGCTTGCCATTTTAAATGCTTGGGAGCAAGAATTTCCCCTGACCAACCTTCTCAAGGATGGGATCAGAAGCACATTGGCATCCCCTTCGGCAGAGATCCAGTGCTGGATCTTGGTGGGCATTTTCCAAGCCAGAGGCTCTGTGTGAGCTGCCTTTTCTCCTCCCCTTCTCCAGGTGGTTGTGTGTCATGCTCCCTGCCCCTCCCTGCCCACTGGTGTTTCAACAACACTGTTTTACACCACTTTCCACTCGCTTACCCCAGTTCACCAACATGTCACTTACACCACCACTCATGTCACCGCTGATTCTGGCCCATAGTGCGCAGTGTGTCACCTCGGCAGAGGATTAACCACAGAGAGCTTTGGAGCCAGCCAAGCAGAAAGCAAAGCATATGTCATCTCTCCTTATGTTTACAGGAGAGAACATCACCTGGCATCACCAGAGACAAGGGCACATGTTGAGTGATCTCCTCCTTGGGAACCAGCGCCCGACGGTGCTGCAGCTCCAGCAGCTCAAGGACATCACCCCACCAGCCCCACATGCAGGTGGCTGCTGGTGGAGCTTCCTGAGCCTTGTGCCAGGGCAAAACTACAGCCATTTCCTTCATCTTGGGATTCTGAAGGGGAAAACACATTTCTCCAAGGCACTACGAGCATGAAAACATCCGAAGGCAGAGCCCAGCCTGATCTGTCTGATCCTAAGGAGGCTTAATTGCTGAGCAGTTGGCTGCAAACTTTCCACGCAATGCTCATCTCTTTTCTGTGTCACCAGGTGCTTGGCAGTCCTTTGCAACACAAACTCTCCTTTAATAACTCCAACATTTAGAGCTGCTTCTCCTGCAGTGGTTTTGCTCTTGTCTTTCACACCTCATTGCAGTCTACAACTTTCTTGTGATGGGGAGAGGAGGGGCAGGCACTGATCTCTGCTCTGTGGGACCAGGGACAGCACCCAGGGAAGGGCTGGAGCTGGGTCAGGGCAGGCTGAGGTTGGATCTCAGCAAAAGATCCTTCCCCCAGAGGGTGGTGGGCACTGCCCAGGCTCCCCAGGGCAGTGGGCACAGCCCCAAGGCTGCCAGAGCTCCAGGAGGGTTTGGATGATGCTCTGGGGCATAGGGGGTGACTCTTGGGGCTGGTCTTGTGCAGGGCCAGGAGTTGGACTGGATGATCCTTATGAGTGCCTTCCAACTCAAGTTATTTTGTGATTCTGTGACCTCTGGGCATCTCTGGTTGAGACCCTTCCACATTGCTCCTTCGCAAGCCCTGGAAGAGCCGCACTCCCATTCCTTTGGCCCAGAAAGCCATTGTGGATGGGCAGGGAAATACATTTATCCTCATCTTTCTTCAGATCTTCAGATTCCTGTCACATATCACACCATGACTGGCTTTTGTCTCAGTCACAAGAACACACAGTACCTGAGGGCTCATCTCTCTCCCCAGCTTCTAAAGCACTGTACTTGTCTCATCACCAGCTCATGTCTGCGGGAGCAGGTGCGTCAGTGCAATGTGTTACTACCTGCCACGGTGCCTGTTCCCTGCTCCTTCTTCAGCTCCTGCAGCCCCCACCTTGTGCAGTGATAGGTTCTGGGAGAGCAGGTAGGGAAGGAACCTCCTCCTACAGACCAGTTGCCTGAGGGCTGTTTTAATATCCCAGTGGAATGAGTTGTTCTGCTTTTGTTTCCGTCATGGCAAGGGAAGGCGTCTTGTGAGAACCGTCACCGGTGACTCGCATCCTGTGATGGATCTGCACAGGTCCATGTGAATGTGGCCTCCTCAGGGTGCCCAGGTCCTTGGAGGAGCATCACCCTTCCTGCTGCCAGCAATGCTGCTCATCATGTGCCAGAAATCACCAGCAGCCACCAGTGCTGTGGAGAAATGGGCCCATGTCTGATTTCTGCATGTTGGGCCTTTCAGTGCTCCTACAAGACCACAAGGTGGGTACTCAGCCAGATGTCAGAGGATGCGGATCCACATCAGGAGTTGTAAATCCTCAATCTGCACGTTATGAATGCTGAATCTAAATTTGAATCTTTCTATCACATACAGATGTCACTAGTGCTGTCACCCAAATAATGGAGTCATAGAAACACAGACTGGTTTGGGTTGGCAGAGAACTTAAACCTCATCTCATTCCACCCCCTGCCAGGGGCAGGGACACCTCCCACTAGACCAGGTTGTTCCAAGCCCCATCCAATCTGGCTTTTTTGGAACATTTCCAGGGATGGGGCAGCCACAGCTTCTCTGGGCACCCTGTGCCAGGGCCTGCCCACCTTCCCAGGGAGGGATTTCTTCCCAATATCCCATGTAACCATGCCCTCTGACAGTGGGAAGCCATTCCCTGTGTCCTGTCCCTCCATGCCTTGTCCCAAGTCCCTCTCCAGCTCTCCTGGAGCCCCTTTAGGCTCTGAAAGGGGCTTTAAGGTCTCCCCAGAGCCTTCTCTTCTCCAGGTGAACTCCACCACTTCCCCCAGCCTGTCTCTAGATCCGAGGGGCTCCAGCCCTCGGAGCATCACTGTGGCCTCCTCTGGACTCTCTCCAGCAGCTCCATGTCCTTATGTTGGGCCCCCAGAGCTGGAGGCAGCTCTGCAGGGGGGTCTCACGAGGGCAGAGTGGAGGGTCACAATCCCCTCCCTGCCCTGCTGCCCACTCTTCTGGGCTGTGAGCTCACACTGTTGCCTCATGTCCAGCTTTCCATCCACAAGAAAGGAGGCCGGACATAGCTGAGGACTTTGGGTACCAAAACCAGCCAGAGCCACTGTCCTCGCCATTTGCACCACGAGAGGCCAGAGGTGTCCAGACATGTCCTGTGTGTCTGTGTGCACCTCTGTCTTGTCCACCTATCCCTCCATTCCTCCATCCCTCCATCACTCCATGCCACGTTTACCTGAGGTTAACACCTCTGTGTGCCTGCTCACCCTCTCACAGGTGTGGGCAGTGGCTGAGGCACGCGAGGCTCATCCTGTTGGCCCTCCTGTATCCCAGTGGGAATATGAGGGTCCCTGGGCTGGCAGGAGGTGTCACAGGCTGGGCACCAGGCAGGAGAGGGTGAGCTCATTCACTCATCCCTGTGCAGCGTGCCTGGCACACCTGTAATGAGGATGATTGAAGGCTGAGTGCAGGATGATACAGAACAATATAAGTAAGTGGTTTTAGTGTCAGCAATCTTCAAACTTGCTGTCAAAGGGAACATTTAAACGATTTTCCTGCTACTCCAACGCATTCAGGTTATATTTATACCCAGAGAAAACTGGTGCTATAAATGTCAGGTTTGGAGAAGGGCTGGCTGCATCCATCAGAGGAGGAATTAGAAAGTAGGAAGGAATGATGGATCATTGCCAGCTGATGGACCTATCTGGAAAGAGAATCCCTAAAGCCTGACCCATGCCGGGGAATGTCCCAGGCTGGGAGGTCCGTCCCAACACACCGTGTTTGCACACTGTTGGTAGAGCAGGCAGGACTCTGAGCTGGCCAGAGCTTTGAGGGGGAGGTGGCTGAAGTGTTAAAGAGCCAGCTTTTAGCAAAACACAAGAGAACTCTGAAAAATTGTGAGAATTCTGTTTTCCTGGAGTGAGAATAAAAATCAAGGAGGTCATAAAGAATCTTTGTACTGCCCACTGTCCACGTGCTTCATGCTTTCTCCTGGGCTTGTTCTCAGTGTAGCAGCTTCCAGTGTTTTCCAGCCACCCTCCATGGTGGCCCTTGGATGTCTTGTCCCTGTTTCCAGCATGGCTGGGCATCTGCTCCCAGTTCTTCCCGGCAACCAGGCTGTGCATCAGGTCCCTCACCTGCTATCTCGTGCCCTTGGCCTTTGGAAAACCCTGGGAACCCTGATAGTACTGTTGCCATCCCTGCAGCTGGAGCGTGGGCTTGGTCCTTCTCTGCCCCGGGGGATTGGCTTCACCCTTTGGGTCTCTGCTCAAAGTGCTTCTTTGGGCTCCCAGCCCCAGCACTGCCCAGGCTGGCAGGATTTCCAGAGTACCAGTGGGCACTAACAGCCCTCTTCCCTAAACTACCTCCCTCTCAGCAACTCCCTGTGGAGAGATAGGGTTTCTCCCTTCTCTGGAGCATCCCCAGCTCCAGCCACTCTCTATCAGAGCTGGTTTCCTGTTCCCCAAAAGTGGGGGAAGGTGAGAGACAGACACCAGAGAGTGTCAGAGAGGGAGCATATTTGGGGCTGGATCAGCACAGAATGTGCAGATGTTGAGAGGGTGGAGATGGAGGACTTGGACCTTAATATCCCTCCAGGGATGGCCTGGCACCAGCTTTCGAGAGACTCAGACCAAGCAGAGCGTGTGATGTGTGAAGATGTGTGGGGAGCTGAGATACACACTGGGAATTTCAAAGGCTTTGTGGATTTCTGGGACATCTGCAGGAAGCCAGAGCTTTCGGAAAGTGGGATCTCTCAGGTAATGAAGGATGATTCTCTCCGAATTTGCTGTCCTGAAGCTGAGCTAAAGCAGAGCTGTTGGGAAGTTGGACATCCTGCAGCTCAGAGTTTGGAGATCCCTCAGTGGGAAAGTTGGGTTGGATGCTTTTGGCCTAAGGGCCTTTTCCTAATTGTGACATCTGTTGGATGATTTTGCTCATGCCCAGGCTCTACAGCAAAGCCAAAATACTGTGATTTCATCACACCTGGTGCATGGAGAAGACCTTTTGGTGGTGCATATGTTGCAGTCTAACAGCGTTGAGGAGATTGCACCACTCAGGTTTTGCTGATGATGTAAGAGGAGGTTGGGAGATGCCACCTCTGACATCAGCTCCCAACCACGGGCCAAGGGCAGGGCTGCTCCAGAGCCCTGATTCCACACATCTCCAGTACAACCCCTTTCTAATGGTTCAGCTGCTCAAAGCATGTGGTGGAATTTGCTTTTCCCCAGCAAACTTCCTGCCATATCCCATCTTGCCTGCCCTTTCACAGCCGGTGTGTACCCAGGGTGAATTTGGAATAAATAGCGTGTTGTTTGCTGCTGCAAATTTGACAGAAATATGATCGTGTATTCAAACAATCCAGGTCAAATTGGCCCTGGCAGGTGAAGCAGCAGCACACAGCTCCTGCTAAATGGAAGGACTCACCGAAAGTCTGTTAATTGCTGGGTGGAAAATAGCAATAAACAAGAGAAAAAAATTGACATTCCCAAGAACCTTTCATAGATCAGCGGGAAATCATTCCTAGTTCAGTTAACGGGTTATGTTGACAAGTCTAAGAGCAGGAAAAGGTCAGCACTGCAGGGTGTGGAGAAGGGCAGGAGGGGATTCCAGTAGCAGATGCAACAGGAGCTCTTCTCTGCCCTGAAAGCTCCTCCAGCTTTGCCTGCCCCCCCGTCCATCCCTCCATGGAGCGTGTGCTGACACTTGTGCCTCCTGCCTCTGAGCCATCTGCCCTTACAAAACGCTCTGGGAACGGAGCCCGTGCTCACCCTGCCAGATCTGGTGCTTTGCAAAGGCAAAACTCAGGGCTGGGTCAAACAGCATCGCTGCGAGACTCTCACCTTTAGGGTGCACCACGTGGACCGCCTTGTCCAGCCAGCCTTGCTGCGAGGGTGCCCGTGGAGGAATCACCCCTGCAGAGCCCCACACATGTCCTTGGCAGCTCTGATGGATGTCCTGCCTCCATCCTGTCCATTCACTGCCACCAAAATGGAAACAGCCCCTCTCCCATCACTGCCGAACTGCCCCAACCCACCCCTTGCTGCTCAGCACAGCTTCCCGAAACAAAGGGAGTGTGGGCTCAGTGCGCACAGGGAAGTTAGGAATTTGGATCATAGAATCCCAGAATGGTTTGTGTTGGACAGGACTTCCATGACCATCTCGTTCCAACCCCCCTGCCATGGGCAGGGACACCTTCCACTGTTCCAGGTTGTTCCAAGCCCTGTCCAACCTGGCCTCGAACACTTCCAGGATGATCAGCTTAAAAAAATGGAGGTGAAAGGGTAACTTGCATTGTCTGTAAATGCTTCCTGGGGAACAAAACTCTAATCATTGGTCTAGGAACTAAAGCAAAACCAGGTCCAGAGCCAGAAGCAGCATATCTGTAAATCTGGAGCAGATGTAGAGGTCTAGAGGGCAATTCACCACCACACCCCAGGGCTGTGGCAGTTTCCATTTCCTGGCGTTTTAACTCCTTTTTTCCCCCGAGGGAAAAAATCCAGTTTAGTTCAAAGAGGATTTGTTTAAGGGAAGGGGCAACCCCAGGATGTTCTATCAGGGCTTCAATGCTCAGAGTGCACAAAGGCAGCGACACGAACCCTTGGGCCATCTCCAGATGGATGGTCCATCTCTCTGCATTGATCTGGGGTAAAAAAAGAAAAACCACTAAAAAAGGACTGCTTTTAGTGACTGTTCCCCACAATTGTGCTGGCACTTCCATCTGGCAGATGGAGCAAGGAGAGAAAAGGGAGGGAGCCCTGGTAGGTACTGGGTCCTGCAACTGCAGCAGCGCTGGGCAGTGATGGGTTCTCAGTGGATATAGTTTGGGAATGATGCTCATCCTCACACTTCATCTGCTTCTTCCTCCCAGCACAGGACATTTTTGGGATCTCCCTTCTGTGGTGCTGCTGAGTAGGACAGAGGACAGACTGGATGACACAATATTTCTCTCCTACAGAGGCCTGAGCAGATGTCTGGGAAGAGGAAAAAGGAGCAGGCAAGCAGACACGATGTTCCCCTCTAATCACCCCCATCCTCCTGCAAACTGCAGCTCAGGGACTTCCTGGGCCAGGCATCGTTACTGTGTCGTTAATCACCCTCTGTGGGCTCCTCTTCCCTCCCATCTGCCCTTGAACCTGTGGGGATTTTTAATCTTACCTGTGTTCTCTGCACACTTTGCACTTCCCCTTGGCAGGTCGGAATGAGAGCACAGCCGGGAGGTCAGGAGAGGCAGCACCATGGAATCAGAGATGGGACCGAGAGAGGCAAAAGATTCATGGAGCCTGGGAGTATTTGCATGGCATCAGATAGTGGAGGTGCTGAGGGTAGAGCGGGAGGGTTGAAATAAGACCCTGGAGACTCTTGCCTGGATTCAGTGTCTGACAGGGTCGGGTTTCAGCTGTAAAAAGCAGAGAAAATTGTCTTTGCCCCTTCAGGACACACTCCAAAGGAATTGCAGAGCCCATGAATGAGGGCACCACCTTGCCCATCCCCACCTCAGCCCCTGCTCTCCAACCACAGACAGAGGGACACTCCAGGTAGTATTTCCCACACCTCTACATTGCAATGCTCCTCCTGTTGTTGGCTTTCCATGCTCCCAGCAGCCCCAACCACCCCATCAGCATAAGGAGCTGCAGGGCATCACCCCCTCCTTCCTGTGGGAAGAACAGGCTGCCCAGGAGCACTGTGGGGCTCTGGGCCACACTAGTTTGCTCCAAGTGGCTGCTTGAGACGATCACGACCCCATGGGATTTTCTCTTGCTGCTGTGGCTTTGTCCCACTCATGGTCCTTTTCTCTTCTGACTGCCACAGACAACCAGGGCACTTCCAGCTGCTCCCAGGCAGCCCAGGTCTGCCAGACCTCAGCACAGGGGTGCTACAGGGATTAGTGCTTTCTCCTGACCTGAGCAGCTCACTGAGTCTTATTTTTGTTAGGGAGAGAATGGATTAGAAAGCCCTATTTCTTGGTTGTAATCCTATTTCAAAAAATGCTCTGAATCCCATGTCCCTGAGCAGAGAGGACCTGGCTCAAGCTTCTTTCCCAGTTAATATACCAGGCACCTTTACCCGTCCTGTGGCTTTTCGCACCCACAGGTACATGCAGTGTGTGCACCTGCATGGAAACACCCTCCCTTCCCTAGGATTGGCACGGGGAGAAGTCTTCCCACACCGTGGCTCAGCTCCAGTGCTATCTGGACTCATTTCAGGCTCTGCACCAGCATCTGGTTCTTCCCCATGTCTGCCCTGAATAAGAAATGCCAGTCATGCCTCTGGGGTCAGGGAGGTGTCTCCCATTCCCTGTTCACCTTCCTAAAGCCTCCTGGAGTCAGTCACTTTGTTTTTTGTCTCCTTGCCAGTCACTCAGTCTTTTGTCTTCCATCCTTCCCTTTCAGCAGTTAAAACATCAGAGGAATAAAGCTGGAGCACCATCCCCCCCTCCGGCCACTTCTCTGCTCCCTCTCCATCCCTCCCCATCCACCACCACCTTTCTCCAGGTGTATATCCCAAGTGTATATCCCAAATTTACCTAGAAGCACACCCAGCACATGGGGCAGCTCAGGTCTTCACTGCTGTGATGGTTTGTGGAAGGGCTCGGATTTCCAGTAATTTGCTCTATCCAAAGGGGAGATATTGGGCTGGAAAAATTGGGACATTAAAATGTTTCCTCAGCCACAGGACAAACCACAGCATTGTTTGGATTGCAAAGCATTAGATGGGCTGTGCCTGCAATGCATTGTATTAGCAGGGGGCAGCAGCTTTCCTGGTCTGCCCATGGTGGGCTCGCTCGGGGCTACAAACTGGGACCCCCAGCTCCAGAGATGCTGTGGCAGGGACAAGGATCTTAGAACTCATCCATAACCTCTTTCCATGGAGATCCCTTGTTCTTTCTTCTTGTCTTTTTTCTTTTTCCTTTCTTTTTTTTTTTAGGGGGTTTAGTACCATTGTTAGTGCATGGGAAGGAGTTTCCCGGAGCTCTCCCCCTCTGTGCAGCTGACTCGGGGATGTAATGCTGCCATTTAGGAGAGGACACTCCTAGATGTTTCCCTACTGAGACAAGCCAGAAAGACAAGCTAATGACTTCCCACATTCAAAAGTCCTGGTGGTCCTCACAAGCCACCATAAATCCCTGGATGTGGGGCAATTGCCATGCTGAGACTGAGAAGCCCTAAGGATATGTGGAGATGTGGGACCATAGGAATCACACCCATCCACTCAGATTTTGCTTGAACTCTTGCTGTGGAATGCAAATGTGGCAGAACTGGCCCAGAATTGCCAAAAGCCAGGGAGTTTTCAACCCTGCAAAGCCCAGTGGATCTTGCCAGCTGGTCTGGGAAATCTCATTTTCCATCTGCCTGACAACTGGGAGTGTCCCAGCGCAGGGCAGGGAATGTGGAGTCTTTGCAAAGTGCAGTGGCTTTATTTCTGATCTCATAAATCTCCCGTTGGTCTCCAAGGCAGGTGTGAAATACAGGATGCTCCTCATGTGTCCAGGAGCCAGGCAGGATTTACTCCATGCGAGGCTCTGGATGCACATTCCTTATCTCAGCAACAAGATTTATAGAGTCCCTGAGATTTATTCTGCCAGTAAAATGCTGTTAAATGTAGGGATGAGTTGTGCAATGGCTATTGTTTGGGAATGCATTGTGTCTGCTGGCAGAAAAATGGTCACGTCTCTGCCTGATGCCACACCGCTGCCAGGTGGGAAGATGCACAGAGGGAATGCAAGGAGCCAGCTGCTGCTGCCAGCAGGGATGGTGAGGGCATTGGGGATGCTCCACCATCCCATCGTGGTCCAGCTGAAGAGAGATATGGGCAAGGGGGGTACCCAGCTGGATAATTCAAGCAACGGGGGATGTTGGGGACAGCAGCCCTTTGGGAGTGGAGAGAGCGAGTGGCTCATGAAGAGCCCATTCCTGTGGCTGCTGGGGCTACACCAGCATCGCACCCTGATCCTACTGCAGAGGGACACGTGAGCAAGGGGAGCGCAGCCAGGTAGACCAAGAAATGAAAATGCTGGGGGGGAAGGGATGGAGGGAGCAAGGGGCTCATGATGGACTCAGCCCAGGGACTGTGGGGGCTGCACCACCATCCCACCCTTGAACACAAGGCCAAGAGGGTACCTATCCAGACAGATCAAGAAATGGAAAATGCTGGGGGGAAAAGCACAGAAGGACCAAGGGGTTCCCGATGGACCCCGTGCCGTGTCAGCTCAATTCTGTGGCACCCACTCGGGGCGGGTGCTGGGCGAGGATTCCCATGGCAGGACGAGGGCAGATGGCCCTCTGGAACAGCTTCCCAGGGCCAGGCTGCGGGCACCCGGCTCCCCAGGCTCAGGCTCATTAGCTGGCAGGCTTGGTGCTGGCTGGGGGAGGTGGCGCTGGGTCTCCCGGCAGAAAGGCTCTTTTGATGGAAACGAAAATTTTCGCTTTTGAAAAACCTGGAGTCGGGGAACGAGCCTCGGGGTTACCATGGAAACCCATCGCTGAGCTTTGCCGCAGCAGGAGACACAGCCACAGTGTCTCCGGGTCTGCGGGAGCCAAGGCGATGCTCGGAGACACCCCCGGTGCCCACCGGCACCGCCGGCCGCGTCCCTGGGCGCTCCAGGATCCAACCTGCGTCTCACCAGGGATGGGGAGGGGGTGAAAAGCCATCAGATGCTGGGATGCTCCCAGTTTGCCGTGATGGGAATGGGCTGAGAGTCAGAACACGGCCGAGCTCATCAGAGCACGGGCCACCAGCCCGGCGCGTCAACAAATGCTGCCGAATAGCAGCAGCCGCAGCCTCGGTGCCCATTGGCTCCCACTTATATCTCCAGGAAGATCAATAGAACAAATTACACCAGCAGAACAATATGAGAGAGAGCCCTGAAAACCCCAATTACCGAAAACCTAATTAATATGTTTTTAAACAAACATTATGGCAATGCTTCAAACAGCGTTAAACGCGGCCACAGAAGTTTCACGAGGGCGGCAGAGCAATTCTTTAGCCCGTGGCAGTGGGGTGGGAAAGAACCCAAAAGAAGAGGGAGAAGGGAAAACAATCGCTTCGACACAGGCACAGCTGGGAAAAAGGGAGTGCTCTTTCCAACACGAAGCACAGGGATTCCCATATGCTCCCCCAGCACCCCGCAGGGCTGCAGATCAATAGTCCTGTAGAAAAACGGAGTCAGAGAACAAGGAATGGAGAAGGAAAAAAAAGAGTGAAATACATCGCACCAGCTCCCCCAGTCCTTCTAGGAAGAAGGTAACCAGACAAAGGGATGCAAAGCCCAACCTTCCTGAAAGGAATCTGACCCGGAAAGCTGACCCTTGAACAAAACAGCATCCTTGGAAAAACAATGGCATTTAAACACAGCCCTGATTGCTCCTGGGACGCGGGACACAATGTGGGAGCCTTAGCCCAGTGCAGCACAGGAAGCCCCGTAGGCTCGCTGGGAATGCTGACATGCAGCCCTGCACTGCTCCAGGATCTCATCCCGCCTGTCCAGCTGGACACAGCGGCTGGAGGAGCCCCCACATCAGCGACAGCACCAGGGAACGTTCCAGCAGCAGGCACATCATCCATTAAAGTCCAATTGGATCCCTCCCTGAGAAGGAGCAGCGACCATATCTATAGTTACAGATGTTCAATTACAGACTGAGGGAGGTGTTCGTCAGCCTCAGAGATGGGGAAAAAAACCGCTACATGAAGGAACTGGTAGAAAATCATCTGACAACACTGACTCAGTGCACAGATCCATCGGGGACCGGAGAAAAATCCCCAGCCTGCCCCCAGGCCCTGGGGCTGGTGGGAGGAGCAGGACCCCTGCCTGGCACACGGAAGGGCTCTGGGTGATGCCACCACATGAGCAAGCACTGAGGAGGCACGCGGAGCAGGGCATTGGGTGGGGCTGGAGGGGACAGACATTTGCTGGGGCTCCTGGAAAGTTTCCATTCCTATACAAGCCTTCCAGTGCCTAAAGGGGCTCCAAGAAAGCTGGAGAGGGACTTTGGATAAGGGCACAGAGGGACAGGACAAGGGGGAATGGTTTCCCACTGCCAGAGGGCAGGGTTAGGTGAGATATTGGGAAGAAATTCTTCCTGGTGTGGGTGGGCAGGCCCTGGCACAGGTTGCCCAGAGAAGCTGTGGCTGCCCCATCCCTGGAAGTGTCAAAGGCCAGGTTGGAGCAACCTGGTCTAGTAGAAGGTGTCCCTGCTCATGGCAGGGNGCAATTCTTTAGCCCGTGGCAGTGGGGTGGGAAAGAACCCAAAAGAAGAGGGAGAAGGGAAAACAATCGCTTCGACACAGGCACAGCTGGGAAAAAGGGAGTGCTCTTTCCAACACGAAGCACAGGGATTCCCATATGCTCCCCCAGCACCCCGCAGGGCTGCAGATCAATAGTCCTGTAGAAAAACGGAGTCAGAGAACAAGGAATGGAGAAGGAAAAAAAAGAGTGAAATACATCGCACCAGCTCCCCCAGTCCTTCTAGGAAGAAGGTAACCAGACAAAGGGATGCAAAGCCCAACCTTCCTGAAAGGAATCTGACCCGGAAAGCTGACCCTTGAACAAAACAGCATCCTTGGAAAAACAATGGCATTTAAACACAGCCCTGATTGCTCCTGGGACGCGGGACACAATGTGGGAGCCTTAGCCCAGTGCAGCACAGGAAGCCCCGTAGGCTCGCTGGGAATGCTGACATGCAGCCCTGCACTGCTCCAGGATCTCATCCCGCCTGTCCAGCTGGACACAGCGGCTGGAGGAGCCCCCACATCAGCGACAGCACCAGGGAACGTTCCAGCAGCAGGCACATCATCCATTAAAGTCCAATTGGATCCCTCCCTGAGAAGGAGCAGCGACCATATCTATAGTTACAGATGTTCAATTACAGACTGAGGGAGGTGTTCGTCAGCCTCAGAGATGGGGAAAAAAACCGCTACATGAAGGAACTGGTAGAAAATCATCTGACAACACTGACTCAGTGCACAGATCCATCGGGGACCGGAGAAAAATCCCCAGCCTGCCCCCAGGCCCTGGGGCTGGTGGGAGGAGCAGGACCCCTGCCTGGCACACGGAAGGGCTCTGGGTGATGCCACCACATGAGCAAGCACTGAGGAGGCACGCGGAGCAGGGCATTGGGTGGGGCTGGAGGGGACAGACATTTGCTGGGGCTCCTGGAAAGTTTCCATTCCTATACAAGCCTTCCAGTGCCTAAAGGGGCTCCAAGAAAGCTGGAGAGGGACTTTGGATAAGGGCACAGAGGGACAGGACAAGGGGGAATGGTTTCCCACTGCCAGAGGGCAGGGTTAGGTGAGATATTGGGAAGAAATTCTTCCTGGTGTGGGTGGGCAGGCCCTGGCACAGGTTGCCCAGAGAAGCTGTGGCTGCCCCATCCCTGGAAGTGTCAAAGGCCAGGTTGGAGCAACCTGGTCTAGTAGAAGGTGTCCCTGCTCATGGCAGGGGATGGAACTGGAGGATCTTTAAGTTCCCTTCCGACTCAAACCATTCTGGGATTCTGTGATTTCCCCTGACCTTTCTGGCTCCTGCCATGTGGCGCACAGACAATTCCCCAGGAGGCTTGTTGTGTTTTGTGCTCAATCTGACTTGGCAAATTTTTCTCCCAAGAATTTGTCAAGGCTTTTAGCGCTGACACACATTTTCAGACTGAGGGTGAATTCTGTGGTTGGGGAAGGAGGATCTTGGACACACACCATGTTGGTGGCCCAGGCTGTCAGCCAAAGTGTGGAGATAGCAGTTCAGCCCCTGGTGGGAGTTGTCAGTCCCTCTCTAACCCAGAAAGAGCTTATTTATCTCTGCAAAACAGAAGTGGGAAGGTCTTCACGAGGGACTTCATTGCTTAGTGACTGGGGTACTGGGTCGATGGGCCATAAACTTGCCTCTCCCATGGCCTGGAGGGATGGCCTGACTCCTGAACTCTTTGTGGTGTCTCTCTTCTTTCAGAACCATCTTGAAAGGCTCTATTTTCGTTCTGATGCAGGCTAGCAACTGATTTTTTTTTTTTTGAGGTGAAGGCTTTTTACTGCAATTAAATTGCTGCTCCTGGCCAACCCTCATAACCCTGGAGGCAACCTGGCTCTTCCATAAGCCCACTAGAAAGCAACAGCTTTCCTCCAGCTTCCCACAGGGCTGGTTGTGGGCAGCTCTGGTGGGGAGGAAACCCCACCAGTCACACCTTCACTGCTGGGAACCTGCAGGTGCTCCTGCAGCTGGAAGGTTTGCTTCCCTTCTCCCTCCTCCATCCATCCCTTCCTGGGCTTGTGCACTTCTGGGATGAAGCTAAAGCAATGCTAACATGGGCATGCTCTGCTTTTCCTTGCGCTGGGGAACTTCACTTTTCCTCTGCACATCTCTGTGTGCTGAGCTTGGCTGTGATGGGACATGAGGGATGCTGCAGCCACCCCCAATCCTGCAGCCCCAGCCTCCAGCCTGCTTCCATCACCCGGAGTCCCTGTTCAAACAGGGTCAGTGTTGGAAGCAACTCTGACTCTTGCTCTCCTTCCCTCTTGGTGGTCCTGGGGCTATCTAACACCCAAAAATCTCAATTTTGGGTCATGCCCCCACTTTCAAGCTCTCTGACTGGGACCACCTCCCACCTCCAGACAGCTGCCAGCACAGGCACCCACCCTCTCCTGAGTCTCGGTGTGGCTCCTCCTTGCTCCCAAATCTGTTGTNCTCATGCATGACAGGCTCGTTCCTGGCCAATACAGAGGAGCTGTCAGGCGGTTAATTAGAGCCAGCGCTGCGCTCCTGCTGAAGTCTATTAGCAGGGTTTTAGCCGACTGCTCCCTGTTTGGGATAACTGATGGGAGCAGGGTGGGAGAGAGGCAGCAGGAAGCCCCAGGAAGGAGGATTTGTGCTCTGGCTGGTGAGGGGGAGTGAAATCACATGCTGTTCTTCACCGGGGTTTCTCAGCCGCAGAGCGTCTTATTCATCTCCTTCCCTCCTGCGCAGGGAGCGATGTCCCAGGCGGAGCAGGAAGCAGCTGTGGCCTGGATTACCTGGTCCCATTCAATGCCCTGATAAAGCCCAGCTCCTTTGCAGCCCTCGGGGAGGAGGAAGGAAGCAGCACAATAGCTGAGGGCCGGAGGAAGGGTCCGTGCAGGAAAACACCCCTCCCTCCTTCCTATCCCTCGCCATGAGTCTTGGGCCACTCTCCAAGCAGCCCCTTCTCTTGGATGTTGGCCATGCTGGAGGAGGGGGATGTGAACCTCAGTGCTCCTCATTTCCCTGTGCTCCTCATCTCCCTGTGCTCCAGGTGCTGCAGGACTGGAGCTCTCAGGGCACAGGTGAGAAACTCACTCTCAAGGCTCCTCAAGCAGATCCTCCGGGAAGGACCTTGGCAGGGTTGGAAGCAGGCACAGGAGCAAGTGGCGGCGCTTCCCTGGGGACCGTATGTGGTGGGGCAATGCCATACGGAGGGCAGCTGTCCCCTCTGTCCCACTCAACCCACGAAGGAGGAAGCACAAGGCACTGCAGGATATGTGTCAGGGGAAGTTTAGATTGGATATTAGAAAAAATTTCTTCACCAAAAGTGTTGTCAAGCATTGGAACAGGCTGCCTAGGGCAGCGGTGGAGTCACCATTTCTGGAGAAATTTAAGAGATCTAGGATTTGGGGATGTGCTTAGTGGTGGCATTGGCAGTGCTGGGGGAGTGGTTGCACTTGTTGATCTTAAAGGTTTTTTCCACCCTCAGCTATTCTGTCTCCCTGCTGCAGCCAGGCTGCTGCTCTGCCCCAGACCCTGCCTGCACCACGGATAGCACTGCAGACCCCATCTGCCTGTTGTGGTGCCATCCCAGGTGGCCTCCTTCACGTGTTCCTCTCCATCTCATCCTCCCTCTTTTGTTCCTCCTGCTCCTCCCTCCCCTGCTCTCATTCATGCAGATCTGCAGGGCTCCCTCTCTGCCGCTGAACTGCCTCCAGGGGCCTCTCCCTCTGCTCTGCTCAGGTTATTACTTTTCAAATTTTCTCTTAAACAATGGCAAACCCTTCCGAGGAAATGCAGCACTCCAGGTAGGAGCTGCTCACCACACAGGATCCCTCACACAGGCTCTGCCCTGCCTTCCCCTCAGCCCCCCAGGTGCTGCAGGGGTGGAAATTCAGGTGCTCGCCTGCACAGCTCCCAAGAAGGAGTATCAAACAGGAATGAAACACAAAAGCCACCTGGGGAAAAATAAAAGCTCCTGATTCATTGCTAGGAGAGCTGAGATGGGAACAGCCTGCCTGAACGTGGTGAGGAAGGAGACGGGAAGCAGAAGGATTCACCTGCTCCACATCTGCACAGGCACAGTGGGAATCTGTGGATCCGGAGGTGGTCGGTCACCCGTCCATGTGAGCAGCCGGCCTGGCCTGGCCCTGCCTCAGGACACAGATGCAGGCTGTGGTGGAGCAGTGTTGCTGCTGCTGCCTGTGGGAATCTCCAATTGCTTCCTGAAGCGCGCTCGGATAAATGGCACCGTGGGAATTTAGAGCAGGAACCCGAGGACAAGCTCAGCCCAGCTCTCAAAGGCTTGGCTTTCCTGGGATCGTCGCTGGAGGACTCCAAGGACATGTCATTACCCTCTGCAGAAAGCCAGCGGACATTTGCTGGGATTTGTCCATACGTTCAGCCCCGTCAGATTCACTTTCCCCTGGGACAGTTCTGGCACGGCTGTTGTTTCCTGTTTGGAGCTGGAGCCGAGGACGAGCTGGGGGCACATGCGGCTTGTCCCACCCCTGTCACTGCCCTGGAGCCTTTGCTGGGGAATGATGGCAGTGCCAGCTGACCTTCCTGACCCATCACGCCTTGCTGGGATTTATAATCTCAGATCCTGAGTGTTTACATCCAACTCTTCCTGCAGCTCCCTAACCCAGAGCCTGAGGAAGAAACTCTTGCAATGAGGCATCCTATGCTACAGGCTACCCACCATCCGCCACGGTCACAGCAGAGGACACATTTATTCCAGGACATTTGCCCCTGTCCTCAACCTCTTCCACCCCAGTGCCACCCCCAGCCCCTTCCCAAGCCACCCCCTGCCTCCCACCATCGCCTCCCCTCTCTTTGCCCCTGGTCAGACCAGCTGCTCCTCCTTCTCTCTCCCAGAACATCCCCCACAGCGGCTGCTTGCTCTGACATCCGAGAGTTATTTAATGTGTGTTTTGCTTCTAGTAAATGCAATTTGGTGGCTGGAAATGGGGAGGAAACCACGTGAGCAGCAGCAGCATCCCCGCGGATCTCTGGCAAGCGTTCAGCCCCTTCCCGGGTGCTCCGGGGACCTCGACAGCCAGAGCTGGAGCAGCCCTGCCTTGCAAGAGTTAATGCCTGCTGTAGAGTCCCTGTTTCTTCCCCGAGGGCATGGCATTTCCTATCCCTCTGCCCGGCCAGCACCGGGAATGGAGTGGGTACCCCAACACCCTTCATCCCTCTGTCCCACGCCCTTAGGGTTTGGGAAGGGAATTAGAGGGAGGACCAAGAGCATCATTTCCCCCAAACCAACAGCCCTGAACTTACAGGCAGATTAATTTAGCATGAACGAAATGCTATTGCAACACAGATGCCCTGCAGCTACGGGGACCCGGCACTTCTCAGGCTCTAAGGCTGGGGTTTGTTCGGTGCCAGCAAGAATGTTAAGTCAGAGCAGAGCCGCCCTGGGATCGGGGTCCCGATGTGCCACGAGGCACGGGGTCAGCGGGAGGGCTGCGGCTGCCTGGGAAGCAGCAGGGACGAGGGAGGCAGAACAGCAGCAGGTCACTCAGAGAGCCTGGGAGAGGGGCTGCAGGCGGTCCCTGGTGAGAGCAGAGCGCGGAAATGGGAGGCAGGGAAGGGTCGTTGCCAACAGCTATTAGAGCATCTCGCAGCTCTGACGCGGCGCGGAGGGAACAACATCCCCGGCTGATCCGGAGGGATCCAGTCCGAGGGAGCGGGAGGAGCGGGGCGCGGGCTCTGCTCCGGGGTATGTGCCACAGCCTCACCCCGCGCCGGGCAGAGCCAGCTCCGGGTGGTTGTACAGCTGCAACATTGGCTCATGCCATGAAATAACCAGCCCGCAAGGCAGTGGAAGGAAGGGTGCAAGAGAAGGGTCCGACAGCCCAGCAAAGAGCGCTGCAGAACAACGGCACGGGCTCCCAACGCGGCACCGGAGTGGCTTCACCCAGGGCTGGGGCAGCAGCATCTCCAGGGCTGGGAGACAGGGCTGAGTCACTGAGCTGAACTACGGTCTGCTGAGTTAACTGAGGGCTCGGAAAGGTTCACTGCAGGTCCAGGAGTAGGAGAAAGATGAATTGACAGACTGGGAGAGCTGGGGGTGTTCAGCCTCGAGAAAAGAAGGCTCCGGGGAGACCTCAGAGCCTCTTGCAGTGCCTAAAGTGGCTCCAAGAGAGCTGGAGAGGGACTTCGGACAAGGGTACAGAGAGATAGGACAAGGGAGACATGGCTTCCCACTGCCAGAGGGCAGGGTTAGATGGGATATTGGGAAGGAATTCTTCCCTGTGACGGTGGGGCCCTGGCACAGGTTGCCCAGAGAAGCTGTGGTTGATCCTGGATCCCTGAAAGTGTCCAAGGCCAGGCTGGATATGCCTTGGAGCCACCTGGACTGGTGGAAGGTGTCCCTGCCCATGGCAGGGGTGGAACGAGGTGGGTTTTAAGGTCCCTTCCAACCCAAACCATTCTGGGATACTAGGGATTCTCCAGTGCACAGCCAGCACACTCAGGGATCAATGTGGAGGCTGCTTTCACCCTAGTAAGGGGCAAAACAGAAATGAGGGATTATTAGGGGAGGAGTCAAGAGCATCACAGCTGCTTCAGCAGACCAGGAGCCGTGGATGTTGTCCCACTCCTCTCCTCCACAAAAGAGAGGAACCTGTGGAATGTTCATCCTGGCAAAGGGACCCAAGGAGGGAGGACTCTGTAGGGGATGAATGTGACAAAGGGAGCAGGACAGCTATTGGGAAGGTCGAACCCAGGGCAGTGGAGGAGCAGCAACCCAAGCACACAAATTCATAATTCATAATTCATAACCAATGCATAATTAAAACCTCAAAGCCTTTGCCCTGGGAAATGGTGGGGGCCAAAAGCATAAACAGATCTGAAAAGAGATTAGACAAAACCACAACACTGACCATGATGATCCGGGTGCAACTTCCACCTCCTGAAACATGTATTGTGGGGTGCTGGGGGAGGGCTGAGAGGACAAGGACCTCTCTCAACCTCTGCTTCTGCTGTTTCTTACCCCTTCCCCACTGCATCCTCTCATATCCCTCAGGAGAGTGACCACGGGTCTACACGGACCTTTGCTCTGAGCAGTTCCCTTGTGGGACCTTCCCCCCAGCCTGAGGGCTCTGAGGGGGGATGGCATCAGCCCTGGCATGTGCTGGGCATCGCTGCAAGGGCAGTGCCACCAGCACTGGTACTGCACAAGAGGACAGGTCCCTCTAGATGTCCCCTTTGGTCACACATTCAGCCTTCTCTTCTCCAGGCTGAACAAACATTTCCCCCCCAGCAGAGCTGCTCCATCCCTCTCATCATCCTGGTGCCTCCTCTGGGCTCTCTCCAGCAGCTCCATGTCCTTCCTGTGCTGCCCCCAGGGCTGGAGGCAGCTCTGCACCTGGGGGTCAGAGGGATAGATGTTATTGAGGTCCCCTCCCAGTCATGTCTTCTCAGGCCTGAACAGGCCCAGGTCCCCCAAGCCTATCCTTGGAGGAGGGACTCTGCACACCCATTTCAATCGTTATTTTAAAACTCTGACTTCTGAGTAACAATTGCTACTTGCCTTCGCCATGTCACATGTGAATTCTCCATCCCTTTCAATCCTTCCAAACTGGCTCCAATTTCATTTATAAAGCAGCAAGCAAATGTTGTGCATTTTGCTTTTCATTTCTTTCACAGCTCTCGTCTCTGCCTTTCTTGTCCTGCCACCACCATGGATCAAGGTGATCCTTCTGCTGGAAGCAGGTGGTGTAACTCCAAGGCCCCTTCCCTGTGCTCTGCACGTATAGGTGAGACAATTTTCTCTCCCCTGCTCATGGCTTTCCACTGAAGTTGAATGTCACCAGATCATTTGCTGGCCCAGACGATAGTTGGCAGCTCCTCACAGTCAGATTTTGTTTGTGTGCCCGTATTCATTTTATGCCATCGGTGAGTTCTGCAGCCTCAGTGCTCCCTGCTTCCCACACCACTCCTGCCCACACCGAGCACTTCAGCCCAGCTCTTCATTTGACTTCATGGCCCAACTCCCTCCTACCTGTGACAAATCACTTATTTTTGTACCCTTTCTTTCCTATTTTTCAAGCAGGAGAATTACCCATGAGAGGAATTTCCTTTTTGACCCATAACAAGTTAATTTCCCAATGAGTCTCCGATGAGGGACATTACCCAAAAGCATTTTGAAAATCCTAACAGATTATATTGACCAGATCCCCCCTGTGCACGTATTGATCCCTTCAGTGAACTTTAATGGATTTCTGATGCACGATTTCCTTCCAGAGAAACTGAAGCAACTTTTCCTATTAAATCCTATTTATTCATTTACCCAACAGCTCTATCCTTTGCTACAATTTCTACCTATTTCTTTGACACAGAAATCTGACCTACTGCTCTGTAAGACTCTACATCCCATTTAATACTTAAAAAAAATCCCACACAAAACCCCTGGGGTCACATTTGATACCTTCCCTCACTTTTCTACAGAGAGAATTTTCAGCTGTAGGTGATGTATCACACTTAGTAGACGGGAAATATCATCTTTTCTTTCTGTACCATTTTTGGGTGAATCTCCCTGGTTCTGGCAATTAGTTCCTAATCACGCCGCCAATTTGTTCTAAATTCTCTCTTCTAATGGCACTTCCATTTGAATCAATTCCTTTGATTTTCTACTATCAACCTGGAGTGTTACCTGAGGCTCAGCCAGCCTTGGGGAACAGAGGAGACCCGTTTTCTCCCTCTTTCCCCTTTCTCTTTAATTTCCTTGTGACTCTCTAGCTGAGTTCCTCCCCCTCCCTTTCTCCCTGGGACTGGGTTTCTCTCCTGCCAGCCCCAGTATCTTCCCTGGATTTATAGCCTGCCTGTGTTCTCAATTAGCATGTTCCTTCCAGCTTTTATGGCTTCCAAGTCACAACATTTTCAAGACTATGGCAACACATTATAGACTGCACATGTAAAATAGGTATTAACTGCATCTATATCTTCCTAGACTCATAATTTCCATCTTCTGTGGAGCTCTCCAAAGACTACACAGGACTTGGAGGCAAATGTGACTTTAGACCATGCTTTCTAAATTACCTTCCCTGATGCATCTTGGGGAACAAAAGACCTTCCTGCCATTCACCCCCCACGTTTGTTCCTCTGTCACCAAGTTGGGAATAAATGCAGATGCCCTTCCAACACCTCCTTGCTGCTTTTTTCCTTCTCCAGCTCCTCAAAAGCTGTGTGAATCTGCAGAGCCCTCCCTGATCAAATCTTCTCCTTTCCCAGGACAAATCTCACTGCTTCCCTCCGGGATAAGGCAGAGCGTGGTGGGAAGTGAGCTTCCAGGAAACCTCTTTAATGGGAGCAGGAGGGGGGTGAGGAGTCACAGCTGCCTGCCGAGCTGGTATGGAACATCCTGGAGCAATGGATGGCTCTCAGTGAGGGGTTCCATGTTGTGGGATCTGAGGCTGAATGTGTGGGATTCCAGGAAACTCTTTCACAACCTCCCAGTGGTGCATTGCCTGCTGACTCTGGGCTGGACAACATCAGGACCCTTTGCTGTGCTGCTGAGCTGCTGTGGGGAGAAGGAAGGAGGGTTTAGCTTGGAAAGGCATCCCTGGGGCTCCCCTGACTCCCAACAGCAGGAATTTGGTGCTGCCAGTGAACAGACACTGTTCTCCCTTCAGCCTTAGTCGGGGATCTCTCCTGAGCTGCCTGCTAAGGGCTCACTCCTGAATGCAGCTTTTCTCCTGCTCCTTCTCTCTCACTGCCCAACTTTATTAGTTCATGAAATGAAGCTGAACATCCCTTAGGAAAAGACTGTAAACTCTGCCTGACTCACTAACTTCCTCTGCTGTAAACTGGGCTTGCAAGACCTGGTGAGTGTGAGGCTTGATGGAGCATTTCAAGACTACAAAGATAAACTCCTAGTAAGATAACAGGGACTTGTTTGCTGTGGTGGGGAAAGAGTTGCTTGCGAGACTGCATTTGCACCTGACACGAGGCTGAAGCTTCTCTGAGACCCTCTTTGTGACCCCCAGCTCACACAGACAGGGTGTAAAGGCCTCTAAAGCAGCAGTAGCTTGGCCAAGCTCTTGAAGTCCTGTCCCAGTGGGGGGAATTCTCAGGAGGACAGATGGCTCAAGCAGCCCAGTGAGCAAGAGAAATCCATCTCTCTTCCCTTCAAGCTCAACTTCGACCCAAACACGGCAAAATTCAGGAATCACGACCCCTAGAAAAGCCGAAACCGCAGCACTCCTGATTAATTCAGAGGTTGTAAATACAATTGGAGAAGCACTGATATACATGGCTCAGAGGGAGCCTGAAGAGTGAGTATGAGGCAGTGAGAATGTCCCAGAAACAGCAGTTTCCTCCTTCCAGGAGGACCCCAGTGTGCACCTTGGCGAGGTGGATGACGGGCTCACCGAGTTGAACCTGGTGACTTTTATTAAACCCTTTGGACATCAGGAATGCAAGTGAATGTCTTTTGGTGTTAGTTCTGCTCCCAAGGCATTTGAAAGAATAATAACACTGATCTTGGAGGGATTTCAAGAAGCTGAAATTAGAATGAATGCTGTTTTTAATTTGGACTAACGAGCTTAAAGAGCAAAATGAAAGACTCCCAGCAATTTTGCAGAGTCAAGACACTTAACACTAAACTGGGGGAACATCAGAATCTGATCTTTGCAAGTGTTTTCCATCTGATCTATAGAAAAGGCAAACAAGACCCAGTGTTTGATTCAGATTAAATGGTTAATTATTACTGCTATTGTTGAACTCTGACAGTGTAGCAAATCAGTGATGTACGAGAGAGAAATAAAGCCAGGCTTGCTCTGAACAGCCTGAATCTCTCTGAAGGGAGAATTCAGCGAGCACCAGAGACTCACAGCATCCCAGGCTTGTTTATCAGTGTCATCTCACTTCTCCTGATGGGAGATGGGGATCTTTAGAATGGACTTGACTGGAGTGAGAGCATAGCCTGGGGGCCAAGCACCAGGTGAGTGTTAATAAAAAAACCCCAAAACACAAGAAATATCCAGATTTATTGGGATGGTCACCTGCCCAACAAAGCTCCCTGCAAATCTGTCTGCGGTAGATAAACCCTCGAGGGATTTGCTGGACGGTGACATTGTCTCCTTCTGAGCAGTCCCACCGGGATTAAGTTAAAATTAAAATACCTATTGCCTGCAACAACAGACTTCAAGGTTTGTTTGGAGAGCATCTGGCCATATTATCAGAACAAAAAATGTGCAATTACAATTGCGGTGAGGTGCAAAAAAGCAAATAAATGTTCCCAGCTGTGTCAGGAAGTCTGTTTATGTGAAAGCCCTTGTGCCGGCTCCCTGTTTCCTGAGAACCAGGTCTTTGCAGCTGCTGCTTGAACTCCTTCACACAATGGGAGAAAGCAAAGAGGTCTGTGGGGGCTTGGGGATGATGTGGGGTCCCGCAGTGGGGACCTCAGGTGGCGGAGATGTCATTGTGAGACTCACCTTTCTCCACAGAGTCAGCTTCAGATGGACAGCGCTGCCTGTGGCTGAGCAGTTCGCTGGTGGCATCAGCACACGCAGCAAGAGGGCACAGTGACAGGAGGCCACGGTCCATCTTGGGTAGGAGAACAAACCCACAGCATCGCATCCCCCAGCTCAGCAGTGAAGGTTAGCAGGGAGCTGTCCACAACCAACCTGTGTGGCTGCCAAACTCATCTGGAAGAAGCTCTTCCTCTTCTTCTCCTCCTGATATCCTGAACGTTGCTGTTCCCCTGTGGCTGCTCACTCTGGATTTTCCAATAGCTCTGCTCCTGCTCCATCTCTCACATGCACATGGAAATCACGTGCCCATGGAAATCACATGCCCTGCAGGTGCAAGTGGTCAGTCCTTACTCCATCCTGTGAGCTCGTTGACCACCGCAAACCCTCCCTGAATGGTGTCATCCTCGGCGGGCTTCCTTTGGGGGATCATCCCCTTGGGCAATGCTTCCATATTGTTCCAGCTGATGCTGTCCAGAAGAAAATGGAATTGTTCTGTCTG
>VWZF01006281.1:36230-62985 GCA_013396755.1 Sclerurus mexicanus | reverse complement strand
AGGGGAGGGAGCAAAGGGGAGGGGAGGGGTGAGAGGGATTCTGTTATTGCACCTCTGCTCCATGTGCTCACCGATCTCCCCACGAGGGCAGCAGAAGAGCCTGTGGGAAGAGATCAAGGCAGGAGGAAGGTGAGGCTGAAGGCAGAGAGTCATCCAGGCTTCTGAAGCTCAAAGGGAAGCACCCAGATCCTCCTGCCAACCTCCGTGGGAGCATCATGTCCAAACACCGGTCTGGACTATCCCGCTCCTGAAGGGCAGCCCAGGTGTGTTAGTGCTGGGTCCTGCTCTCCCAAATCAACAGAGACCCAGGAGCAGGGAACCGGTTGGGAGGATCCATGGCTTGGCAGGGACACACTGCCCTTCTCTGCCACCTCCTCTGCCCTTGGTGCCTTCCTCTTCTTGTGCCAGGGAGCCTGACCCCAAGCTGTGACCAGAGAGCCACATCTCCAGGGAAAAGACCTCCAGACCAAGAGAGAGAGATCACAGTTCACCAGGAGAGATGGACGTCGTGCCTCTTGCCTGGGAAGGGCTGTCTGCTGCCATACTCTCTCCTTTCAGCTCCAGCCACACNAGTGAGAATGTCCCAGAAACGGCAGTTTCCTCCTTCCAGGAGGACCCCAGTGTGCACCTTGGCGAGGTGGATGACGGGCTCACCGAGTTGAACCTGGTGACTTTTATTAAACCCTTTGGACATCAGGAATGCAAGTGAATGTCTTTTGGTGTTAGTTCTGCTCCCAAGGCATTTGAAAGAATAATAACACTGATCTTGGAGGGATTTCAAGAAGCTGAAATTAGAATGAATGCTGTTTTTAATTTGGACTAACGAGCTTAAAGAGCAAAATGAAAGACTCCCAGCAATTTTGCAGAGTCAAGACACTTAACACTAAACTGGGGGAACATCAGAATCTGATCTTTGCAAGTGTTTTCCATCTGATCTATAGAAAAGGCAAACAAGACCCAGTGTTTGATTCAGATTAAATGGTTAATTATTACTGCTATTGTTGAACTCTGACAGTGTAGCAAATCAGTGATGTACGAGAGAGAAATAAAGCCAGGCTTGCTCTGAACAGCCTGAATCTCTCTGAAGGGAGAATTCAGCGAGCACCAGAGACTCACAGCATCCCAGGCTTGTTTATCAGTGTCATCTCACTTCTCCTGATGGGAGATGGGGATCTTTAGAATGGACTTGACTGGAGTGAGAGCATAGCCTGGGGGCCAAGCACCAGGTGAGTGTTAATAAAAAAACCCCAAAACACAAGAAATATCCAGATTTATTGGGATGGTCACCTGCCCAACAAAGCTCCCTGCAAATCTGTCTGCGGTAGATAAACCCTCGAGGGATTTGCTGGACGGTGACATTGTCTCCTTCTGAGCAGTCCCACCGGGATTAAGTTAAAATTAAAATACCTATTGCCTGCAACAACAGACTTCAAGGTTTGTTTGGAGAGCATCTGGCCATATTATCAGAACAAAAAATGTGCAATTACAATTGCGGTGAGGTGCAAAAAAGCAAATAAATGTTCCCAGCTGTGTCAGGAAGTCTGTTTATGTGAAAGCCCTTGTGCCAGCTCCCTGTTTCCTGAGAACCAGGTCTTTGCAGCTGCTGCTTGAACTCCTTCACACAATGGGAGAAAGCAAAGAGGTCTGTGGGGGCTTGGGGATGATGTGGGGTCCCGCAGTGGGGACCTCAGGTGGCGGAGATGTCATTGTGAGACTCACCTTTCTCCACAGAGTCAGCTTCAGATGGACAGCGCTGCCTGTGGCTGAGCAGTTCGCTGGTGGCATCAGCACACGCAGCGAGAGGGCACAGTGACAGGAGGCCACGGTCCATCTTGGGTAGGAGAACAAACCCACAGCATCGCATCCCCCAGCTCAGCAGTGAAGGTTAGCAGGGAGCTGTCCACAACCAACCTGTGTGGCTGCCAAACTCATCTGGAAGAAGCTCTTCCTCTTCTTCTCCTCCTGATATCCTGAACGTTGCTGTTCCCCTGTGGCTGCTCACTCTGGATTTTCCAATAGCTCTGCTCCTGCTCCATCTCTCACGTGCACATGGAAATCACGTGCCAATGGAATTCACATGCCCAGCAGGTGCAAGTGGTCAGTCCTTATTCCATCCTGTGAGCTCGCTGACCACCACAAACCCTCCCTGAATGGTGTCATCCTCGGCGGGCTTCCTTTGGGGGATCATCCCCTTGGGCAATGCTTCCATATTGTTCCAGCTGATGCTGTCCAGAAGAAAATGGAATTGTTCTGTCTGTGGAACGTGAGCTAAGTCTGGCAGGACCATCCAACACTTTCAACCAGGGCTTGATAGTGCCTCTTATCACCTTTCAGCTGAGGTTTCTGGCCTAATTTGTTGCAAAGAAAATCTTGTCATTCATTAACAAGAACCTCCTCAGTGTTTCCGGTGGAAACCAACACGCCAAGTGTTTTCCAGTATTCCAGGACAGTGGTGATGGTGTGAGATGCACTTCCAGGTGTTGAGGGGGAGCTTAGAGAAGTCCCTCATCACATCTCAAAGGCTGTGCTGGTTTAGGGTCCTTGGGATAACATGTGTTAACCAGACTGTGCCTGGCCAGGGCACCCAAGGAATCCTTCCCTGACATTTTTATCAGTATGGGGTGGAGGCACCTACTGATTTTTTATGATATAATCAGGATAAAGTGTGGCTGGAAATCCATCGCTTCCCTCCAAGCTCCATCTGTATCCCTGCTAGAGATTTCCTCCTTGTCCTTCTCTCTTTCCTGAACCCAAAAACCCTCTTCCCTCTTCCAAACACTCACCAGAAAGTACCTGGGCACAGAGGATCAGAGGAAGGGATGTGCATGGAGCTGAGGCACTTCCCACCTTTGGAGGTGCCAGTTCAGAGAGGGGACTGTGCCTGTTTCAGCTGGAGATGCTGTCAGGCTGATGCAGAAGCATCTCCATCTTCTCTGGCATCCCTCCTCTCCTCACTCCCAATCCCTCCTCCAGCCAGGAGCATGCACAGTGTGCTGCAGTCTCCTTCCCAGCTCTCATCCCACCGGGAGAAGGCATCAAGGTGAGGATGGGAAGCCAGGTGGGATCTGCCAGGCTCTCAGGGCCAGCAGGGCGGGGAGGCTTGAAACAATCCAATTTAGCAGGCGCTGCTCACAGGGACATGAATAATGGGAAGTTGATGCTAAACTGGAGCCATAATTTTCATACCAGTGCAAACAGATCCAAATTGTGATAAAAGGTTTTCATCTGCGGAGCTTGGAGAGGCCCCTGTGCTCTGATTTACGGCGCCTCTTAATGTCGCATCTGACAGCACTTTGCAAACAAAATGTTCTGGCCATAAACTAGCAGGAGAGTGAGTTAGTGGGGCTGNTCACAGTTCACCAGGAGAGATGGACGTCGTGCCTCTTGCCTGGGAAGGGCTGTCTGCTGCCATACTCTCTCCTTTCAGCTCCAGCCACACCAGCTGGGAATCCTGCTGGGATAAAGCTGGTCGCAGCAAGCGTGAGACGCTTCAGGTCCTGGGCTGGAGTCTGGCAGGGATGCTGGGTTTGTTGGGAATAGGGGTGAAGAAGCAGGAGCTGCAGGCTGATGGATCACAGCCCCCGGGCGTCTGAGCACTCAGGCTGCTGCAGTTTGCACCAGTGGAAGCTTTCTCAGCCTGCTTGGCTCCATTCCCAGATATAATGAGCTGCAGTAATTGAGCCCGGAGGTCAGAAATGTGCGGCTCACAGTTGCCAGAGTGTAGAGGGCACTGTCTTCTGCGCAGGGAAGCTTGGCGAAGGTGTTGTCTTGTCTCCATGGATATTTAGATGTCGAGCAGCGTGGATGGTGCTGAAAGGACCAAGAAACCTTCAGGGAACTGTAGTGCCAGGCAGACAGGCTGGGGTTGGAGTCACGGTGCTGGGTGCTGCTCGAGGGTTTCCTGGAGCAGAGCCAGCAGCACCCCAGTGTCCAACCTGTGGCTCCAGGGTGTTTGAAGGAGCTGTGCCCCGTGGCTGGCAGACAGTGTGGGTGGCAGGGAGGGCAGGCAGCCCACATGCTGCTCCTGTATCCCCTTTGCTCCTTGCCAGCTCCGGGGCAAGATGGGATCTCGTCCTGCTTTTCCTGTGTATAATGCTGGGTTAGAGCTCTGCTGGTCACACTTGACTCCTCCAGTCAGCAGAGAGGAGTAGGAGATGGTCTGCCTGACCGACCTGAGGACAAGGGAATGGTGCGCTCAGCAGGACTGGGCAGGTCTCTGTTGCAACCAGGTCCATGCTGAAATTCTATCAGATGAGTCCTTTCATCCTGGATCACATTTTTTATTCTCGCCAAACTTTGTGACCAAGTCCAGGATGTTTTGTTATTCTCTTCCTTGATCTTGCCATCACATTTCTCTTTCTCTCTGGCCTGGGCAGAACCTCCTGCCATGTGCACATCATCACTTTTTCAAACATTTGGATGTTGTCAGCTCACAGTTGGTTCAGAGTTGAGGTTTCCAAAGGGGTCCCACAGCCCAAGCCTTTGGGATCCCAAAAACCTGCCGTGCTGTGTCACATGTAACAGACTCAGCACTGCTCTGACTACGCGCTGACACATTTGTCATCCAAGCTGCCTCCTGTCCCCTGGGAAAAGGAAATGACATTATTGTAACCCAGGCAGTTGCTCTCAGGCCCTCCTGCCTCCTGTCCCCCACATGTGCAATGACCACTTCAGTGCTGAGGGCAGATGAGCACGTTCTTAATGACATTCCCAGTGGCACATCCTCGCTCCGGAGAGGATTAATCCCTTTAGCCATTCCTAATGTGGCTGAAAGCAAGCAGGCTGGGATTTGCTTCCCCATCTTTCTGTGTCAGGCCCTGCTCATGCTGAGGAAGCATCAGGCTCTGAGGGGAAGGAAAACTGAATGGAAATCATAGAATCTCAGAGTGGTTTTAGTTGGAAGGGAACTTAAAGACTGTTCAGTTTTAATCCCCCGCCAAGGGCAGGGTCACCTCCCACAAGCCCAGGTTGCTCCAAGCCCTGTCCAACGTGGGCTTGAACATTTCCAGGGATGAGGTAGCCATGGCTTCCCTGGGCAACCTGTGCCAGGGCCTCTCCACCCTCACAGGGAGGAATTTCTCCCCAATATCCCATCTAACTCTGCCCTCTGGCAGTGGGAAGCCATTCCTCCTTGCCCTGTTCCTCCCTGCCCTTGCCCCAAGACCCTCTCCAGTTCTCTTGGAGTCCCTTTGGGCACTGGAAGGGGCTCTCAGGTCTCCCCAGAGCCTTCTTTTCTCCAGGCTGAACAATCCCAGCTCTCCCAGAGTGGCTCCAGAGCAGCTCCAGCCCTCAGAGCATCTTCTTGACCTTCTCTGGACTCTCTCCAGCAGCTCCATGTCCTTCCTGTGCTGCCCCCAGGGCTGGAGGCAGCTCTGCAGGTGGGGTCTCACCTGGGGGGGGCAGAGGGGCAGAATCCCCCCGTGCCCTGGTGCCCACGCTGTGGGATCAGCCCAGGATCCATCTGGCTTTCTGGGCTGCAAATACAGACTGGGCAGAGAAAAGATGAGATCAGCCCTGAGGAGGAGAACATGCAGATTTTGGTTGACAAGAAGCTCGACATGACCTGGCAACGGTCCCACATGCTGAGATCTTTATATTTCTTTTCTCTTTCTCCAGCAAGGGACACTGGGTGGGAGGCAGGAGTCCTCCAAGATCTGCTCCAGGTTGAGGTGCACCTCGACCTGGTCCCTTCTGCCTGACAGCGCTGTGGGCCTGAGCTGACAGCTGGACCACCCCGGAAAACGAGCTTTACTGGAGCTTTTCAAGACTCCTGACGTATGGCTCGCTCCAAAAATCAGGTATCCATAAGGACAGAGATTTTATCATCTGCTGGGACAAGGCAAAGCACATGATGTGCCTTCAAACCCACAGGAGAGCTGGTGGTGCCGGTAACAGAGCGGTGCAGCTCGGGCTGAGCTCACACCCTTCTCGCCCGGGGACCGCGCTGTTGTCAGAGCAACAGCAGCTGCTCTGCAGCTTCTCCCGGCAATAAAGTTTTGCACTGAACCTCAACGACAGTTCCGTGGACTCCCAGCCCAGCTGCCTCCATGACATCTCCTCCTCGTGGTGCTTCACAAAGGAGCCAGCACACATGGTGGCATAAAGGATGTTTTGAGTTGCCCCCAGTGAGAAACCTCATGGCAGAGACCATCAGGCCAGTATAAACAACCCCATTCCCTGGTTTATTCCCCCTATAAAGCACGGCAGGGTAGCACAGGGCGGATCACACCGTACTGCCAGCTGTGCTCCTCACCTGCAGCTCGTTTGGAACTGTGGGAAGGCAGAGCCATGGGAGCAGTTCCTTGAGTTTCATTTCACTGCCCAGGGCATGGAAAGTGCTCGGTGTGGGGTTTTTTTTGTGTACAGGTCACTGCTGGCAGGTAAAGTGGAAGGTCCCACCATATTAGCACCTTCTAGAGACAGGAATTGCCAGCATGTGCAAGGAGATTTTGCCCCTTAGGTGCAACTCTGGGTGTTCAGCATCCCTCAGGTGGCCAGGAGAGCCCCCATGGTGCTTGTGAGGGGACCTGGTCTGGCACAAATAGTCTTTTTGAATACTCCTATACACATCAAAACCAGACATGGCTATGGACACCTCGCCAAAAAAAAAAAAAAGAAAAAGAAAATTAAATTGGCATTGCAGCCCCAAGTGGGAAGGGAAGCCAGGCTGCAGTGGTTTGGGGGTCCAAACCAAGGCCAAACATGAATATCAGAGGTCTGGGATGATGAATCTCCACTTCCCCAGTCTGCTGGAGCGGGCAGCTTGGAGCAGTGTGGGGAACTGCCAACCCTCGTGGCTCAGAGCTCTGCTCTGAGAAAAAGGAATAAAACAAGCATTAGCTTGATTTTGGGGCAAAGCCCTGGTTCCTGCAGGTTGAACTGGAACAGCTGCCTTCTGCTGGGGTCCTGCTCTGTTCTTTCTCTCTGCCACTACCCCGTGCCCATGGGGCACTGGAAAAGCTGCTGGATCGAAACCACACGCCCACACTGGTGGGCAGCTCCAAGGAAGGTGGCAAAGGGACATCCTCTGTGTCTGCCAACGGGAGGGCTGGGCACTGGCCGGCACAGCGGCTTCCAGGACAAATCCCCCATGTGTGGTTGCTCTGCAGCCAAGGAAAGTCCTAATCCACCTGCTCCTTGGAGCTGCTGGCCTGAGAGGGCTTAACGCTCCCAGCACAGAGAGCCCTGGAGCCCTGCCACGGCCTCCCAGAGTCTGGTGCCATTGCAGCCCCGGGTCCTTCCTGAGCAGCACAATAGCTCTCCACAATAGCTCTTCCTCTGCCCCTCTGAGGACAGGGCTGCAATCTTTCTAATGAGTTTGCTCAAAATGAATTCTCCAGGTTTTTACCACGATTGCTCCCCCCAACCCCGTCCCCTCATTCCCTCTTTTCCAGCTGCCTGACTCCAGCACTCCCCCAGCTCACCCAGCGCTGAGGCTCTTTCTCTCTTCACTCGCAGTTTAATTATATGAACTGGGTTTTTTCCCTTCCTTTTGGTTGCTGTTTGGTGTGTGAATTCAATGTTCATAATGCACCCTGGGAACCCCCGCTCTGCGTGTGCTCTGCTGGGTCCAAGCACTGCTGATTAGAAAGAGATCCTTTATCCGTGCCGAGAGACTGGCGTGCCAAAGCAGCCCAAACCTCATCATTCCCATCTCCCCCCTTTCTGGAATGCCTGTGGGTCCCTGCCACACTTGGAGTCTCTTTGAAAATCCCTGCAATTCCAACAGCCAGCCTGACGCTTTCATCGCTGGGGTCATGGCTCCCACCAAGAGTTATTAGTGTGCCTTTCTCTGTTCTTTAAAGCTCTTTCTTATAATGCTCTGCCTGTTTGTGTTTGGAAAGGATTTTTTATGAATTTGTCACTGATGTGGCTCTTTCTCTGTGGAGTTTTCCCCAGGCTGGGGCTGATGGTGCCCTTTGACTCTGCCCAGGCTGGGCGGATGGCTGGGCATCCCCCCTGAGGGGCTGTGGGACTGGGGCTCTGTCTGGTGATTGCTCTGCTGGGGCATCTGAAAGCAGCACTGATTTTCCAGGGTCCCAGATGTCCAGGAGGATGTGTCAGGGCTCCTCCCAGAGATATCAGGCCAAATGGAGAGCAATGCCAGCAGCTACAGGCACAAATTCTGCAGCCTGACTTCTGTGCCAGGGGTGTTTCCACCCCTGATTGACTATTGGGATTCTTCCCTCTCTTTGAGGTTTGTGTCCATGGCTGCAATCTCCTGCCCAAATCACCTTGTCCCCCCACAAAGGGCCAAGTCCCCCTGCACCACCCAGGCTTTTCCCACCCTGCCCAGAGTCCCTCTGAGCCATAAGCTGCTCAGAAACCAGCTCCTGCTACTTGTTCCCTCCTGGTTTTCCCGGTCAGAAGCAGATTCCTGCTCTCTTCTCTCCACATCTCAGCCAACCATCAGTTTTCCCTGGAAAGGGAGCTGCCAGCCCTCGGGATCCCACAGCAAGCGTGTGGCATCTGGAGGATGCAGGGAAGCGGGGGTCAGGTCCTGGATGCGCTGGGGTGTTATAGCTTTGCTGCTTTGCTGCTTTTCTTTGTGACTGTCTTATTTTTTTCACAGTCTCAACTGGTACCATCAGAGCTGCATCTGATGTTGTCTGATCTGATCTCCAGACTGCGGACAAACATCTGCTGTATTCCCAGGCAGGAATCCGTTTCCCTGCAGATCCCGGAGAGCATGAGCAAATGGTTTTGGTTTATGGCCCAAAGAATGCAGGATTATCTCCTGGCTAAGCCAAATGTGTGATCTTGTCCAAGGGTGGCCACCGGGGACCTCATCTAGCCCATTTACAGATCTAACCCTCTCCTGATCCCTTCTAAATCCACATCCTTAGGCATGCCTTGTGGCCACAAGTCCCTCCAGCTAAGCTTTTGCTGTACATATGAAACTGTTTCCTGTTATCTGCTTTAATTAGGCTGCCTTCTGGTTTAATGGTCTGGCACTTTCCTTCTCACTTGGAGAGAAGGCAAACAGGGGACAAGCTGTTCATGGCATGATACCTGTGATGAACAGGTCCCTGCACCACATCCCCATTCAGCATCTCTGCCCCAGAAAAAGTGACCTCAGTCATAAAATCACAGACTGCTTTGAGTTGGAAGGGACCTTAAAGTTCATCCCATTCCACCCCTGCCATGGGCAGGGACACCTTCCACCAGCCCAGGTTGCTCCAAGCCCTGTCCAACCTGGCCTTGGACACTTCCAGGGATGGGGCAGCCACAACTTCTCTGGGCACCCTGTGCCAAGGCCTGCCCACCCTCTCAGGGAAGAATTCCTTCTCATTATCCCATCTAAATATACTCTCTGTCAATTTGAAGCCATTCCCCCTTGTCCTTTCACTCCAGGCCCTTGTAAGTAGTCTCTCTCCATCTTCCTTGTAGCCCTTTCAGGTCCTGACAGACCACAATGAGGTCACCCTGAAACTTCTCCTCCAGGCTGAACAATCCCAACTCTCTCAGCCTTTCCTCCCAGCAGAGCTGCTCCATCCCTCTGACCATCTTGGTGCCTCCTCTGGACTCTCTCCAGCAGCTCCATGTCCTTCCTGTGCTGGGCCCCCAGGGCTGGAGGCAGCTCTGCAGGTGGGGTCTCACCTGAGCTGGGCAATGGGGAAATTCCTTTCCAGTTCCCTGCAGGCCAAGTCCCTGAAATGCAGCACCTCCATTATCCTGGTCCTGGCCTCTTCCCAACATATTTTCTTCCATGTGACAGGGCAAAAGTGAATCCTCCACTCTTTCTTACAGTTTACCTGGAAGAAAGCAAACCTATGAGCTTCACCTGTGGTCAGCAGCGCTCAAGGACTTGCCTGTGGTGGCTTTTGCCCAACCTCCAACATGAAGACAGATCCATAGCATTTATTATGCCAAATCTGCACTCTGGCATGGTCAGTGGGATCAAAAGAAGGTGTGAGTGGAGGAGGACACCCATGGTGAGCCATGGGACATGAATTCACAGTCATGCCCACATCCTTTCTCAGGTTCATGCTCTTTCCATGCTCTTTCCCTTCCTGGTGGTCATATTTACACTCTCAGGTCATTCTCCTTGTGCTTCTCCAGGCCTCACTTCCTTAATTATCCGTGTCATATGCAAGGTCACTGTTGCCCTTTCTCCTGTGGCCAAAGCTTTGCCCCACCACTGAGTTGAACCACCAGATAAGTCTTTCAGATCTTCCCCAGCAAGTGAGAAAACATTTAGCCTTGGGAAGGCTGACAGAGCCCCTGGAATAAGGGACATGTGGGATGGGAGTGGGTGAGAACAGGACATCTATTAGCTCAGAGCCCTGCAGCAAAATCAATTCTCTGCTGCTGAATTCTTCTCTGAAGGTGCAGATAGTTTTCCGTGGTTCCTGGAAAAGGCTCCTGCCCTGCCTGGATGCACACAGGGTGTGAGCGTGCAGAAGGGCTGTGCTGAGACACCTGGGCAGAGATCTTCTCACTTGGCTTTAGATGACTGCAGTCCTCTTCTTGCCAGCTGGGCCACTCATTCCTGTCTCATTTTCACTCACTGCAGAGAAAAATAAACTTCCAGGCAAGATAGGTCTGATATACTGTGGCACACACCCCTGACCTGCTGCAGGAGGTGATTAACTCTGGTGAGGGTTCTACCTCTGGCTGGATTTAGACTGACCCCGTGTCTGGTTTCATCTTCTCAGGAAGCATTTTGCAAGGAGGCCCAGTGACACAAAAAGGTGTTGTACAAACACAGTGTCCAAGGAAGCTGGGAGCTCTTATTCCTAAATGGAGAGGAAAGCAAATAGCTGAGGCACATTAAAAAAAAAAATCCAGGAGGGCTGGAATGAGTTCAGGCTCTGTCTAGAGGCTTTCCATGAGACACAGAGTGATGCCCTACAGCTACAAGGGGTCAAAGCCAATTGCCTGGAAGCAGAAGCTCTGCCGAGGGCTCAGATGTTCAGGCAGAGTTTCAAGTGTAGCCTCGAACTGCCCAGCCATGGCTGGCACGGCGGGTGAGGAGCTGACCCCCAACACATCTCACTGCAACCAGGAGGCTTCATGAAAACAGAGAGAAGCCAACATGCCCTGGCCTCCCTGGCACCTGCTAAGAGCTGAGGGGCCTGGAGAACTGCTTTGTGCCCAGACCTGAGGGCTGGCAAAACACAGGCAGCCATCCAGCACAGCCCACTTACTGAGGCTGGGCAAGGCATGACAAACACTGCTCTTCCTGCCCTCTCTGCACCCCACGGGAGCACAGGCTCTTCCCGCTCACTTCCAGGGCATCTCCTTCTCTTCCCACTGCTGCTCTCTCCTCCATGCAATAGTGGCTCAGGTCCATGTTGCAGTTAAAATGGACAAGGCAGGAGATGAACCAGAAAGGAAGATGAACCAGGCAGGGGCAGGCAGGGAGATAAAGAGGCAAGGGATGAAGCAGGGGATGAAGCAAGTGGGGGTTGAAGCAGCCAAGAGATGAAGCAAGTGGGGGCTGAAGGAGGCAGAAGATGAGTCAGGCAGGCGGATGAAGCTCTCAGGGGATGAAGCAGGCAGGTGGATGAAGCAGGCTGATTTTAATGTAAGCAGCCAAGTCCTGATGCTGCTGCAGAAGTTCCCCTGGACTGATTTATCCAGAGCTGGCACAGATCCTTGAGTGCTGACTGGGACAGGAGATGGTCTGCATTGACAGGGACTCACAGGAGGCCCCTTTAGGAGGTTCAGCAGGACCCTCATCTACGTTAGAGCTGAGGAGCACTGTGTGGTGGCACAGCCAGGTCCCAGCAGGGAGCCCAGGCTCACGCACTCAGAACAGCAGCCAGGACAGCTGCCAAAGCCAGCAGAGAAGAGCAGGCCCGTGGTGGGGCTGTGGGATGTCCTGGAGAGCTCCAGCCCAGGCACGCTGACGTCCACGGGGCCGTGCACACCAATGTGCTCACGGACAGCCTGGAGCAGGGGCTGCTCATTTGATTAATGGCCCTTTTGGACAGTTAGAGAAATTGTTAGACTCGGCCAGCACAACAAAAGAGATTGGCAATCATGTGAAAAATAAGGAAAAGGGTTCAGTGAAATCCTGGCACTGTGAAATGAATGTAATTAATTCAAAGTGAGTCAGGCCAGAGTGTCACGAACGTCATGGGCAAGCCTTGCCCTGCTCAGGGAACGAGAGCAGAGCCTGGTAATGTGGGCATGGCCCCATGGTCTGCCCACGGATCCGGGCAGCTGAACACCAGCAGTGGGAGCCTGGTCACAGCACGCACCAGGGGCCTGGGAAGTGGTGTGTGGGTAACAGGGGTGAGAGTGGGCATGTGAGGAATGCCAAGGGCTGGGATGCAGAGAACAGGGATGCTCTGGCAGGACAGTGCCTCAGGCAGAGCCTGAGGTAAAACTGCCCCTGCGATGCTGCAGGAGGAGATGGTGAGATGGGGGAGAACGAGGAACTGCCCCAAATTTCATTTAGTTCAACGCACGGATGATGAGGCAAGTTGGCAGGTGATCACCCTTGCCCCAAGCAAGCTGACCCACCTCCAGGGACACCAGCAGTGGTGACACAGAGCAGGGACACGTGTGGACAGCAGGGTCGGGCTGGAGCCAAGATCTGCAGTGGCAGCATTAGCTGCTGCTGTGTTTGTCAGCTCAGAGCAGGTCCAGGTTCCTGTCTGGTCACAAAATGATTCAGTTTCACGAGAATGGAAAGAAAAGGAAAAAAAAAAAAGCAAAACAAAACAAAAAACCATTCAGGGACAAAGAGGAGCTTGTCAGCGTTTTGAAAATGAAAAGGAAAGCAGCAGCAGCCATTTCCCAGGGTTCTGGATGGACTCTTCTAGTAGGTATCTGCAAAAGCAGCAGAACACCTGGAGGGTTCCAGGGATGCTCTTCCCCAGGCAGGGATGGGTGTGTTGGAGTGAGAGCTGGCGAACACACAGACCTGTGTGCTGGAGCATCCCTCACACGTAAAGAAAAGGAAAAAAAAAAGCAGGGGAAGCTCCCAGCCTGAGCACGGTGAGATGGTCCCTGCTGGACTTCCCAAAATGCCTCCTTGGATATTAAAATGCCCCGTGACAGTTTGTTTTCATCCCAGTGCATGAGTTTATCCGAACCCTTCGCAGTGCAGGCCCCACTGCAGTCCTACGTGTTCCAATTTCCACCCACACATAGGTGATTCCAAGCCCAGGGATCTCCTCAGTCCGTGTCCCACTGCTGGCACAGGGCTCCTCTGCCAGAACCAGAGCAGGACCCAGCAGGACTTGGTGATCCCCAGGATGTGTGGTGTCCACAGAACATCCAGGGGTGGCTCCATCCCTCAGGGTGGGCACTGCCTTTGCTATCCCGCCCAAGGGAAGCGACCAGGGGGGTCTGTTGGACATGTTTGGTTTCAGTCTGTGACATAAAGCAGCAAACAGGTTTGAAGGAAAGGTGAAACACTCTGCCCTCCCAGTTACTGAGGAATTGAAGCAGAAAGGCACCTTTTTGCATCCCTTTAAGTGCCATGTGTCTTTCTGAATGTCTTTTGGACATGGGCTTGTCAGCTGCTGCAGGCAGACAAGCAAATTGCTTGGCCTGGGGAGTTTCTGGTGGCTTTGGAGGCTCTGGAAAGCACAGCAAGAGTCTGAGGTCAGTTTGCAGAAAAACCCCAACTTGTGTTGAGCACTCCCAGCCCCTCACACCGCCCTTCCCTGCCCGTGACCTGAAACGCTCATCCCCTCAAACAGCTCTGTCTTGTCATCCCAGAGCTGGGTCTGCTCCAAGGGGCACCTGCCTCCAACACCAACATTTCTGCAGCCACTGATAGACACTAATCAAGAGCTTGGGTCGATGGGATGAGTACAGCCAAGGAAGAAAAGGCATGTGTGTCACTCCTGAGGTGTAGGACCACCCCAGGAAAATCACGTTTTGTGGCTAGGGAGGCAGGTGGGAGCTGTAGGGAGCACAACAGGCAAAGGTGGCTGTGGGATTGAAGTTCTGGGCTGATGGGGAGGAGCAGAGAAAAGTGAGTTGGAGCACCTCAAAACCTCAGCTCTGAATCACAAACAGCTCTACAGATACAAGGTTTCTGTGCTGCCATCAGCTTGAGTGACTTGGAGGACTTTGTGTTCAGAGTTTGACAGATTGTCATGAGGAGACTCTATCTAAAATAGCTCGTGGAAGTACATTTGTGCTAATTACAACCACAAGACCTGAAGCAAGGATTGGAGAAACTCCTCCCCGTGCTTGCAGTCACTGTATCTTGCAGTTCTTTATGTGGACTGTGAGTTTTTGTGCTATCTGCCCCAGGAGAAGGAGCTAAAAACCTCTGGAGCTCCTGAAAGGGAGGACCAGGTGGTGCCACAGGGCCAGAGGAGCCCTTTGCTCTGCCCCTCAAAGGCAAGGCTCTTGCCTCCTGGCAGGATTTCTATTTCCAGCCATTGAGCTGCAAGGCTCCTCAGCTGCTCTTCTGGAGCCAGGGGACTTGGATGTCACAGATAAGCTTTGACAGGCATCCCAGAGGAGTTTTCTTTACGGAATCTGTCTCCGGGACCTTAGCCGAGAAATCTGTCCTCTCTCCTGGGAGTTGACTGCTGCCATGGGATCCTTCCTATGATCCACAGTGCTGGATCTGTGGTTCAAGGAACAAGTGGTTGTTGAGGAGGAGACTCCTTTTCTCCCCAGGCCCACAGATCCAACCATTTTCCCCAGAAACTTTAGGGAAAGTGTGTCCTTTGGCACAACTCTCTGAGCAGCCAGTGAGTAGCTGCAATATCAATGTGTAAGGCTGGTTTTGGCTGATCGTAATTCATTAGTGAGAACCAGAGAGACTAAGGGACATGGAAAAGGTTCTCTGAGCAGGCAGAAGAACCACTTGACTGAGGCTGGCAGCACAGTTCAGATCCTAGGTCTGTAATAACCTCCCTGGGGGTTTTGGACAAGAGGAGGACCTTGCTGGGACACAAAAATCCCCACATCATACCAGCAAAACTCCATCCCCACTATGGGAAACCCAAAGCAAGCAAGGAAGCCCATCCAGACCACAAAGAGCTACCCAGGGAAGTGGTGGATTCACTGTCTCTAGGAGTGTTCAAAAACCTCACGGATGTCATTCTTATGGGCATGGTTTGGTGGTGGACCTGGCAGTGCTGGGTTGATGGTTGGACTCAATGATCTTAGAGGTCTTTTCCAGCCTTGATGCTTCCATGGTTCTTAACACAGTTCTGTCCATGAATTGCTGCTACCAGAAGGGCTTTGTGTGATCCCACTGTGCCCCCTCCCAGAGCAATCCTGGTGTCTGCAGGGTTTACCTGCATGAAGAGCTGTCACAGCACAGCTGACACACTTCAGCTTTGTCATGTAACACCAAGGAGCTCCACAGAAGAGCACTTTCAGCTTTAAAAATCCAGTTCCTGGTCCTTGTTTGCACACTGGGCAGTCACAACGGCTGAAAACACCCCCAAGAGCCAGGGCTGTGCTCAGGAGGGCGTACAAGACCTACTGACCTGCTGGTTCAGCTCGTTCCTATTTGGAAGTGTCAAAAGGGAGCATGAAGGAGTCAGCTGGAGACTTCAAGGTGAATGTCCAGTTTTGAGAGCTGAGAAATGGGAAGTGACAAAAGCTGGGCTCCTTTTGCCGAGGAAAGAGATGTTCTTGGCACTAAGAGTCCACTCAGCACTTCTCCTGGCTGCAGCTTCCTGCTGGAGGCTCTGCCCTGGAGCTGTTGCCACTGCAGCACAGGCAGAACCAGAGAATCCCTTTTTCCCTCGCAGCAGGTTTGCTCCTGCAGCCAGTGAGGCGTGGGACGCGCCTGCGGTCGCAGATCCAGGCATCGCTCCCAGGGAATGCCACGTTGGGATGATGATCCAGCAGGTTACATGTGCTCCGACATGTTCCACACACCAGGATGCTGAGGAGTTCTGCGTCTTTAGCCTGGAGCACATGGTTTAGCCTCAGAACATGGCTGAAAGCTCCAGAGAAAGCCAAGTCATCTGGACATACTCTGGAAGAGACAAGGAGGCTCGCAGAGATCTGGACTGAATTTTCCATCCCTTTCCTACTCCTCCAGTCACTCATACTGGTGTGTACTGGTACATTTGCAGGTTGTGTCAGGGTGGGTTCAGCCTCTTCCCCCAGATAACAAGCATCAGAACAAGAAGAAACAGCCTCAAGTTGCTCCTGGGGGGGTGGTTCAGCTTAGACATCAGGAGGAATTTCTTCACAGAGGGGGCAATTAGAGATTGGAAGGGACTGCCCGGGGCAGGGTGGTGGAGTCCCCATCCCTGGAGGTGTCCAGGGAATGACTGGATGTGACACTCAGTGCTCTGGGCTGGGTGACAAGATGGGGTTCAGGCACAGGTTGCACTTGGTGGTCTTGGAGGTCTTTTCCAGCCTGAAGGATTGTGGTAATCTCTGTCCCCACTTTCCCTATCCTCACATGACAGGGAGGAGAAGAAACAGGAGAGGATCCATGTGGGGAGTGGGACACCAGCTGACAGATGAAGATACTCTCCTGGAGCAGGAAGGAGCTGCTCCCCATGAGCAGCCTCTGCTTTGGAGCTCCCTGCAATCCCAGACTTCAGGAGCCAGGACCTGGTCCAGTTAAAAGCTATTTTCAGGCTTTCATTAGGAAGATCTGGCAAATTCTTGGTGGCTGGAGAGCACATATGAGGAACTGGTGTCCAAAATTCAGGCTCTGGGGAAGCTCCAGGAACAACTCTGACTCTCATCCCCTCTCATCCCGGTTCAAAGGCATGCAACGTTCTCAGCACTTCAGGCTGCTTTGGGAACTGACCAAAAATTCCAAGGCTACACCTCGTTTGTGTATAATCTGCATCCGAGGTTTGCTCCGGGACACATCCAGGCTGGCAGGAGGACACAGTTGTTTATACACCAAGACTGGTGAGCACAGAGCTGTGCAAACACAGAGCGCAGGGGGAAGAGGCTGTGAGGGTGGAAATGCAGCTTCCTGAACCTCTGAAAACAAATGTTTGCTCTTCATTTTCCCCTTGGGTCTGTATAGTGTGGAAAGAGGGTCAGGCAAAGGCGCCCCTTCTTTGGTCATGTTCCCATAGGAAGCATCTGCTACTAAACATATGTTGCTGAATAAAACCCAACCCTTAAATACAAGCACAGTCTTTGAGCGTGTTTCTGGTTCACAGGCACTTCTGTAAACTCAGGATAGATGGCTTGGGAGATGGGAGAAGACCTGTCAATGTCAGAGTCAAGCTGCTGGGAGCTGGAGCAGGGGAACCTCTCCGTGGATCCATTAACTGAAGGTTAGGAGCAAGCTCAGACAAGACCTATCCCAGCTGTGCAAGCTTCCCAGGAAAAGAGAGCTTGAGAGTGCATGGAGAAGAGTGAGAGAGATGGAGGAACAGGGGCAGGCCCAGTCAGGAATGGGGAGGACAGGGGAGGTCTCCAAGGGTCTCCATTCTGAAGCACATCTTCTGGGCTTGTAGCTGCTGCTCAGACATTTGTGTCCCTATTCAACACAGGGACCTACCAAGAGGTGAGAACACATTTTCCACACAAAACTAGGGCAGGAGTGCACAGGGATATGATTTTGCATCCCCACTGACTGTGGCACAAAGCACCTTGTGTTTGCTAAGGGACCCAGAGCTGCCATGTCATTCCTGTCCTTGGGTGGGGACACTCAGTCTGGGCACAGGGAGGATGTGAGAGCCGCCTCGAGTCACCTCAGAGCCCAGGCTGTGCCTTGCCATGTGGGACACCCCTGTTCTCTCGTCCCTCCACCCACCCCTGTCCCCACAGTGCCTCATACCAAACCCAAACAGCTCCTGGGCACGGATTTCTTTCCCCTCCTGGGTGACAGTGCTGGTGGCTCCAGCCCCACTCCCTCCCTGCTGCACCCACTTGCATTTCGGGGACCGTTTCCCTGCAAAGAGTTTAGGAATTTAAAATTATTTTGTTTGCTCTGACTGAACAGAGGGCCTAGCTTGGTGGAAACTGTTTTCTGGTCCCTAACAGGAAAGAAAATTTCCCTTTTCTTAAGTAAATCAAGCGCTGGATGAATAAAGAAAGTGCCATGTTTGGACATGGGAATTCCAGGGTTGCTGCTCCCCACAAGTCTTTTCCCACCTCTCCAGAGAGAAGCTTGGAGCCCCACAGGAAGGCACAGCACAAGCCTCCTGAGACACTGATGGTATCTGGGACGTGCAGAGGGATGGGGAGGCAATAGGGAATGCTGTGGCTCTTCCCACGTGGACCCCCTGAGCGTGAGACCCTGCCTCTTTGCCCCTGCGAGCAGCGTGACCTGCACAACCAGGAGGCTCCAAATCTCTTTCATAAATAGTGAAAAGGCTCTGAGACAACCCCTCCCTGCTCCTCTCGGGAGGCTTTTCCACAGCCACCCTCATCTTCTGATGGCTTCAGCAGTTTTTCCAATTTCTACTCAAAATATATTCATGAATAGTTTATCCCATTTGCTCTTGTGCCAACACTGGCCTATAGTTTAAATAACAAGCTGCCGTGCTGATGTTTACCCTTTCATCCCTCTCTTTCTCCCCAAAATATTTATAGAGAGCTATCACGTCTTTCAGCCATCACTTTTTCTGGGTTAAGCATTATGGGGTGGTCCCATGGTTTATACATGAGCTGAGCCAGGAGAAATCTCCTGCAGGGCCAGCAGCCTCAGGTGCACAGGGAGAGGAGCATCCCAGGGCTCAACAGCCTCCTGACGTGCCAACACACAGGGGCAGAACAGTGCCACCCACTTTTAACAAGAATTCCATTGGCACAGTGCATCCCTGCATGGGTTTCCAGTGGATGAGTGGCTTGGAGAGGGGGTCAAGCCAGGAATCTCAGCAGGAAAGGAGGGTAATTTCATGGTGTCCCATCTCAGGTGCTGCACAGATTGCCCTGGTTCCTCCTTCCATAGGTGCCCTGTTTCAGTGTGCTGCTATCAGCCTCTTCTCTCCAAGCTCTGCAGGTCTCTGGCTGGGTTAGACATGTGACATTCCTTGGTGGGGATCCTCAGCAGGGATCCACCTGGATGCTGCCCTTACAACAGTCCACACTCTCTCCCTTCTGGACGCCCATCTATTCTTTTTTTTTTTCTTTTTTTAATTTCTTCACCCTGGGTCTTGAAATCAGATGTAGAGGTGAAATGGATCCTTCCAGCCTTCCTCAGGTGTCACAGAGACATCAGAGTCACAGAATACTCTGAGTTGGAAGGGACCCACATCAAGTCCAACCATTAAGTGTATGGTGTCATCCAATGACTGATCCTGTCCAACATCCCAAGCTTGATCCCGTGAAGCCCAAAGTCTTCTGGTGCCCTCTGAAACTTCTGGCACAGGAACACTTGTTGGGCACTGACCAGGCTCCCCAGGGCAGTGGTCACAGCCCCAAGGCTGGCAGAGCTTAAAGAGTGTTTGGACAATGTTCTCAGGGACAGAGTGGGATTGTTGGGGTGTCCTAGGCAGGGCCAGGAGTAGGTCTCTGATCCTTGTGGGTCCCTTCCAGGTCAGGATATTCTGTGATTCTGTAACAGTTATATGGTTGTAATTGGCTTTCCAATAACCCTCTTCTTCCACACCACGTCCGTACCCACAGGAGTCTCTCACTGAGATGAAAAACTGAATGACCAGAAAGAGAAGAAAAGGTGACTTGAGACCTGACCTGAGCAATAGACCAGGCTTTGGAACAGACTTTAAAGGAAATTGTAATTAAAAGCCTTGAAGTAAATAGAAAGAGGGATTAAATACCACATGGATTTACCAAAGGCACTCTGTGGCAGGTTGGCTTGATAGCCTTTTTAAGAAATATCTGCTTTCCCAGACAAAAGAATTCCAGTAGATCTCATCTCCCTGAACCTCAGTCAAGCATTTGATGTAACGCACATGAGAAATTATTAATTAAACTGGTGAAGATGGGGATTAATGGAGAAATGATAAGGAACCAGGGTAAGATGGGAAATGGCTGGAGGGGAGGTAGCAATGGATAGTGTTCAAACAGCAAGCACGGAGCTGCAGGCAGGCTACTAATGGAGTTCCTCAAAGATCCATTTGGGGCCTGATTTTGCTTAATATTTCCACTAATGATCTTTGCACAAAAGGTAGGAGACTGCTGATAAAACCTGCTGAGGATTCAAAGGAGGAAGCCAATGCATGGCACCAGTGGAATATCAAACAGAGGGATTGGGTGACCTTAAAGACTGCAGTAAGAGACCTGGAAGGAAATTCAATAGTACAAATGTGAGGTCAGGTACTCAGGAACCGGTGCAGGAACTTCAGCTGCAGCTGGAAGTAAATGAAAAGCACGAGGAGCTTGCTGGGGAAGTCAGTCACCAGAGGGCCGTAAACTGTCAGCTTGGTTCAGCAGTGAAAACAAGTGTGTGAGCTGAGCTCAAGAGTTCCTGGAGACACAAACCCACCAGCACTGCAGGCAGCCCATTGTTGGGGCCTCATCAGGATCAGTCTTGCCAGTCTTGCTCCCTCCAAGAGTCTCCCACATGGCGCCCTCCCATCTTTGAGGGCTTTGGCCTCCCAGCCCAGCAGGAATGCTCAGAGGGCAGGCTGCTCTCCCAAAGGGCTCCATGGAGGGTGATGGAGGAGAATTGTCTGAGCTGATGAGTGATATGGTACACAGGAAAACAGGTTTGGACAAGCCACGAGTCCTGAAATAACCTGATAACAGCAGGAGGAGGAAAAGTCACAGCAATATGTACTGAACAGTTTGTGTGAACACTGGGAGGGGTCTGGGACCCACCAAGATCTCCAGCCCTGCGACCATGCAGAGCTGTTGCACCCTGTGCTCCAGATTTGCAAGAATTCAGGATGATTTTCTTCACAGAAAGGGTTGTCAGGCACTGGAAAGGAGCTTTGGTGGAGTCCTCATCCCTGGAGGTGTCCAAGGAACAACCAGACATGTCACTCAGAGCTCGGGGTGGGTGACAAGAGCACAGGTTGGACTCGATGATCCTGGAGATCTTTTCCAACTTAAATGATTCTGTGATTCTGGAACTGAGCCATCTGGTTTCATGCTGTATTACTGCTCTTTTCCCTGCCTGCTGCCCAGAGGTTTGGCATTGAACTGGGTGAGAAGGACATCTATCAAAATATGTCACCTGCCACGCACTTGGCTCCTGCTCCAAACCTGACAAGAGCAGCCACTGTGTGACACGGTGGCCCAGTCTCAGTGTTGGCAGTGGCCAAACATCCTCCATGGCCGCTCACTGAGAGCGTGTCTTGGCTTCTGCTGGTGGGTGATAAAGCACCAGTGGGCCTGTGCAGGTGTGAAGGCCAGATGTCACTCACTCTCACTGAAACCCCCCCCTTCCCTGTGCCTCCTCCCTTCAAGTGTCATTTCTTCTGGCCTCCCCAAGGCCCACGGGGCTCTGCAGCTGGCGAGAGCTGCACATGCTGCTGCTGCCACGTCCTGTTCCCCCCACGACGTGACCTGACGAGGCTGATGTGTCACTTCTCCATCCGAGCTGACAGCTCAGGAAATTCACTCGGGATGGCAGGACACACGCACCACAGTGGGGCCCGGCACTGGCACCAGCTGTTTCTGCTTCCACTTCATCACTCCTCTTGGACCAGCTCTGAGCACTGGCAGCAGCAGCAGCTCCTTGACTGGAGTCCTGGCGGACGTCAGCTCTTGGATAAAGGCTGTGTGTCTGTGTCAGGCCGGTGACAGGCACTGCCAGGCATCCCACGGTGACACGGCACTTCTGCAGAGCAGCACAGCTCCTGCCTGGGCAGGGTGTGAGCCTGGACATGGGATGGCTGGAGAGCAAACTTTGCTAGGAGAGGTTATCAGGTGATCACAGCTCTTGGTCTGTAAAGACCAGCCTGCAGGCGACGGGGTGCCCCATGGCAGGTTACAGGAACGACCATATCCCCTTGGGCAGAAGATGTTCCTGTCTCCAGATGAACTCCTTGAGAAGCCACAAAACAACCCTCCCTCACCTCCTCCCACCAGGACCTCTCACTCGTTCTCTGAAGGACATTCATTCCATGTTTTAGGCTGAAAACACAGCCCTACTCCTTTACTTGTGAGCAGAGAGGGAACCCAAACTCACCCTTGGTTAAAGCAAAGCACCAGGGGCTGCCTGGACTCTGCTCAGCGGAGCAGCCAGAGCAGGCACCTGACAAAGAAGCGTTTTCCAGACAGCCTAGGGAAGCCAGTTTGGTCCTGGGAGATGCCCATCAGCTGGAAGAGGAGCTCCAGGTCCTCCTGAGTCTTGCCCAGTCTCTTTGCTGTCTTTAGGACCTTCCAGCTCCCAGCTTAGCAATGCCATCATCCTGTTCATACCAGGGAGAGTTTGGGAATGGGTTCAGGGGTGTTTCTGGTCTCTGGTGATGAGGTCACAAAGAATTCTTGTTCCCTTCTGCAGCTCCCCTGGCACCCACCACCCACCAGTATCCATGAGGTGATCCGAGTGCTGCTGCAGGTGCAGAGCTCTTTACTGACACCTCTGTAACTCCTCCATAATTCCTTCTGTTATCACAGCATCCAGAAAATGGATTTCTGGAATCCTCAGATCTTTGAAGTCTGGTGGGGAAGTCAATCCCACCCAGTCTCAGCTTCATTCCTTGCCGTGTGTCCACAGGTATGTGAGGACAAGCAGGGCAGTTGTTCAGTGGATAAGCAATTCCCTGCCCTTGTTGTGCCTGGAAGCTGGAGCAGCAGGTCTGCCCCGAGAGCACGGGAGAGCTGGGAGCGAGTCCTTCCAAGCCTTCTGAGCCCATCCTGCAGAGATGAATGTTTTTCCACAGCGTTAAATATTGATTCATGGGTTGGGAGGCACTGAAATGACGTCTGGCTGCTTGTGCTAGAGCAGGGAAGGGGCTGCTTGGAGTGAAGCACCGCTGGTGACGCAGGGACCTGCCAGCACCCAGGTGGACTGATGTGACACCTGCCTGTCATCACCTCGTGCTCACTCCAGCAGACAGGGACGTTTGTTTCTCGGGGTCAAGTGAACTGTGAGTAAGCCCTGAGCAGCGTTTTCCTGTTTCTTTTGTCGCCCGCCTTCCACTCGGAGCCTGCCGCTGGAAATGCAGCTCCTTGCCTGGTGAGATGGCTGCTCTTCTCCTCTCTATAATTAGATCTTCTCATTGTCTGCTCGGTGCTTGTGCGACCGTATCTGAGGTTGGCTTGTGCTGTCAGGCAACCACGGGGCATTCCAGTCCAAGTGCTCTTGATTTCTGCTTTTATTCATCTGAAAAAAGATGAATGAACACTCTGACATGCCAGTCCTGGCCCCGCTCCACTCTGCAGCCACATTCCTGCCTGGCTCTGGGAGCGCCGGGAGGGGAAGAAGTCAAGCTGCCCCCATGCCACCGGAGCCACCTCTGCTGCTGGTTGTGGGAATAAGAGATGCTGGTGTCTTCAGCCTCAACCCACAGTGCCTGTGCTCATCCCACTCCCATTTTCCTTTCCACTGGATGCTCTGGGAATGGGAAGTGATGTCTCTTCAGCTTCACAAGCATGGCAGGAGATTTGCAAGTGCGCTGATGGCCGGTGATGAAATTACAGCAGCTCACGTGAGACATGGGCTCATGTCTGGCTCCTGACAAGGATCCTGGCTAAATCAGCCACCGGAATGGGGCAGGGGGATGCAGGCAGCTGCCTGCACATCATCAGGCAGGGAAGCAGGATGCTCCTGGCCTGCCATCCCTGGGGCTGGCGGGTGCACAGCTTTGGCTCCCTTTTGCACAGGGTCTGCATTTTCCAGCTGCCAGCAATTTAGATGGAAAAGCCTCATCACTGCAGTCAAAACACGTTGGCTAAAACCTGTGCAATTTTGAATGAAAAATTCCCAAGATATTTTAAGTAGTGTTTTAGTCAACAGATAGAAAACCTGGGGAGCCTGGAGGTAGAGGCATGAGAAATGGGGAATTTTAGTGGGCCAGGAGTGCCTGTGAGGGTGGCTGAGCCTACAGAGGGCTGAGGAGAAGACCTGATGGGTGACAACCAACCCTACCCTGCTGTGGAGATGGGCACTGCAAATGTGAGGGGCTGTGACACACGTGGAAATTCCCAGCGTGGGGAAGGGCAGTGGCATCACGGGGAGACATCTGAAACCACCCGAGCAAACACGGGAGCGAAGGAGCCCCGGCTGCTGCCGGCCAGGCTCTGGGTTTGCTTATCTCTGGCAATCTGAGAACACACTTCTGCTTTGACAGTTCCAGTTCACGATAACATTTTTCTCTCCTAACTTGATTGTGCTCTGAAATGAACTGACACGGAAGTTCATCAGTCCTACAAGGCTGGAGTCGTCCCAGAGAGGCAGCTCCAGGGTGAGACTCGGGGCTTTCAGAGTGACTGGCTCTGGGCACGAAGGAATTTAGCTGGTGAAAATCTGACACATTCAAGGTGCTCTAAGCAAAATATTTCTTGCTCAACAGAACAGTATTTCATGGTCTGTCCCAAAAGAGGAATGTTTTTTAGGTTAGATTATTTCAGAGATTCTTCAGCAGCACAGCATGGGATGCCTGTGTGGTCACCCATGAGATGATGCTTTGGGTGCACCCAAGACACCGTGGGCTGAGCTGGAAGCCCCTGACACAGCATCCTGCAGGATGAGGTGCTGGAGCCTCACAGCTGCTTCCCTTCCCTTGACCCAGCTGAGATACTGGAATGAGATACCCAGAGAAGCTGTGGTTGCCTCACCGCTGGAAGCATCCAAGGCCAGATTGGATGAGGCTTGGAGCAACCTGGGCTAGTGGAAGGTGTCCCTACCCATGGCAGGGGGTTGGATCTGGTCTTTAAGGTCCCTTTCAACCCAAACAATTCTGGGATTCTATGACCCAGTCACTGCTACAGCTCCAAATATCTCCAGCAAAGAGCAGCTCCGGCTCCACTGCTTGGAGCCACATGGCTCTCTCAAACAATTTGGGATTTTATCTTCTATGGTGATTTGCCCAAATCAAAAAACTGAATAAAATATGCCTATTCCCATCTTATTTTAATAGGATTAACTATCCTAGTGCTATCAAAATGTCTGTTTCAACATTTCCAGGCTGAGGAATTTCTCTCTTTGTTCAAAATGACATTTAGGAACAAAATTTAATCTAAGTGTTCTTTCCACTTCTGTTTGAAAAAGTCCAAATTGCAGTGACGTATTTTGGTTTTGTTGACACTGAACATTTGGACTAATCCAAAAGAAGTGCTTCCAGAACTTCATTTCTAGAAAACATTCAGACTTTGATAGGACTGTTTCATTTGCAAATGAAGGGGGAATAAAAAAAGTCACATCCTCAGCATTTCCTGTGCAAGTGCAGCTCCTTTCCTTGCCCGTGGTCTCTGAGGACTCAGGGGGCTGACGTGGAATGTTGTCTCCATGGGATAGCCAGCTGAGTCCCAGCCATGGGAACAGCTGGGATTGCTGGTGTGAGCAGGGTGGGGGGATGCAGGTGCAGGGAGCACTGGGGCAGAGCTGGGAGGTTGGGGTATTTCCAGTACCCAGCTCTGTCCTGTTCCCAGCAGTGGGAACTCCCAATCTGATCCAAGATGCTTTTAGCAGAAGCCAAGAGAAGCTGTGGCTGCCCCATCCCTGGAAGTGTCCAAGGCCAGGTTGGACAGGGCTTGAAGCAACCTGGGCTGGTGGAAGGTGTCCCTGCCCTTGGCAGGGGGTTGGAACTGGATGAGCCCTGGGGTCTCTTTGAACCCAAACCATTCCATAATTCTCTGATAAGCCACCCAGGCAGATGCCACCCATCTTTTTCCCAGCCATCAGTTTGTCCAGACCCAGTCCTATAAGCCAATACTATGTTCCAAGCAATGGGAAGCATTGGGGACCCCCTTCTAGCCACCCCTGGAGCACTTTAGAGGGATTTACAGCCACTGGGATCTTGTGCCCTCCAGGGAATTTCAACCAGTGATAGATCAAACCCAATGTATTTGCTGTTGCAGGTCGGTCTCAGCACTTTTTTCCCATTCCTTAAGTGTTTGTTTATCCGTATCCTCCATTTATCCTGTGTGAGCTGGTGTGTGCCAGCACTCCAGATCCTGCCTGCAGGGGATGGTTGATCAGGAGACATTTCACAGAACCCCAGAATCACTGAGGTCGGAAAAGACCTCCAAGACCATCAAGTCCAACCTGTGCCCGATGCCCACCTTGTCCCCCAGCCCAGAGCACTCAGTGCCACGGCCAGTCCTGCCTTGGGCACCTCCAGGGCTGGGCACTTCAAACCTCCCTGGGCAGCCCCTGCCAAGGCCTGACCACCCTTTCCAGGCACAAATTCCTCCCCATGTCCCACCTGCCCCTGCCCTGGCCCAGCCTGAAGCCGTTCCCTCTGCTCCTGTCCCTGTTCCCTGGGAGCAGAGCCCATCCTGGATCCATCAGGGACTTGCAGAGCCACAAGGTCCCCCCTGAGCCTCCTTTTCTCCAGGCTGAGCCCCCCCAGCTCCCTCAGGTGCCCCTGCTGCTCCAGCCCCTTCCCCAGCTCCATTCCCTTCCCTGGCCACGCTCCAGCCCCTCAGTGTCTCTCTCGCCTTGAGGGGCCCCAAACTGACCCCAGTGCTCAAGGTACAAAGGGATGGTCACTGCCCCGGTCCTCCTGGGCACACCAGTGCTGGTACAAGCCAGATGCCATTGGCCTTCTTGCCCACCTTGGGCACACCTGGGCTCATTTTTTCTCAAATCTAGAGCTGCCTTACCCACTCAGGCAGGGAGGCACCTTTGCTGGGCTGTGATTAATAAACCAGCAACAGACCCTGCACCACACCCCCTGCTCCCTGGGTGAGGAGGAAAGGGGGCTATTTTTGGGGTGGTATGAGGAGAGTCTGGCATATGCCCTCAAAACCAGGGAAGCTTCCAGCAGGGCACCTAACTTAAAGCAGGCAAAGAGCAGACAGCAAAACTGCTGGG
>VWZF01006281.1:19946-35976 GCA_013396755.1 Sclerurus mexicanus | reverse complement strand
GGGATGGGACGGGATGGGACGGGATGGGACGGGACGGGATGGGATGGGATGGGATGTGTGGAGACAAGGGGGACAGTGACTGACTTCAACCTGATGGAGATGGGGAGGAAAGGCAGATGAACTAATGCTGCCAAAGAGGTTAAGAGGAATGAGATGGGTTTTACAAATATACCAAGGGAGTCTCAAATACTGGAGAGAAAGTAGGAGCCATTAATAAATTAGGAAGAAGATTAAATTAATGATGACTCTCAAATGGCTGAACCGCTGCAGAGTCTTCTAAAATCTGCCTTTAACCAAAAAAAAAAAAGAAAAGGAACACTAAAGAGGGTCTACAGACAACAAGAAAACAAAGAAAAGCTTGTCAAATTGTCAAATATAATTCTTGAGCAAAGGCAGGGTGAACCTGTGCGGCTGAGCAGGGCTGGGGGCATGGAACAGGGACTGGGGTGGGACTGGGCTTCTGAAATAAAGCAGAGCCCGACAATAGAGTTGTTTAAGTTACAGAGAAGCAGGAAATTACCAGAGGATTTGGAAAAAGGAAGTACACCAGCCTTCATGAAAAGACAGTGATCCCAGCAGCGATAACTTTACGGCTCCATCTTCAACCCAACAATAGAGGCGATAGCGAAGGAGACTTCTGGAAAATAACAGAATTGTGGCATCATCCCATGGGACTGTGAGGGCGGAGGGGACCAGGCACAACACCCACAGCCTCTGCCAGTGGCACATGAGGTTTTACTCCCTGACTTACCCTTGGCATTCCTGCCCTCTCCCCACACAGTGCTTTGGGCCAGCAGTCAGAGCAAAACACAGGCCGGGTAAACGGGGAGAAGACTCTTCCCTTCCTTCATCCCAGCCAGGTGTGGGAGTCTCTGCTACGGTCCTGCTGCTTCTGACAGAGCCAAACTGGGTTTCTGGGGCTGGAACAACATTGAGGAATCCAGACAACCAGGGGTGACCAGAGAGGAAGGTCCTAATAGATACAGAGGTAGGTACATCTGTTGGATGGTTCTGGAATGGAAATGTTGAATTCTACCTCCTCTGGACAAAATGCCTTATTGCACAGGAATGGGAGAATCATAGAATCACGGGATATCCTGGGTTGGAAGAGACTCACAAGGATCATCAAGGTCCAGCCCCTGGCCCTTCACAGACATCCCAACAATCCCACAATGTGTCTGAGAGCGTTGCACAAATGCTCTTCGAGTTTTGGCAGCCTTGGGGCTGTGCCCACTGCCCTGGGGAGCCTGGTCAGTGCCCACCACCCTCTGGGAGAAGAACTTTTTCCTGAGATCCAAACTAAAACTCCCCTGACTCAGCTCCAGTAATTCCCTGGGCCCTGTCCATGGTCACACAGAGCAGAGATAGGAGCTGCAGACACCCGTGGGGTCTGACCTCAGTCTGCTCTTCTCCAGCTGAACACACCGAGTGACCTCAGGCAAAACCCTGACCCAGAGGGACAGGACAGATCGCACTCTCCAGCCTGCTTTGTCTCTGCAGGATTAGGAGAGAGCCTTGCCGGATCAGTCATGATTCTTCATCGCCATGAGGATTCATGTCATTTTTAATCATTTTCCACCACAAGTATAAGAAACATCACTGAGTTTAACCCAGAGCAGGGATTTTGGCCCATATTTTGCAGAGAGAAAGCCCTGCAGCAGTGACTCCTGGACAGAGCCCTGGGTTTGCCCAGAAGAAGCTCTCCGGTGCTCACTGCTTGGCTGGGGACGCCGGGACACACGCTGGGCTGTGTCAAGGAGGGGATGCTGCAGCACAAGGGACACCAGCATGGACAGATGAGTGTCCCACATCTCCTTTTCCTGCCCTGGTGCTTTGCCAGCTCTTTTCTGCAACACTCATCATGGAGCAGGTGATGAGAGGGGTCCCATGAGGGCACAGAGGACACATTGGAGGACCTTGGCTTTGGAGCAGAGCTGGCAAAGAGGGGACAGAGACACACAGTGTCCGGTGTGCCAGGTGTCCTCAAGCACCCTTAGCGACCCTGAGACAGTCTCCCTCAGGAGTAGCACACAGAGGCGGGTGCCCCATGCAGCAGTGCCACTCACACCAGGGCTGCCTGGAGTCGTGCTGGCACAGCATTCCTGAGTGGATCTGTGAGCCTGGGCACAGCTGGAGGCACTGCTGTCCCGAGGAGATACAGACACAATAGAGAGACACAAGGGAGATGATGAAGGGACTGAAGGATGGGATTTAGGAGGCAGATTAAATGAACTAAATCTGTCTAGCTTTGCTGATCAATCATGCAGGCAGGAGCCGGATCACTGTCTCCGAGTGCCTGAAGGGTGCCAACACTGAGGCAGATGGGAATTACCTACGGGACTTGGGGTGCCAGAGGGAGAAATGGAATGTCAGAGCTGCTGACTCAGCTCTTCCTGCTGTTCCTGACAGGTCTTCAGAGGGAGGAGATGGGACTGAGTCCCGACCAAACCATGTCTGGACAGTAAGGGAAGCTTCTGGCCCATGGCAGTCAAGGAGCTCTGCAGAAGCTGTGTGTGGGATGAGGGGAGGGTGATGGAGCAAGGAGAACATGGTAGGATAACAGGGCTATGCAAGGAGGACAGCTGGGTGAGGAAGGAGGGATGAGATGGATAAGAAACTGCAAAGACTGTATTTGCTGTTGTGTCTGTGCTGTTACAGACCCTGTCTGTGGCACCATGGCCCCATGAGGTCTGCACAGAGTTGGTCTGAGTCACAGAATCACAGAACATCCTGAGTAGAAGGGACCCACAAAGATCTTCGTCCGACCCCTGCCCCTGCAGAGACACCCCAATGATCCCATCCTGTCCCTGAGAGTGTTCTCCAAACCCTCCTGGAGCTCTGGCAGCCTTGGTGCTGTGCCCACTGCCCTGGGGAGCCTGGTCAGTGCCCACCACCCTCTGGGGGAAGAACCTTTTGCTGGGCTCCAACCTAAACCTCCCCTGCCAGAACTTCAGGCCGTTCCCAGTTGGCTGTCTGTCCTGGAGATCTCTGGGCAGCAGCTGTGGTGGGAGAGTCCAGCACAGGGGAAGGTGGTCGCTCCATGCAGCAGAGCACACACAGTCCCCAGCCACAGGGATGGAGGTCACCCAAGTCATTGCCATCACTGAAAGATCATCCCAGTGGGTGCCGGGAGGGCTGGTTTAGAGTGTCCTCCCTGCAGAGAAGAGCCATCACTCCTCCCAGTGCCCTTCACCAGGCACCTCTCCCAGCACCATGGACCACTCCTGCTGCTCTCCATGCCCCCTTCCCTGGCTGCAGAGCAGGCAGGAGCTCTGGCTCACAGGATGGATCACTTTAACATGCCCCCCCATGCCAACCTCCCCCCATCAGCCCGGCCTGCTGGTTTATTAGGGCCTCTGGCAGAGCTCTGCCTCGTTCAGGCTCTTTATCTGTTTTCATTTTCTATGCACACCTCTGGGGCACTGCACAGATATAAAATAATCAGAATGACAGTCCCCAGATAAAGGCCACTTCTGTTAGGAACACACCATGTTCTCATGTAAAAGCATACAAACGGCAGTTTATTTTCTATCTCAGCACCTTTTGGGCCTTGCCAGCGTTGAATACCTTGAGAATCCAAGGGAAAATATCCTGGTCAGCTCTTTCCCACCTGTGAAACACGGTGCGGCGCATAAAGTTCAGAGCCAGGAGTGAATAACAGCAACTTTCATTAACTGTCAAGCGAAAGCAGAGGCAGGTTGGAGCCTAATTCCAGTTGGGACCCGTTCAATAGCAAATTAACCTGCCAGGGATCTCCCAGTAGGCTACTGAGCAGAGCAGAAGGAATAATTTGAAACTAGGTTTGTAGAGGTAGGTAATATCTTTTTTATTAGATCAGCAGATAATTTGTAGCCAGGTATTTATTCAATGAGCCTCTGTGTGCGTGAGGGGCCATCTGCCTCTCCCCCTGCCCTCCCATAGCCATGAAAAACCCTTCTCCTGCCAGGGGCTGTTTGCACGGAGGCAAAACCTGAGCGTGGAGTCCGTGACCGACCTCACCTCTTGGGGAGCAGCCCCGGTGATCCCAGGAGAGCACAGGAGCACCTTTGGGTGCTGACACTCGGGCTGGTTTACGCAAACCCTGCCTGGCTGCGCCCGTAGGAGGGCAGAGGGAGCGGGACACCGATTCCACGGGAATGTCTGTAAAGGCTTTTTCATTTTCCCCTGGCTGCTGGCAGGGAGAGGCAGGGCCGGCCGGCAATGAGGCTGCCGGAGGAGCATTACCTCACCAGCGCCGAGCCGCGTTGGCTGCAGCGCCCGAGGAGGAGGAGGAGGAGGAGGATGCTGCTATCTCCTGGCAACCCCCGCGCCTGTCACATCCATCAGCAGCGGCGGCGGATGCGGCGCGGGATCCGTCTCCTCTTGCTGCACCCCTCTGCCAGGGGGTCCTGGGGCTGCGCCGGGTGTTAATGAGGTCTCCCATCCCATGTGGCTTCACTCAGCGCCCCACCAGCTCTTGGAATGAGCTTTCCTGATGCTGGGAAAGGCAGCCCTGGTGCTGGGCGGCAACTGGGCTTCTCGGCCAGCAACAGGAGCAAGCACAGTGCTGGGAAATCAGAGTAGAGAGGACGGCTCCCTCCCAAAACCGAGCCCCGTGGGGACCCAGTGGCAGAACTCCTGTGCTTGTCCCAGCACATGGTCAGTTCACCCACCCTCACCATCCCGACCCTACACACAGGGGGCTTCTGTGGCACTAAGGGTCTTTCCTGCAATGCCAGCTCCGATTCTCTCCATGCTGGGAGCGGGGACAAGGATGCAGAGACCTGCCAGTCACAGCTGCCAGTCACAGCTGCCAGCACTGTGTCCTGTGGGCAACCCCTTCCTCCAGGGTCAAGGGAGGGCAGCAGCACAGCAGATCCCATCTCCATGAGGAGCTGCCATCAGTCTGGGCTGATCAATCCCACTGGAAGCCTGGGGTATGGCAGCCACTGCCAGCCCATTTCACCTACCTGAGTCCTCCAGCACTGCAGATTTTCACCTCTGGCCCCCCAAGGGAGGGAGATGAAGTGAAATATTTGTGCCTCCTCTGCTGGGGGATGCAGGCATGCCCTCATCCATCCCTCGTCTTTAGCCAAAGGTGCCTTCTGGAGCATTCCTCCATGTGGTGCCTTCTCCCCATGCCTCAGAGCCTGAGGTCCTCCAGGAGCTCTGGTCTGCTTGGCCTCTGTGGTGTCTGGCCATGTGGTTCCATCCCACCCTATGGCCATACCCTTGTTTTGATCTCTCGTGTGTGGTCAGTGACTGCAAGGCAGAGACATCACAGCAGAAGCATCACAGACATTGGAACAGGAGGCACTAAGGGCTGTGAATCGGCCTGGGGCTGTCAGCCAGGGCCTCTTCTGGCAACTGGCAAGTTCTCTCAGTCTCACAGACAGTCCTACAGCACTAGCCTGTTCAGAGAATTCCACTACCAGCTTGGAAGAGGAACTGGGATGAGGCAAAAGACAGCGTTTCCCTGCTGGAGGATGTGTGTGGAGACAGACTAAAGGAGGGGCAGAGAGATGGGGAAGGGAAGCAGGGGCAAAGCATGAACATCCAGGGGGATCTGCTCCCTCTCAATGGCTCCTGATCTGCTTTGAGCCATGGGCTTAATTTGCAGCTGATTCAGCATCATCCACCCCAGTGCGGGGGCTGGAGGCACTCGGCATCCCCAGGATGCTCCTGGCAGCTCCCAGGGCAGGGATGGAGACAGAGCAGGAGCTGCAGGAGGTGAGCAGCCACCAGCTCCTGGAAAACAGCCATGATGGCCCTGCAATTCCTGCCCACGCCGTGCTCGTGGGCTCCCACAGCAGTGGGGGAGAGGAGCCAGGAGGGCGGAAAGCTGCATGGAGGGGAGATGGAGGGGGGAGGGCGGGAAGAGCCTGATGAAGAATATGGGAATGTGAGGCAGACAGAAAAACTAATCGAGGATGATTGAGGGAGAGAAGGAGGATGAGTGAAAGATTGAGACAGAGTGATAAAGGATATGTCAGACGGACAGGAAAACTAATAAAGAATAATAACCACCCCTGGCCGTGTGCAGCACACGCACCTGCCTGTGGCTGACTGTGTGAGCCTGGGCAGCCTGTGCCCCCCCTGCCCCGTGCTCAGGGGGACACACAGGGACATGCTCTGTGCCTGGCCACGTGCACAGCCCCCCCTCAGACATATGGTCCCACACAGAGCAGCTCTGACAGCACAGGCTCACACACAGCCCTGTCGGTATTCCCGGGGAGTGCTCTCGGCTGTGCAAGGAGGAACGTGGGGATTGTGTGTGTGTGTTTGCAAACCTGGGCACTCACTGGTGCTGGTCACTGCCCCCTCCCTCAGTATGTGCCATATTCAGTGTGCCCTGAGCCCCCACAGCACCCAGGCTGCTGTGCACGCTCCCATCCCAGCACAGGGGAAGGACGAGGGTGCTGGGAGGAAGGTTTGCCCTAGAGGTGGTCGCCCTGTTGGGTTGCCCAGCATGGAATCATGACCTCACAGAGCCTGTTCTACTCCATTCAGCGCTCTCCTTCAGTGAACCTGCACGTGCTACCTGGGCTCTGCCCACCCTTGGAGCAGGTACATGCACTGGCTGGTCCTGGCCTCACTGCTCTGTTTCTGTTCCAGCTTGGGATGCTGCAGGAGTGTGGATATGCCCTCACTGCTCCTCCCTCTTCATAACCAGCCTCCCTGTTCTTCCCTCCACCCCAGCCCATGCTCAGACACCCCAAGGAGGCTGTGGGCCAGGGGAGGAGAGCTCTGGCTGCCCCTCCCTATGCACAGTGCCAGGCTACAGAGCTGTCCCAAAAGGGGCTGTGTGCCACATTAGCTGGCAGGGCAGGCTCAGCCTCCCACTCCTCTGCTGTCTCTGCTGAGAAGGATTGCTCCTGGAGCAATGTCTCCCCTGTAATACACATCTCCTGCCACCACTGATCCCTGGCTCTGGAAAACTCCCAGAGAGTGTCCAGCTCTAGACAAGGCAGGAGTTGGTTACGTGAGTCCAGCTCTAGAATTCTGTGTCTCTGTTTTTGGCTTGGGGAAGGGGGATGGCTGAGATAATTCTGGTGCCACAGGACAGGGGGAGGAAGGACTGACCTCAAGCTGATCAGGCTCTGGCTGGTGACTTATTCTAGGGAAGCCAGGGCTGGGGACACACTGCCAAGGTGACCTGGACCTCCAGGCACTAGGTGGGTTTCGGGGGTTCTCAGTGACCTGGGCTGCCCTTGAAGAAGAGGATTGGAGGGTTGAAGAAAGGAGGGAGAAAGCTCGATGGGACAGCCCACACTTTCAGCGTGAGAACTGTGGGATTTGGTGTTTCCTGGTAGCTCCCAGGCAGGGCGAGGATCTCCCGGAGCAAGTGCTCACCTTTGCCAGGAGTGGGGAAAACCAGCGCCCAGAAGGCTCGGCTGGGGCTGATTTTATTTCACGTTTGTGACCCGTTTGGGATCTCACCATGTCCCAAAGGCTGTTTGATGCTCTGGGAAGGCTCCAAGCCTCCCTTGTGCTGCCATGCTCAGCCCTGGCTCTGGCTGAGCTGCTGGAGCAGATTCCAGCATTCCAGCATCCACCCGGCTGGAGGCGGAGCCCTGGAACCGTGAGTGGGATTTTATCATCCCTTCATCTCCTGCAAATTTGAGTCATGAGCATAATTCAGCAGGTTTGAGGCTATGGGGAGCTACGCAAGGCAGGGGAAAACAGCCTCACCTTGGCTTTTTGCTCTTTGGAAATGGCCAGTCCTTCCCCATCCGCCTCACCCCCAGCAAAACATTTTGGGGTGCAGATGATGTCAGCCACATTTGGGACGAGCTTGTCCACACAGTGAGGGAGCTCTGCCATGGCAGACCTACTTTGGCAGCCAAGGAAACCCTGGGAAAGATGCCATCCTTCCCAGCAAACTTGGAAAGGGCTGGGATGAGTACAGCTTATCCCGGGAAAGGAATGCTGTGCCCTCACAGACGAAGTTGGGGGTGACTGTGATATAAATACCGCAGGGGTGCGGTGCTGCCAGGCTCCCACACATGATGGGGTGAAGGGTCTGCTCTCAGTGAGCAATCCCAGGGTGTGGGAGCTGCTCTGTCTGTGCTCCGAGGAGCCTGACCTGCCAGGGTCCCCTGTGAACCAGAGAGGGCAGGAACACTGCCTGGAACCAGAGCAGAGCAGGGAGTGGGGTGGATGGAGAGCACGGGGGAGAGTTTAGATAAAGGTACGATAAGGTAGGGAAAGAAAGTTCCATCTTCCCTGACATTTTCCCACTGCCCTGGGCATCCTTCCCCTGCACACAAACCTTTCCCAGCACTTTGCAGGGCCATCCCTGCTATCCCGGCTCTTTTGCAGTCAAGTCCCACTGGCACCCAGTCCTCTGCTTCCTTCAAGGCTCTCCTGCTGGCCTCACGTTTGTTGTAGCACAGGGGGCGGGTGGAAGTGGCTGCTTGGAGCAGAGCACATGGGATGTACCCCCAGGGTGAAAGATGACCTCTGTTATCCAGTTCCTAATGATGGACATCATCTGTTGGCACCCCTTTGCTGTACTTGGGTAGAAAGCATCAGGTTTTGGGGCTTTCCCCAGCTTTGTGAGTGTTTTTGGTTTGAGTCTGCCTGGTTGAAGGATGTGCCACTGGGCTGCGACACCACCATGAAGGCAACAAACAAAATGTGAGCAGAGCAGCCTTCCCTGGTGGTTTCTCCAGAAACCCTGAGGGTTTCTCAAGGTATCTAAGGCCTGACTCAATCCATTTTATTCCAGAGATGTTGCCCAAAGGCCACACATAGTACTGGGAGAGACTTTGATCTGCTGGACCAGCAATGAAGGACTATCCCAGGTCTGTATGGTCTTTGTCACTCACACCCTGCTACATTCCAAGTCTGGAAAACAGATTGTCCAATGCTTTCCTCAGCTCTGGAGTTATTTCATAGGTCAGGAGAAGCTAAGAACACTTTAGCAAGAAAATCTGTGATTTTCCCCTGCTGACTGTGAAGAGGCTCAAAGCCCATGCCCAATGGATGCAGAGATGCTTCTGCAGCTCCTGTCCATGATCCATCCAAGCAGATGCCCACAGACACCTTCTCCTGCATGGCGAGAGACCCAGAAGCAGCTTCTGCATCCCTCTGTCCTTCCCACACTGCAGCAGCCAGGAGAGGGTGACTGGCACCACATCACCAGGACACCCCCTGCCCACGATGGCCTCGTGGGACAGCCCTGTCAGCTTTGCCTGATTAAACAGGATCATAGAATCATGGAACGGTTTGGCTTGGAAGGGACATTAAAGCTCATCCAGTTCCACCCCCTACTTTCCCCTAGCCCAGGTTGCTCCAAGCCCCATCCAACCTGGCCTTGGACACTCCCAGGGATGGGGCAGCCACAGCTTCTCTGAACGACCTGTCCCAGGGTCTCACCACCCTCGCCTGAAAAAATTTCTTCCCAATATCCCGTCTAACCCTGCCCTCTGGAAGTGGGAAACCATTCCTCCTTGTCCTGTCCCTCCAGGCCCTTGTCCACAGTCCCTCTCCAGCTCTCCTGGAGCCCCTTTAAGCACTGGGATGTGCTCTAAGATCTCCCAGGAGCTTTCTCCTCTCCAGGGTTACATCCCCCCTCCAGCTGTCTGCCAGCTTTGTGCCATCTCCAAGGGCTCATCTGAGCTGTAGAGTTACAACCCCTGATGCTCAGGTTCCATCTACACATGTGGTAATGACAGAGGAGAAAGAATCTCTGGTCCATGTTTACACAGTAACAGCACAGTGGCCTATGGTGGGACCCTTGGTGTTATCGCAATGCTAATTAATCAGAAACACGATGGACCTCCACTCCAGATCCTTCCCACATTGCCCAGAAAGACAGACAAGGCATCATGGGTCTCAGAGCATCCCTGCAGCACTGAAGCTGTGACAAGGCTGCTGCAAAGTGAGAACTGAGGAAAGGCTTTGTTCCCATCCTCACGTTGCACAGCTTTTTAAAGTCTTTTGAGAAAACCTCTCCTCTGCGGAGCCAAAGTTGGTAACTTTGCAATTTGAGGCTGTTTCACAAGTGAAAGCGGGACTCAGGTGTGTCCTGCAGCAGAAGCTGGCTGTCCATAATGAGATCAGAGCAGAGAGATAGGCTAGGGGAGCTGAGGTATCTGAGGCATCACATCTGTTAATTTGGAGGAGCACAGGACAGTGAGTTTTACAAAGCTGCCTTTCCCAAGGAGTGTGGGTGCTGAGATACCTGGTGATTGGCACCTGCTCCGGGTTGATGGACAGGTGGGAAGGGAGAGCTGAGCTCAGGGAGGGAGGGCAGGCTCGCTTCCCTCTCTGCTGGAGCAGAGCAGAGCGTGGCTCCCGGTTGTGCTAATCCCATTAGGTCTGTTTGCACTAAGCCTCCCTTGTCCAGAGAGTGTCTGGCTTTGTGTGGACCAGGCTCAGCTCAGGCCACGGGCAGATGGGGGACAAGAGCACGGTCCAAGCAGCTGTGCCTTCTCCTGTGATTAAAACATGATACCAGGCCATCCTGGAGGTTCACACCAGGCCAAGGGGTGCTTGTAGCACTGCAGAGGGGCTGGGAACAGGGCAAGGAGGGGATGGGGACGGCAGTGTGGGGTGAAAGCTGCTGGGGGATGATCATCTGGCTGTGGGGGAAACTGAGAGACTCTCTCCGGGGTGATGGCAACTCCCTGCTAGCAGAGGGAGGGAAGGCTCCTGCTCTTAGATTAGCTGCTGTGAGCAGCACCCCAGCCTTCTCTCTATCAATCTGCCTCTGGGAATAAACCTAGCTGTGTATTCTGCTGGGGCTTCAGCTCGAGAGCCCCCCAGAGAGGGGGCTGGGCTTGCTCTAAATCTCCTAATCCCCTTCATCATACTGCCAGACAAGCAGAGACACCAAGCAAAGTGCCTGGGGCTGGGCCCCCCTGCCTCCTCTGAGCTGCTTGCAAATCCCAATCATCCTGTGGCCGATTACAGGGGCTTCTCCTGCAGCACAATATCCAATCTCCCCCAGAGGCCACCACAACATATGCAGGGCCAGGCTCTGCGGCCACCGAGGGGTTGTCTCTCGCTCATCCTATTAAGGGCAGTGCAAGGGAGGGAAGTGCAGGGCCACCTCCCATAGCCCAGAGCCAGCCAGGGAAGGAGGGAGCAGCTTTCTTGTGCTGTGGTCCCCTCCTCCTGCACGGTGGGCTTTGTTCCTCACACCTCTTTACCTATTGAAGCCTCTCAGTGCCCTCTCCATGGCCAGCTCTGCTCTCAGGGCTCCACAGCTGCCTGCAGGAATTGTGGCATAAAACACATCCCCTGCCTGGGGAGGTGGTGTCAGCTTTTAAGTTCTTTCAGCTCTTGTTGAACCTCTACCCCAAGCACCAGGCTAGCACAGTGGCCTCCCAGTGCCCTGTTCCCATGCCAGGAGAGTATCTGTGGCCACCATCCCTGCATCAAAGGTTGTGCCATCCCGTTGCTCAGCCACCACTTCAGCGAGCTCTGGGCAGAGCTCTGCTAGCTCACTCTGTCCTCCTAGCAGACCTGCTTGGTCCAGGAGCCCTCTCAGGATCTTTTTATCTCTTTAAAGGTTCTGTGAAAACTGATCAGGCAGTTCTGAGATTCCCACCTGGTTCCCTGTTTCCAGCTTGCAGAAATGTCCATCGCTCTGGAAGTGAGGAACTTGGAGAAGAAAACACATAATCACAGACGGGGAGGGTGGGCAGGTCCTGGCACAGGTTGTCCAGAGAAGCTGTGGCTGCCCCATCCCTGGAAGTGTTCAAGGCCAGGTTGGATGGGGCTTGGAGCAACCTGGGAGAGTGGGAAGAGTCCCTTCTCATGGCAGGGGGATGGAAGTGGATGATCTTCAAGATCCCTTCCAAATTAAACCATTCTGGGATTCTATGGTTGCTGACAACACTGCTTTAAACTTCATGGTGCTTATTATGGAGCAAAGTCATGCTGGGAAAATCCCCAGGAAAGGCAGCCTCTGTGAGAAGGATGGTGCTGCTGCACCTGGTCACTTCTGGTTTGAGCCAGAAAGAGATCCCAAACCTCATCCCCTTTGGCATGCAAGCATTGAAAATGAATCTGCCAGATCTGTGTGGGCAGCTGGACAGCCGAGGCTGCAAGGTCAGACCCTCAGGAGACACGAGAATTAAATTTTCCATCAAAATGGATGTCCCTGGCCTGGCACATTCCCAGTTCCTGCTGTAAGCCGAGGACCCAATTAAACCAGATGTACTTGTTAAACTCAGGTCAGAACACAGCTTATGCACAAGTGGTTCCTTGCCCAGCCCTTCTCCTGTCACACACCAGGCAACCATTTAGCCCATCACCCCTCTTTGCCCATGTCCCCACCCTGAGAGAGGCCACCAAAAGCTGGGCAGGAGGAGCAGCTTCCATCTCCTCCACCTTCAGAGAGGAATTATTCCCAAATCTCTAAAGATTAGTGGACTCAGCAGGGACACTGAGGCCACATCACTGCACTCCATTACAGTTCCTCATGGAGCCCAGCCAGGTGGGACAATCCTGGGGTGGAGGATACCCCTTCCACATCCATCTGCAGGGCTCAGTGGGCACCAGAACCCATCCCGAGGGCAGTGCTGCCTGGGGAGCCCCTGTGTCCAAGCCCCTGTGTCCAAGCCCCAAGCCACACCACAGCCGCAGCATCCTCCTCCTCTGCAGAATCCTCGAGGCCCCTTCCCACCCAGTAATTGATGTGTGCTACCATGGAAACCAGAGGGTTTCCAGCCCAGCACAGAGCTGACTGCATGGGAGGCTCAGGGCTGTGCTGGAGGAGCAGGAAGGTTTAATGTGCTGGGGTTGGGTGAGGGGAGAGCAGTGGAATAGGGGAGGAGAGGCAAGGAGGGAATGGAAGAGGTGAGGAAGTCAGTGGGATGGGCAGAGAAAGGTAGAGCAGAGAGGGGAAGGAGGCACAGATGCGATCCACAGAGAGGGGGCATAAGGGGGGAGGAGGAGGGAGCATGAGGAGCAACTGTAGAGCATGGGACACGGCCGAGAATGTTCAGGAGGGGCAGGGAGACCCTGGGACTGTGTCTTTGCTGAGGAAGACACTGTTTGATGATCTGTCCTGAGGGCAGGTGGGTGCTGACAGCTCTCTGTGGGTGCTGCCTGTCCCTCTGTGGGAGCCTGGCACCATCCTCAGCATCTGGATCCTCCTTTCTTGGGATGGGGCACCAGCAGGCAGCAAAGGCCACTCAGTTCTCCAGGTTCCCTGGAGACACACTCCTGCCCAGCCTGCATGTACCTGCACAGAGGGCCAGCTGAAGTCCCTCATCCCTCACCCGTGAGGGGTGAACCCTCAGAAATGGGGGCATCCGTTCCCCTCTTCATGTCCCAGAGGAGAGCCTGGGAAGAAGAGAATGGTAGAAGAGGAGTCTCTACCAAGAGGAGGGGAAGATGGGCTACATCTTCATATGGGAACTCTTCCTTCCTTCCCAAGGACACTTGCTGGAGTCTCCCAAGCCAAAAGTGAAATCTTGCCTTTGCCTGGTGGTACAACCAGAATGAGCCCAGAGCCCACAGCTCAGCAGAGAGAGGTGCTGTGTATGAGCCCAACACAGCCCAGACATGTAACACCTGTATGTAACCCCACTAACAGGGGCAGCCAACTCTACTCACCCTGCACAGCTCCTGATCCTGCCTAGTCCTGTGTGAAGGCAAGCAGGGAAACACCACAGCCACGGTGTGTGCCATGGGAAGCAGCCACAAATGTGCCCTGATTTGAAGTGGCCAGCTGTTTCCAAAGGGTCTAAAGTACCTAAAAAACACCAGCCATAATTCATAATGGAGATGGTGGAATTGTGAGACATGGATAGGGGCTCCAAGGAGCAGTGATGGAGGTGGGAGGGAGTCTGGAGCACTTGATGGGACTTCCCATGGTTCCCACCTTAGCATGTGCAGGCAGCCTTGGGGCTGAAGACGTCTTTTCATTGAAATATTTTAGTTTTGAATCACAGAATGGCTTGTGGGGGAAGTGGCCCGAAAGCTCATCTTGTTCCACCCCCTGCCATGGGCAGGGACACCTTTCACTAGACCAGGTTGCTCCAAGCCCTGTCCAACCTGGCCTTAAAGGAGACTGATCTGTGGCAAACTGCTTTGGGTAGTTATCTTGCTCATACCTGCGCAGAAATATCCTTAAACCGGAAAACAGGCGTGGGGAGACCGGAGCAGTCACATCGGGGCTCTGTACACCTGGGGGAAGGCAGGGAAATCCCCCCAGCCACCAAGGATCTCCAGAGCCTACATGTGCTTTCTTTCCCTGAGGATGCTCCTGAGGATGCCACCCCAAGGATGCGACACGTGGGAAGAACCAGTCAGGCCCAGGCAGCCGGGTTTTCACACTTTTATTGTAAAGCTTTAGGAAGGGCTAATTACAATGGAGTTGGTCATCTGACAGCTCAGCAAACAAACAGAACAGGAGAGAACGGAAAGGGGATCACGACGGTGTCATGCTCACTGCTCTGAACAGAAAGAGTTACAAGGGAATCAATTGTGCTCACAGCGCCCGGGGAAAACCAAGCCCAAGGCCCAAAGCCTTCCCCGCACAGGGAAATGCATCACACATTGAGAGCAATACAACCTTAGCAAGAGGCATTGCCTTAGACATAGGTCACCATCTGAAAAATAGTTGGGTACTTTTACTCTGCCATAGGATTTCTCCTTTAGAAAAGCTACACCTGCATGTACATAAAACTGTACAAAAAACAAGGCATCACAAGCAAGGAAATGAAATCTCGTATAAATAGAACCAACACTGAAGAGCTACAAAGGGGTCGCTTAGATCCTTCCCACGCAGCCCGCCTGCTCCCTGGCTCCCACCTTTGGTTTTACCCCTGGCTTGTCCTAGTGCAGTGTGAGATACAGTGAACCCTCCTCAGAGGCGTCGAACCCCCTCCTCTTCCCTGTGCTTGTCTAGACTGGAGCCCGTGGGGAGCTTCCCCCCCACGTGCACAGAGGCTTTATCCTTCTGGCTTATAATTGTGCAAATGAGCTTCTTTCCTACAGCACCTCTTCTTCACCCTCCCCCAGGACTGATCCCCAGTGTCACTGTCAACTTCACCCCAGGACGAATCCCCAGCACCCCCTCTCCCAGGACGGATGTCCAGTGCCTTCTCCTCCCCAGGGACCCATCCCCACTGCACCCCACAGAGCCTCCTACCCTTTTCGCACCCNCCCCCAAGACAGCCATCCCTTCTCCACCCCACAAACCCCCATGCCCTCTCCCCACTGTGCTCCCCTCCAAACCCCCAGCCCCACCATCCCTCTGTGCACCCCCATAAGACTCCCCATCCACCCTCCCTCCCCATGGCACCCACCCCTCAGGGGTCCCCTCTGCACTCACCCCCCCCTTTGCACCGTGCTCGCACTGGGAACCTCGCCAGGTGCTCCAGGAGACAAGACAGCACCTCCTGCCATGGGGCTTCCAGACTCAGGGGGGCCCTCTGGGGACCCCGAGCACAAGGTAGGGAGCCCACCCGCAGGTGAGGGGCCAGGATAAGGTGGTCTTGGACAAGCACCCCTCAGATGTGGCCACATCGCTCTCCCAGGGGGTCCCCAAGAGGGGCACTGGACACTGCCACTGCCTGAGCCCAGGGGAGGCGTGAGCAGCCAGGTTGGCAGTGGAGTCAGAGATCCTGGCCAGCGTGGCCAAATTGCACATTCTGCCCAGTTTGGCCCTGAAACTACAGAGCTACAATAAAAACAAGTTCAGGAGCGGGACCTGCTCAGGCAGCCAGACCAGGGGAACGTGGGCCCCGCCGGGCGGGGCAAGGGTAGAGCAGGGATGTCCAGGCATCCAGCGGGAGCATCGCCCGACAGGAGGGATGCCCGGCCGGTCGGTCGGCGGGAGCAGCAGAAGGCCGGGAGGAGGGTCCTGCCTCCTCCGGGTGCTGCCGGGGCCGCGGGCGATGCGTGGCACGGTGCCGCCCGAGGACGGCAGGGCTGGGGCGGAGGGAGCGCGGGCGAGCAGGCTCCTTCTGCCGCCCTGTCACCCGGGCTCGGCTCGCCCCGTGTCCCCTCTGGCCAGACGGAGCCGCACCCGCGAGCCGGCTGTGTCGTGCCACCGCAAAGGGAGAGGAGCTGCTCAGAGGAGGAT
>VWZF01006281.1:0-16652 GCA_013396755.1 Sclerurus mexicanus | reverse complement strand
CCCGTGGTTTGTTTTTCTTTTCTTTTTCTTTTTTTTTTTGGTTTTGTTTTTCCTCTTTTTTTTTCTGTTTTTTTTTTGCTTGTTTTGTTTTTTTTTTAAACGTCTTTTTGTTTCAAGGACAATAAAAAGTTTCGATCAGGCAGGACTTGAATGTCATTCCTAAGATTCGTATTTACAGGAGTCTACAGCAAAGAGACAGGCAGCTCACTCCCCGTGTGCAGGGACACCCCTCGTCCTATGCCCCAGGAACTCCACCAGCTCTGCGTGGACCTTTGGTACGTAAGCCCTTCTCCCCAGCCGTGCCCTCCGCACCAGGAGCCTGCCCAGCCCTCCCCGCCGACGCAGCAGTTCGGAGACATGCACCCGCAAGTGCTCGGAAATTGGGTTTCGAATGCTTTTCAGCCTTCCCACCCACCCCCAGCCCCAGGAAACAGCGGGGTAAAAAGGCGCTCCTCTCATCCCTGCCTCGCCCTGCCCCGGTCTCCGCAGAGCCCACTGCCTGGAGAAGCGGCCGGAGCCATAAAGCATTGAAGGTTAAAATGTTCATCTGGACACTGGCCTCAGAAGCGCGCCTGCTCCCTGCCCCTCACGCCCAGCCTCACAGGTAGATCTCCCTCTTGGTGGTCTGGGACGAGGGGGTGGTGGCTGGCTGGAAGTCCGAGGTCTGGGTGAGAGGAATTTCCTCCATGGGAGAGTCCTTGCAGGGCTCATGGCTACTATTGGAGAAGGCACTGTACGTGGGGAGCAGGCGGAGGTTGGCCATTTTGGTGCTGCGCTCTTCTGAGAGTCTGGGGCTGCCATTCCCGACTTGCTCTTGACTCCCTCTGTCTTGGTAAGGCACAAAAGTGGAGAGTTTGAGGGCGTTCTTGGGCCTGCGGCTGGGGGAGGACTGGCCGGGCATCCAGCAGGTGTCGGAGTGGCCAAACTCTGTGCACTCCCGGGTACAGGTCCCAGTCATGGCTACATCGGGCAGAGGCCGGAGATCTGAGGAGAAGCAACGAAGAGCATCGTTACACACCCGGGTACCACCAGCTCGGGATGCAAGGATGGAGCACAGGCATGAGCAGCAGAGACTGGATGTCTCCGTCCTACCCTCACTCTCCAGCAATGGCTGGGGACAGCTGGACTCACAGACACCCAGGGAGCGAAGCAGAGCTGGGAGGGGAACACAAGGCTCCCATCCAAGGTCACAGCCTCAGCTCCCCCTGCACAAAGGACCTCTCTGCAGCAGGTCCATGCAGAGAAATGGGAGGCAGAGCACGGGGCAGAGCTCACCAAGCCCACCACCTTGTAGCCAAGGATTGCACAGGAGGTGCTCCACAGCCTGGATGTGCACAGTAGGGGATATGCTGCCACTAGGCCTGTGATCCCACAGCTGTGGGCACCACCTGGACCCTGCAAGGCTCCAGGAACTCCCTTGGTCCAGCACCTTTGGGCACCACTGATGGCTTCAGTGTGCAGAGACAGAACTGCCCTAAACACAGCCCAGCTCTTCACCACGCTGAGACACAACCGTGTTTCCTGAGCAGGATCCTTGGGCAGCCCTGCCCTGCTCACATCAGTCATGCCAGGCCACCTGCCAGCCTCCCCAGGTGCACATCATCAGGAGCCACAAGCCGAGCCAGAAGTCCTCAGGCATCTTCTGGTCTCCTGAACACAGCAAAGCACACACGGGCAAACCCATGTCCACCCCCTGAGAGGCTGGACACGCCGTGAGACCCAGTCCCCAAGCTTCTCTGTGCACCAAACACCTGCTCCTGAGGGAGACTGCTATGTGAGGGCACCAATAGCTCCCTGCTCCTGGCATAGTCAGGACACTGGCCACCAGTTACACCAGTCCACGGTCTGGTGTCCTCACATACCAGCTATCCCATACATCCGGCACTACAAGGTCTTCTTGAGCCTTGGCCATGTGTTCTTGGCACAGGGAGTACCTGTCACAAGTTTTCCTAAGTCAAAACTTGGCATTTCCATGCAGAGGTGTGTCCCTCCAAGAGCCATTCCAGACAGAAGCCACGCCTTGACTTCTACCCCAATTGGGGACACAACACAGTGCCCTGCTGCTGCCTGGGACACATCGCTGCCTGCTACCACAAACACCTGCAGGCAGATCAAGCCTGGTGCTGATGCTGGAGTGAAAAGGGGGACTGCTCATGACCTTGAGAATGCTCAGACGTGCAGATGTTCCTTGTGGTTCCCAAAAGTCCTCTCCATCTCTCTACCCAGGAGCTCACTCCACAGCCTTGCTGACAAAGACTGAGAGAGGGAGATGCTAAGGACCTCTGGGACCTGAGACATACAGGTACACCAGATACACACTGGTACACACAATTCCCTCCTCCCAAGAAAAGAACAGACCCACTGGCACTCCCTCAGCCCTGGGAAGAAGCAAATCAGAGCACCATTCTCCCTCCTGCCACCAGTTTGGGACTCTCAGACACAGATGTCCCCATGGCACCCTGGCACAGCTTTCACACACAGGCCACCCTGGGATGCAGGGACAGACTTTGCAGAAGGCTCCATACCATGCTGGGAATGCTTGACAAGGGTCACAAGTGACACGGGCATGGAAGAAAGGGCATAGTTAGCAGCAAACCAGTGTGTGAGCATATCTTGCCCTAAAACAACCCCCAGTGCCTGTATCCCAAATTCTCAGCTCCTCTGGGGGCTGAGACACCCCAGATTTTCCCCCTGGGTCCTGCAGAGGCTCTGCCCCCCGTGCCAGGAGCTGCCTCATCCCGTCCCCTGGTGCACACGGAAGCTGTGATATCCTGGCACAGGCCATACGGACATACCTCAGCGCAGACCCCCTTCACAGCCTGCTCCGCTCAGGGGACTCTAATGAGGAGCAGAAAAAGGACGAGAGGGTCACATCAATGCACAGCCCCCACCTCCGCACCCCCCCGCAGGATCCTCCTGGCCCCCTGATCTTCTGCCAGCCCTCCCCATCGCACTGCACCGAGTCCCAGAGCATCCCCCTGGTCCCTGCTGCCTTCAGGAGTCCCTTGGCCTCTCCTGAGGCTGCCTGGCCACTGCTGCACATCTCTCACTAATTTCTCCAGCCTTATTCTAAGCCTCCCTGGAGCCCACTGGCCTCACACGTGATCCTGAGGCAAAGCTTGAAGCCACCTGGCTTGTGGTACCCCAAGCACAGGCGTGCAGAGGGACTGGGGCTGTGCATCCCACCACAACACACACACACACGCACACACGGATACAGCTCAGCGGGATGTGCCAACGTGCTCACACACCACCAACAGGACAACAGCCTCGAGGGCAGGGGACAGCCATGCTCACACTGCGGGGACAAAAGCAGGAGCTCAAAGCATCACAGGGGACAAGGCACCAGCACGGGGCGGCACAAGAGCGCAGCTTGCCAATGCCTGTCTTTGGGGTCATCCTCAGGGCTGGCCGCGGACCAAGTGTCCTATTTCCCATGGAGCTGCCTTGTTTGTCTCTCCCAGCTACAGCTGGAAAGCAAGACATGAAACCAGAGGCACAACAGCTTTGTTTTCATCTCTACGCTGTGCAAGTCAAAGCAGAGAAAGGAGCCTGAGTCTGAGATGATCCATCAGGTCTTCCTGTGAGGACAACACAACATCTTGGTCAGTTTGAGGTCACGTTATGTTGTCTTTCACTTCAGTCCAAGAGGAAAAATCGTCATCTCTTTCTCGGCAATTTTCCTACTGGACATTCTTTCCTTTTCCAGAAATGCCTTGGGCTCTCAGGGCAGGGAGTGGATGGGTGCCATTGCTTCTTCCTCTGGCAGAAGGTGCTTTGCCGAGTCCACGGAAGGGACTGGCAGGACCGAAATAAAATCTACCTCTGCAGTGAACAAAGCTCTGGCAATTTCCTTGTGCCAACAGCAGCTTAGAAATGGCAGGATCAAGCAGGAACGCTATGTTCAGGGTCTTTTATTCTGGTTTTCCCATTGTCTCTTTTTGGCACTAAAGCCTTTTTCCAGTGTTGTCCCCTCGTTTGCAGTGCGATGTTGGCATCAGAGCTCTTGGAGGGGCTATTATGTGTCGTGAGCACAACCCGCTCCGCTTTGAGAGCCCGGGAACGGGGCAGGGTGCAATTCCTGAATAGCTGAGATTTAGGGCAAACACGACTCTATGGCCTAATTCTCAGCATATGCTGGTGGTTCAGACTCTGATGTGCCACCACAGACAAGCTGAAATCTTTCTTTGGTGGGAATTTTGCCCACAACGTGCTGACTGTGGATGCCCTGCAGGGTGGTGAGGTGCCCACTTCACCGTACAAAGGGTACTCTGGATTTCAGATCCCTTCTTCGCCCCAGAAATGCAATTTTGTGCCTCTGAACCCCTAAAATCTGTCAAAGTTCCCAGGTGATGAAGAGGATGGCCATTCATGGCATTCTGGCTACTCAGAGTAAAGCTCTGCCTGCGCAGCTGCCGTGTTTTCCTGAGCTTTGCCTGCTCCGAGGGCTGGCCCATCCTGTGTTGTCCTCATTCCATGTCAGAAGGCTGCACTTCCCAGCCAGGAGGGCCGTGTGGTTAGTTGGGCATTCACAATCCTCACAGGCTTCTGGCTCCCTCCTTCCTACAGCTTTGCATTTCTCTGGCATTCCCTTGTGCTCCTGGGGCTCTCCTCAGCACATTGCTTAGGGATGAATCTGGGGTAGGAAAAGTGGGATCTCTTTGTTTCTTCCAGATGAAAAGGGGGCACAGTTGGGGTTTTACACTAGGATGCACCCTGGGCCCTCGGTCTGGCTGGAAGAGGGGAGGCTCTCCAGAGCCATGGTGCTGCTCTGGATCCAGGAGTGGCTGTTCCCATCTCCTGCCATCCAGGGCATCTCTGCTCTTTGTGAAGGACACTGTGCCAGGCTGTCTCCTCCAGGAAGAGGCACATATTGGTAATGCTTCTAATTATTCCTCTCTCTCTCTCTATCCCCACCCAGGGCAGAAACACATCTTGTTGCAGCCACTTGAAAGGGCTGCTCTAATGACATTATTGCTCTTAGTGGGGGATTTCAGCAGTGCACTAGAGCACTGTCAGGAATGAGACAAAAGCAGGTGCTTCCTTCTCCTGCACGAGCCGTGCAGAGGTTCCCTCACCCACTCCAAGCCAGACAGTTTCAAGCAGAGGCTGAGAGCCAGCTCCAAGCACATTTTTTATGCCACCATCTGCAACATCCACAGCCTGGCTTGGTTCTCCCTTGTCTTCCATTTGTGTCAGACAGCAGCACTGTCTGGGCAAGCAGGATTGATGCAGCACAGGAGGCCAGACTTTGCAGGTGAGGGGATGTGGTGGAGCAGCTCTGGGAGGGGGGGCAGTGGGGCTGTGACAGAGCAGAGCAAGGCAGAGGGTGCAGAGAAGCCTGGAAAGAGGAGCAGGGAAGCACAGCATGCTAGGAGGGACTGAAGAGGTTCAGTGGCATGGAGAAATGGGGAATATGAGTGTGGGCAGAGCAGCTCAGAGGCAAAGTTGGACATTTTCCCAAAGCCTTAGATCAGAAAGTCTCACCTTCCCTACCTGGGGAGAAGATCAGCCACTAATTTAAACCAGCTACCCCAAAAGCAGAGCCCAAAAGCCCTGTACCTCTGCTACCCTTGCAGGTAGAGGGATGGAGAATGGCCCACAGTGCAAACTGAGGTGCAAGATGTTCCTTTCAAATGTCCAAGGTGTTCCATTCAAAGGTCTGTCTTTCAGGCAGGGAAGGATGCAGTGTTTTCAGTAGAGGCACCTTTGCCACCCCGTTGCCCTGCTGTGGACACCTGGAAACACCCCTTCTCCCACTCCATGCTCTCAGGGCTCTGCAGACCACTCTGGCACACCCCTTACCGTGGTGACCTTCCATGACATCACATCCCAGCAACACTGTCCTCCCTCCCCATACAATGGCAACACCCTCCCTGGTGCCGCTCTTCCCAACAACTCCCTTCCTACAGCACAGCTCCTGGCAGCGGGCACCATTCCCCTATTCCCCTTACTGGTGCTGTTCTCCTGTGCCATCGCTCCCTCCAGGCACCACTCCCAGGAGTGCTGCTCCCCACAGGCCCCACCGCCCACGGTGGTGCTGCTGACGGATCCCATTCTCCGGTGCCAACGTTCCCTACAGGTGCCACTTCCCTGCAGAGCCACTCCCTACAGGTGTGCCCCCCTCCAGCGCTTTCTCCCACGGGTACTGTCCCCCACAGCGCACCTGCTCAAGGTGCCACTCTCCTGTGGCGTTGCTCCCTACAGGTGCCATTCCCCCCACAGCGCCATTCCCGGGAAGCGCTGCTCCCCCACGGTGCTGCTGCCTACAGGTGCTGGTCTCCCACGGTGCCACGTCCTCCAGGTGCCATGTTCTGTGCTGCTGCTCCCTCCAGGTATTGCCTCCCCCCGCTGCTGTCTTCCCTCCAGGCGCTGCTGCGCCAATGGTGCCATCTCCTCCAGGTACCATGTTTTACAGCGCTGTTCCCTCCAGATACCACTCCCCTGTGGAGCTGCTTCCTCCAGGCACCACTGCTTCTGCTCTGCTCCTCCCTCACTACACCCAAACGTACAGCTGGCTGGATACTGTCCCAACACTCCATTTCCTTACACCAGCAGCCACTTTCCTATCCTATCCTATCCTATCCTATCCTATCCTATCCTATCCTATCCTATCCTATCCTATCCTATCCTATCCTATCCTAATCCTAATCCTATCCCATCCCATCCTTCATGCCTGTGCATCCCAACACTGCTGGAATGAATGTCCTGCATTATCCTACCCCTTTATCTACCCCTCTCCATTCCAGACCCAGCAGCCTGGAGGAGTCCCCCCACACTGGCACCAGGAGATGCTCAAGAGCCCTGGCTCAGCTTCCTTTGGTGAACAGGAGCCCACTGGCTCCTTCCCAACACATCTTCCTCTTTCAAGTGCATTTGGGAGAGGGGAGCTGGGCTGTAGGTGGCTGTGGGGCCATGATCTCCTCTGCAAAGCTCAGACACAAGGTTCTCCTTCACGGTCCCCACATGAGTTGGGCACAGTCAGTATGTTATCCCAGTAGGGAATCACAGAGTATCCTGAGCTGGAAGGGACCCCAAGGGTCCTCAAGTACAACCCTTAACCCTGCATAGGACACCCCAACAATCCCACCCTGTGTCTGAGAGGACCATCCAAACACTCCTGGAGCTCTGGCAGCCTTGGGGCTGTGCCCACTGCCCTGGGGAGCCTGGTCAGTGCCCACCACCCTCTGGGGGAAGAACCTTTTGCTGAGATCCAACCTAAGCCCTAAGCCTGCCCTGACACAACTCCAGCCATTCCCTGGGTGCTGTCCATGGTCATACAGAGCAGAGATCAGTGCCAGCCCCTCGGGAGAAGCTGCAGACCCCAGTGACGTCTGACCTCAGTGTCCTCCAGCTGAACAAGACAAGTGGCCTCAGCCACTCCTCGTACAGCCCCTCCAGACCCTTCACCAGCCTCATGTCCCTCTCTAACAGCTTTAGATCTTTCCGACATTTTGGTGCCCAAAACTGCCCCCAGAACTCAAGGTGAGGTTTCCCCAGTGCAGAGCGGAGCAGGACAATCCCCTCCCTTGCCTGGCTGGTGACTCTGGACCTGATGTCCCCCCAGGCATGTCTGGACACCCTTTGGACACAGGGTGCCTCCCACAGCTCGTCAGCACATCTCCTGATTCCCACCTCACATGTGGACATGCCCAGAGCTCTCCACCTCCAGAGCAGCACGAGCACAACACCAATTCCACTTTCCAGGCCTTGGGGGAGGCTGCTGGACCGCTGCCCATTCCCACAGCAATGCTCCAGAGATCAATGAGCACGGAAAGGCTGGGAGCTGGAAGCACAAGCGGAGAGCTCCCTGCAGTCCACGTCAGCCCCTGTTTCTCCCAGTCTGAGCTAACATCATCCCCCCACCACCCAGGCAGACGGTTTGCAGGACCATTCCTAGCACTACAACACCCAGACAGACGGCTTTGGGGACCAATTCTAGCACTACAACACCCAGACAGATGGCTTTCCAAACTTAACACCGTCACTACAGCACGCAGACAGATGGCTCCCGGTATCGGAGACCGACCCGCCGCTGCCCATAAAGGTGGTGACTGCAGCTCCATGCCACACCTACAGCTCTCAGGGCAATAACAAGCAACACCCGCTCTTACAATAAATACTGAGGCATCCTCAGGCTGGTGCCAGCACACAGATGGATCTCTCCTCGGCATCGAAGTCAAGAGATATAACACACAGAGCCATCTCCCCCAGACCCTACAGCGCTGAGCGTCTCTCCCCTCTTGCTAAACAATAGTAGCTACACAGCAGCACAGACAGCTTGCTCCAAAGTTAATGGTCTGTCAGCCCCCAGATGTGCACACGGATCAAACCGTGGCCTCTGGAGTATATTACAACACACACACGAGCTGCAGCTCCACAGCGAATGACTTCCCAGCTCCTGCCAAGGGTATCACAGCAGAACCGGCACGTAATGAATGTGGACAGATGCACCCACCAGCCTCGGCATCACCGGCACAGGTAGTGCTGAGCCACTTTGTCGGCGGCAAGGGCCTGAGCCCGGGCTCCCAGAGGACATGTTCTTCCCGTGTTTGCCCAAGCTGGAGCTTCAGGAACCACCTCCCTGCTGCAGTTATGCCACAGGCAGCTGTGTGACAGTGACCACATCGCCAGAGCAATGGGAGCCAGAGCACCCAGATGGATGTCTCTGGACACTGACCGTGTTTCTGCAGGGATCAGGAAGGGCTCACAGGGCTCAGGAACACACTATGGTACCCACAGGACTCCCAAAATTCCCATCTGCCCTCTGGTTTCACTGCAATTCCTGGGAAACGCAGCAAAATAAATTCAATCCTCCTAGAACAGATTTTGTGTTTGTGGTGCCACTTACATGATTTCTGCCCTGGCACAGTGGGGCTTCAACCTTCACTGGACTATAAAAAGCAGAATTACTACATTAAACTACTGAATAATTATGTTAAGAAGTAGCTTAATAGGATTACAGGGTTCAAAGGTCAGGAAATGCCAAAATTAGGATTGCCCATGTCATCTTAATTTGCTTCATGGAAGCCTGCTTTGTGACGCAGACCAGTTACACTCTGGTGGGAAATACTTCTCTTGGGGTCTCTTTGTGCCCTCCACAGAGAGGACAGAACCACCTGGGAATTAGGCTTTTCAGGAAGAAGATATTTTGTCATTGAGACTCTGCCCCAGAGGCTACAGAAATTGGGGAAAGCACAATGAAAGGGTCAAGAGATCACAGAAAATTGCTCCTCTAAAGAAGGGGCTGGAGGTTAGGGGGGGTGTTTTCCTAATGAGGAAAAAGTAGCAATTTCCTGCCTCCTTTTGGAAGTGAAATATCTGGGCAGATTTCACTGGCACTTTTCAAAATATTTGGTACGTGGCACATGTCCACTGTGAAAAACTGGGTCCTTGCAATTAAAACTTCCAGCAACTGAAATTGGGTGATGAGTGTTGCTGGGCAATCCTCTTCACCCACACATAAAACAAAGAAATCCAGCTCTGAAATGAAATCCTGATTCCACTAATACCCCAACACCATCCTCTGGCCAAGCAAGAACTTCTCACGAACCTACAGACAACAGACATTGCACAAATAACCACCAGAAAGGTCGAGGAGTCCTGCAAACCAAACCGTGCAATAACCAAACCATCTGCCCAGCCTCACTATGTGCTCCTGCAACATCCAGCCCAGGTGAGTAACAACTCCTGTGGCACCTTTAAGAGCACACAAAGGTCCTGACAAGAAGTCCTGGCCAGTGGAGCCCCCTCCTACTCCCACCCCTGCCCCTGGAGAAGGGACAGGTGGGAGCACAGGGCTCTCCCGGCTTTTGAGTTTCTCTTACAAGGGCTAATGATGGTTATGTAAATACCATCAGGGAGCAGCACCACCTGCTCTCCCCGGGGGCTGCCAGCTCATGCATGCCTTGTATGCGCATTCCTGCTGTCCAAATACCTCCACAATCGCTCCTTCCACATTCCCACCTTGCCTTTGCTGATGGATGCCTCCAGTGCACAGGATTCCTCCCGGTGGGGGTCCCAGCCTGGCTCTGTGGGGATGACCCGTCCCAGTCTCCAGCTACAGGCTCCCTGGGGACACAGGAATGCCTGTCCCAGGGCTCCCTGGCACGCTCAGGGTACCACTCAGGGTACCGCTTGTGCTGCCAGCTGGTGGGAGAGGGTGGCCAGAAGGGGCCAGGCCACCAGGAGCAAGGTCACCTGTGCCATTGAGGACTCTGGCCACCCATTGACCCAGTGCCACAGTGCCACAGCTGAGGTGGCCTTGCCCAACCCTCCAGTGTAATTGACTCTCCAGCTGCATCTGGCTGAGTGACAGGTGGTGGCCCCTGTGGCACCAGGTCCTGGAGAGCTACTGGTCCATGCCATTATGGGTCGGTGACATACAGTGCTCCTCTCACCCCATCTGCCCAAGTCCCCAGCTCTCAGAGCATCACTGAGACACATCGTGGTTCTGGAGAGGACTGGAGACCTGACCCACAGCAGGCTGTGCCCTGCGCTCCTGTCCCTGCTCCCGGGGCTGGGGACACTCACCCCACCAGCCATGGCGTGTGTTAGAGCAGCAAATGCTTCTAACACAGGGAACCTGAGCAGCTAATCCTTGAGCTTTGCCTTGTGCCTGAGCCTGTGAAAGACCTGGGTCTAATCCCCCCTGACCTCACCCCACTGCTCGGGATACGGGGATAGGTGAGCGCACGGAGGGGTCCCCTCCAGCTCACATCCCACATCCCACACACACTTCCAGGGAAATTTCAGCTCCCCATTCCTTGGGATGGCCACAGCATCCTCCATCTGCTGCAGCCCACCACTCCACACGGCCTCCCTCCAAGGGTTAATCCTCCCGTCTAGAGCTTCTCAAAGCTAATTAGAAAGAGCCTGGGCAAGTGTGGTGGCAGACACCACAGCACTTATCTCCCCACTTCCGGGGCTCTGCCCTTATCATTTAATTAAAGCTGCAGTCGTGCTTCCCTTCCTGGCAGCAGCTAATCACGGAGGGCACTGGAGCTTGAGGCAGCCTTTGCCAGCTCGCCAGGGAAGAAGCAGAAGGGCAGAGAACATGCCCCAGGAAGGACAATAAAAGGGAGAAGAAGACAAAGAAAGAGTCCCTCTGTGTTGGCAGCCCAGGGACTGGGAGAGCAGTGAGGGACCCCAGGCTGCCAGCCCTGGTGCTGTGCGTGGGGTCCTCTCTGCTCCGGGTGGACTTCCACAATGTCAGCCTGGGAGTGAGCCAAGGAAGCTGCTTTGGCTGGGAGGCACCACAGGCTGGCTCCATCTCCCAGCAGGAACAGGACTCTGGACCCCCCACCTGCCCCAGAGCAGGTCTCCCACAGAGTCACAGATTCACAGGATCATTTAGATTGGAAAAGACTTCCAAGATCATTGAGTTCAGCCACTGACTGATGCCCACCTTGTCCCCCAGCCCTGAGCACTGAGTGCAATGGCCAGTCCTTCCTTGAACACCTTCACGGATGGGGATTCCACCAGCTCCCCGGGCATTCCCTTCCAATGTTTAACCATGCTTTCCATGGAGAAATCCTTTCTGATGTCCAACCTGTCCCTCCCCTGGCACAACCTGAGGTCGTTCCCTCTCCTCCTGTCCCAGTTCCCTGGGAGCAGAGCCTGACTCGCCTCCCTCCCCCCGGTTCCCCACTCCTCGCAGGGACTTGCAGAGCCACAAGGTCCCCCCTGAGCCTCCCTTTCTCCAGGCTGCGCCCCCCCCGCTCCCTCAGCCCCTCCTCTGCTCCAGCCCCNCCCTTCCCAGCTCCGTTCCCTTCCCTGGACAAGCTCCAGCCCCTCAGGTGTCTCTCCTGTCTGAGGGGCCCAGAACTGGACACAACCCTGGAGGTGCCTCAGCAGTGCCAGCACAGGGGGACAGTCACTACCCTGGGCCTGCTGGCCACACTGTTTCTGGCACAAGCCAAGTGCCCTTGGCCTTCTTGACCACCTGGCCACATGCTGGCTCAAACAAGAACATTACTGGTCCCAGCAAGGCAACCTCAGGAGCTCCCTGACACCAGAGCCCATGCAAGCCACAAGCCCCGGTGGCAGAGCAATTCATGCTCACCCTCCCACAGGGAAAAGACAATCCATGCCACGCTGTACTAGTAAACAATTTTCTTTGCAGTTTCCAAAGAAAGTTGGTGAACCCCAGAGTACTGGGGAAGGAGCACATCCAGGAGGGATGCCATCAAGCAACAGCACCAGGTCTCCGAAGGAGGACATGGATCACAGAATCACAGAATGGACTGGGTTAAAAGAAACCTGAAAGCTCATCTCATTCCACCCCCTGCCATGGGCAGGGACACCTTCCACCAGCCCAGGTTGCTCCAAGCCCCCTCCAACCTGGCCTTGGACACTTCCAGGGATGGGGCAGCCACAGCTTCTCTGGGCACCCTGTGCCAGGGCCTGCCCACCCTCCCAGGGAAGAATTTTTTCATAACATCTAATCTAAACCTACTCTCTGTCAGTGGGAATTCATTCCCCTGATGATTCCCCTGATGCATAAACCCTGGAAATGCTGTTGTTTGAAGGCCACACATGGGTGTGTGGGCGCAGCTCCCCAGGGAATGGTGCTGGAGTACATTCAATGAAAGATCCAGTCATTCTGGGGCAAGCAACCTCCAACCGACACTGAGAGCTTCCACGCCAAATTCCACATCTCTTTTGCAAAGCATGGTTAAGCTAATGGGTCTTGAAATTCTCATGATCAGTTTGTTAGCAGGGCTGAGGCAGCATGTCTTGTTCTCAAAAAACCAGCTGGAACAGCTCTGCTAAAACTTAAGAAAAACAGAAAAAGAAATCAACCTGAGGGAAACCCAGCATGGAAAATTGAAGCTTCAGTGTTGGAAATCAGCTGAAGTGATAAGCAATCGAAAATAAGTCCATACAATAGAAAATGTCAAGCAGCCCGAGGCTGCGCAGTCTGTGGAATGATCCTCCTTGCAGGTTCCAAGAGCTGCTCCGGAGGCACAGCCTGGCTGGGAGATGTGTGTGTGCTTGGCACGCTCCGAGCCGGAGGGAGGGAGCCATTGGATCAGCCCAATGCCAGCACCTCACAGTCCTTCCCTGCTCCTGGAACCTGGAGCCCAAGTCTCCTGAGGAGGGGCTGAGGGAGCTGGGGGGGCTCAGCCTGGAGAAAAGGAGGCTCAGGAGGGACCTTCTCACTCCCTGCCACTCCCTGACAGGGCTCTGCTCCCAGGGAACAGGGACAGGAGGAGAGGGAACAGCCTCAGGCTGTGCCAGGGGAGGGTCAGGTTGGACATCAGGGAAAATTTTTTCACAAAAGGGTTGTCAGGCCCTGGCACAGCTGCTCAGGGCAGCAGTGGAGTCACCCTGGAGGGATTTAAAAGCCATGTGGATGTGGCAGCTGGGGACATGGGTTAGCGATGGCCATGGCAGTGCTGGAGGAATGGCTGGACTTGATGATTTTAGAGGGTTTTCCAACCTTAATGATGGTGTAATTCTATGAAAAGGGTGGTCATCTCCCACCACCTGCAAGTTCCTCCATCCTCCTCGTGTCCTAACCACATAAGCAAGTATTAACACACAATATTTTAACTATTTTTAGTTAATTTTCAGCAAGCCCACTTCTCTTGCCTCACCTACAGCCGCGCAGCCACGTGCACAGCCAAGAAGAGAACTGCAAGGAGCACCAGTGCATGTGCACAGGGACTTGGGAATACTGGTGTGGCTTTATGAGCCCTCTCTGTGTTTGCTCCTTGGTGGCTGCCTTTCATTGTTCCCCTGTATTAAAGCTCTTGTGTCAAGGAGAAAAGAGCTGGCGTACGCATGTCTGCCTTTGAACAAAACCATTGTTAAGCTCCATCAACAATTTAATAATCTTTCCCTGGCAGGACAATGGATGGGGGGAAATTGTTCATGCAGGGGGGCCAGTAGCCACACAGCAAAGTGCTGTTCCAGGCCTTTGAAGTCACGTAGGTGTTTAACTGACAAAAGAAATCACAAGTTTATGAAAAGGGCTCGCCTCAACAAGGGGATCTGGAAACAAAGGAAACCCAGACCACTCAGAGAGAAGCAGAGCAGGCAGAAGGAAGAGCCCTTGGAAGACAGTCAAGCCAAACCCCAAGGAAACCGGGAGAGGAAATGACAGTATGGATTTGCATGCGGATGCTTTGTTTTCTTTCCATGGATCTTTCCTGGGCTGCTTAAGAGTGAAGTGAGCACACTCACGTGTCATTTCAGCTCTTTTACAGTCTGTTGTGACTGTAGAAACGTGCTGGTTGCCTGAGCCATAGTGCAGACAGCGAGGAGGAAGAGGCCAGATCCCCGCCAGAATTTGGGGTGGCTCTTTGAAGGAGCAGGGGATGGGCACTAAGTCCAGGGCTGATGCCCATGGGCTGCCCTAAGAGGGAAATGTCTGCCAGCTGATGCAGGGGGGGCACAGAGCCTCAGGGAACCAAACGCACATGAAATGCAACAAACAGCAGATTTGTGAGCATTAGACCAGCAATACGGTCAGGAAACTTCGGAGGAATGATCCGACACCAAACGAGGACATCTGACTGCTGATTGCTCAAAGATCAAGCGCAGCCCACGCAGGAGAGCCTGAACCCCTGAACTGCCCAGCCCCTTTCTCTGCAGTGAGGAGACGTGCCACAAACCCAGCTGAAAATGCTCCTTATTGACGCCTCAAAACGCCCACAGACTCAGTCAGAGGCTGAAAATCTGCAGTGGAAGCAAAACGGGGAGAGATTCTGTGGCTGGCACGTGGCAGAAGCAGCATATGCACTGGTCAGATCCTCCTATGGTGCGGCCAGAATACATGCCAAGGAATCAACTCAGGTGGTTAACATCCCTGAATCGGACCACTTGCCATGTTCCTGGCATGATTCCCACCCAGGCACTGAAAGGACCTGCTGCCCTGCTGGCCAGGGTTGGGGAGAAGTCACCTCCTCCTGTAAATCAGAAGGTATCAACACCAGTGCACCTGGTGAAAGGAGAAAACAGGGATATGGGGAGGTTTAGAAAGGACGCACATTTGGGAAGACCTGGGGGAAAAAACAGATCCTGATGAGTATTGCTCTGCCCTATGTTTGTTATCAGGATGGCAGAAAGATGCTCTTGTGGGAAAGTGGGAAAAAGATGGGTAATCGCTTCCGATAGGGAATATCAACCTCCAGCTCCCCCTGGGTGCTGCAGTTTACAGGCTGCTGGAGGTTAGATGCAATAAAGTTTGCACCACCCGAGGGAGACCTGCCAGAGGCTCTCCTAAAGGCACCAGATGAATAAAACATGCTTTAAAGAGCGAGTGAGGATGAATCCCCGTGCCCGAGATCGGGGTGGGACAAGCGGGATCCATCACCCCCCTCCCAGGTCAGAGGCAGATTGGCAAAGGGGATTTGCCAGCTCTGTCACCCCCAAAGCACAGCACAAGGGGACAGCAGGACGATCATGAGGAGATTTTGATTTCACGGTCCAAGAGAGATGTATGAAAATTTCCAGAATCAGTCCAAGGGCATAATTTTTAGTGATTATTTTTCAAAAGAGAGAAGATGGGAACAGCAGCTCCGCTCCTCGTGCACAGTCTGTAGCAATACGTGTGCAGCATTGAGCAAAGCAGCGTGTACCTGTTGGGAAGAGCAGCCCAGACCCGGACAGGGAGAGAGCTCAAAGGGATCCGTGATTTGAGAGGTCCAGGATCAGCAATTGACCCTTTGAAGGAAGCTGTTCATCATCATTAAAGAGGTTTATGTCCCCAGGGAGCGAGAGGCAAAACAACACCAATCCTGTGCCTTACAATGTGGGCTGGCACGGAGAGAGAGCAGGGCTTGGGGGATGAAAAATGGGATGTGTGTGGGTGGCAGGGTTTACCTGCAGCAGGGAACTGCCTGAACATGGGAAGGGTTCAGGATCTGGCTGCTGAGGGAAGCTGATAGGGGGAACAATAGCCTGGAAACCGCATTGTTTGCAGGAAAGGCAAGATATTTGCCTTCTCTCACTGATGTAGCTGCATCTCTGTGGGGGACCCTTCCTGTGTGGTTAATAAGCAGCAAGATGCTAGACATGGAATACACAATTCCTTTTGCTTTTATTCATTTTCTTTCTAGATATAATAAGTCTTGCCTTTGTCAAGATCCCTGTTGTCTGGGTAATTTCATCTAGAGATCCTCAAGGAACAGAGATCTCCATATCACTCAAAGTTTAATATCTTGGTTTTAGTTGGCATATTTTCAAGCAATAATTTATACAGCTGAAGAAGGAAAAAAAAAGATTACTTATGTCTAATTGGCATTACACTAATTACCAGCAAAATACATCAGGCAAATATCACATCCACTCTCTCTCTGTCATTTTACATTCCCTACTCCATCTTCTCTTTCCTCAGCAGCTATAAAACAACACGACACGCCGTTCTGACACATCCCTGAACAAATATCAGATCCTAACCCTCTCCTCCTTTCTCTCGCTGCCTCCTTGTTTCTCCACTTCAAAATAAGGTTGTTCTAAATCAGCCACAGACACACAACTGATGGAAAAGTGCTGTTTCTATGGACCTGTGTCCCTGTCCTCCAGCATCCTGCTCTTCTCTGAATCCCTTCTCCAGCCTCTCCCAGTGTTCCTGGTACAGAGGGTTCATGGCCATCCGTGTAAAAACATTTTACCTTTTATATCATACATATATATATATATAT